>CM022302.1:356355447-356795447 GCA_011799875.1 Thinopyrum elongatum | reverse complement strand
ATCGCCGGGCCTTTTGGACTCAAAATCCAAATGGAGAGAGTGGTTTGAATCCACCTCAGAACGAACAATGAAAAAGGCGTCGAGCGGGTGCAAGCTCGAGGAGCTAGGAAGGATGGAAGAAAGCTTGACCCTTTTTTCACTGAACTACTCGAACTTTTTGTTGGAAAAAGCGGAAATAGCTCAGTTCGAGAGAGGGTTGAGCTTCATCGGTTAGTGTGCACCAAAGGATGAGGTTTCTTTCCCATCCTACAAATTGAAACCGTTCTAGCTTGATACTGCGATATCGTCAAATCATCCAACGGAGCATGGAAACCATTTCGGCGGCGGTAATGGCCTCCAGTAGTTTTCTATGGAACCATACCACCATGGTCATCTATATGATTAGACCGTGCCGCTTCACTAGACTTTCCTGAACCATCCATTTGATCCCCACGGTCGTGACACCACTTTCTAAACAAAAGTTTCCAAAATCCAATGCGGAACCAAGCAGTAAGAGAAATTCATCATGGTAATTATTAGTCAAAAACCAAAGTGGAACGGAGAGAATGGAGAGTCAGTTACAATGAAAAAATTGTTGAGGAATCATGTTGAAAGAACAACATTCTGTGTCATAAATATTGTATATAGAGATTTTTCATGTATCGACGCTTTTGATTCAATTTTGAAAGTACGATGTACTAGACTTGCACCCCTAGTTACCCAGAAGTGCAAGCACAGAAGCGGATGACCGGACCTTACCAACATACTCAAAAAAGTATTCTATACTGGGGTCTGTGCTCTTGACAAGCAGTGTTTCCAGTCTAGCTGTGTCAAATCGGGTGTGAAGTGTCCTTCTAGGTTCTGGCTGGTAGAGCAGAGGACTGAAAATCCTCTTTAGTTTCACGCATGGGACTCTAAATCCCAATTGCGCTTGCTCTGTGGTTTGATTCCACAACAGAACAAACAATGAATGAATGTGGGCGGTCAACCAGGTAAGCCTGTGCCCAGGAAAGAAAGCACTAGGGAGGGATTTAGAGAAGCTTTCACAGTGGAAAATGAAAAAAAGCATATCGTTCTTAGAAATTGTGGAATTTGACTCAGTTAGAGCTATGGTTTAGCATAAAGAGGGAAGTTTTGTAAAAGCAACAGGAAGAATTGCTCAGATACCCGTGAGCGTATATAACTTGGGTCGTGTTATAAATGCTCTAGCTAAACCTATTGATGGGAGAGGCAAAATTGTAGCTTCCGAATCTCGCTTAATTGAATCTCCTGCTCCAAGTAGAATTTCCAGGCATTCCGTATACGAACCTCTTCAAACAGGGCTTATTGCTATCAATTCGATGATCCCTATAGGGCGCAGTCAGCGAGAGTTCATTATTGGGGACAGACAAACTGGCAAAACAGTAGTAGCCATAGATACAATTCTCAAGAAAAAAGGGAAAGATGTAAGAAGAACGAGAGCGAGCCTTCACGAAACAAAATGCAAGTGAAAGAGAATTGTCAAAATTTCCTAAAAGCGGTGGTTCTTTTCTTTATGGATCGGGTAGATCCATATGTTCTGAGGGGGAGACGAGGTGTAGCGCAGTCTGGTCAGCGCATCTGTTTTGGGTATAGAGGGCCATAGGTTCGAATCCTGTCACCTTGATGTGGTATTCACACAATGGGGCCGAAGTGCAAAGCCCCGTAGCCTATCCGCGGTCGGGAAGGCAGGCAAAAAGCACGCACAAAAGAAAAATAAAGCTAAAAAGCTTATTTTTCAATCCATTATCTTTGGTATTCTTCTATATTTAGATCATATTTTATAGCTATTTCACAGGTTTTATTTACATACCTCAGTCATGTTATTTGTCTAGCCTTCAATCAGAATAGCCTCTCCACCGGTTCCAAAGATTCTTTCGGCATCAATGTGCTTTTGGAATCTTCCTATGAAACAAATAACATTCTGGAACAGTTTAGGACAGAACAGGCCTCAGTAGAAAGCGAGCTTTTTTTGCGTATAGCCACCTCGAAGCCCAATTAGCGCACGGGCTGCCCCCTCAACTCAACGCTGACGAGTACGCAAACTTGGTCAGGGAGCATTTAGACGGTGCAGTTAGCATTGACCACTACCGCCAAGTCCATAACTCACAAATTGATGAAGTCCACATAATGGAGCTCAAAATTAAAGCCGATTACCAATCTACTTTTTTAGCAACTTGAAACCGCACATAAGAAATATTATGAATGAATCACCTTACAATAACATACGAGAGACAGCTTTCTATTTTGTCGAACAACAAGTCGAACCCAATGAACAATTCCATTCAAAGGTATGTTCTAGAGTTTTTTCCACTATATTCGCGATATTTAACAAAATGGAATAAATTCTTCACGATTTCTAGAGTTTCGGGATTACTTCACTGATATCGATTTTCGCCTAAGCACGGCCTCTAGGTTAGTTCAAAGTGTAATACAACGAACTATCGATACACCGAAAACGAGTCAAGATGGAAACATAAAATGGAGACATCATGGATTACCCAAATTGGGACAACGATAGGACATTTCACTTTCTTTCGCAATATTTCTGATCATGACTCAACCACTAGGAGAGGGGATTGCTTACTCTCAGCCATGTTTTCACTTATGCTTAGTCAAGTGAGGATTCCATTCGAAGTAACGTAACAGGAGCACCATCTTCAAAACTTCTCGGGATCCGGAGTTTTTCGATAAAAGGTCCCATCCTTCAATATCATGATTGGGTCAACTAGGCCAGATCATAAGTGAAATAGTTTGATCGGGTCGACCAGGTCAGGCCCGATCATGAGTGAATAGAAAATCGAAAACGTACATAGCTGTTCCAGTGGAAATACTTTGTTTAATTCTACCACTTCTACTAGGAGTAGCCTTTTTAGTGCTAGCTGAACATAAAGTAATGGCTTTTGTGCAACATCGAAAGGGTCCTGATGTAGTGGGATCGTTCGGATTGTTACAACCTCTAGCAGATGGTTTGAAATTGATTCTAAAAGAACCTATTTCACCAAGTAGTGCTAATTTCTCCCTTTTTAGAATGGCTCCAGTGGCTACATTTATGTTAAGTCTGGTCGCTTGGACCGTTGTGCCTTTTGATTATGGTATGGTATTGTCAGATCCGAACATAGGGCTACTTTATTTGTTTGCCATATCTTCGCTAGGTGTTTATGGAATAATTATAGCAGGTTGGTTTAGTAAGACGGGGGGCGGCCGTTCGATCGCCTATGATATACGGACCAATTGGTCAAAAATGGGTTTGTGCCACAGGTGTTGAACGATCTACTCTACACAGGTGTGGGCTTACAGGGCTAGGGCTCATAAACCCTTTCTTTCATTCATCAAGGGGTCGGTCACTTTTCCGGGCCGGGATCGAGAAGTGGAAGTCATAAAAAAGAGATGTTTCTCTTCGCACCTCATATCAAGAGGAAAGGTAGCTTGTCAAGCTGGTCTCACTATTGGAAATTGTAGCTTTTTTTTTCACCGGCTCTTCTTCTTTGTCAACGCTACTAAGGACCTGACGGTTCGCCTACTTGATGGATGAAAGAACATGAGAAAGGGTTCTAAAATAAAAGGCTAGAAAGTCTACTACAGTACAGTCAAAGTCAGCAGCTGAGTTTGCCTAGCCTCGCCTACTCATTTTTGTAGGCGAGCGAGTTAGCGAAGAGGCTTAGGGATAAGAGAGTGTCGGTGCATACGTAGCCTTCATTCTACTACGCTACACAAAGTCACTTAGCTCGACGTTAATTAAGAGAGTAAAGGAGGAATACCCTACATAGAAGAACCACAGTTCACTTACAAAGGTATAACCTTTAGCTCCCCGGGGCTAAGCTGCTTCGCACCACTGATAGTTAATTAAGATTCCATTTCAAAGGCGCTACTTTGTTTTGCAAACCTTTGTCATTGTCAGTCAACTAAGGTTGGCCCTCGGCCCCCTGCGAATCCGTAAATCAGAGAGCATGCCGCAAAAAAAAGGATGGTCCCCTATGCATTTCATTCTTTCCGGAACGCAAAGAATTAAAGTACCTGACCCCCCATCATGGTGAACCTCTCCTTGTGATCGGGATGAGGTAGATGCCTCCCAGCCGGGGGGGTGGATCGAATCGGAGTTTCCTTAGGTAGCCACTGACCTACAGTTCTCCTTAAACTTCTGTGCTTGGTGGAAAAGAAGGGAACAAAGGTACGCTCGCTTGCTGTCTTGTTCTCTGCCGCGGACTGGGATCGCTCGCCAGCTAGGCCCTCTAGAAAAAAGTTGGAGCAACATTGTATGAGAACATATTACCCATCTTCGGGGACAAGGGGCGGAACGACCTCTCGATCTACTTACTGCAGCCCAGGACGGGCGTCGTCGTCTAGGCGTGACTTCTTGTTTTGATCTCCCCTACGCCTAGGACGTTGTCTGGGCCAAGAGCCATAGTTAGTTGCTGTTTCCATTTGGTTCTTCTTTCTCGTTGTTGATACCAGCAAGACCCAGCCAAATGATGATGTCTGCTGGTTGGTAGTGAGAGGACTCTTAGTACCCGCAAAAAAGGGCGCTGGTGAAAAAAAACAATCATTTGATTTAGTTTCTTGCTCTCCCTTAGCAGCGGGAAAGGAGTCTATCTATCTGCCTAGCTTTGGTAGATTTCCCCCAACGCAATTCAAAAACGGAAATTCCATGAATCCCTAAGGTGGATAAGTCCGACGACTCAGCAGCAGTGCATAATTGAGTTTCTGGTCAGGTGGATCTGATCTATAGTTAGGGGGCAATACATACCAAAAGGTTCAAAGAAGGAAGGTGCAGTATATAACCAACCCACCCATAGCCGGTCTAACTGTTGAGAGAGAAAAGTGCTTTTCTTTCCCTAAGAGTCCTTGAGTACACACAGCTATTGCGGATCCTTTGCGAGATCAAGATTTTTGATTCATAATTTAGAATCAATCCATGTTAGGTCAACATCGAGACAGAGCATCTCAGTTGGCTCTGTCAAGGAAGTGAAACAGGCATTCCTAGGTTGACGTTACCATAGGATTGACCCTCAGTCAGGCCTCCAATTCCAAGTAGTTGATTCAGCAAGTTCCCCGCGCTACCCCGCGAGAAGTCTAATCGGATCAATCGATGGTTTCGTAATGAGTAGTCGAATACACATTGAGGGGGCCTTGCCTCCTCCTTCCCGCCCACACCTTCATTCTTTTCCTCCTCTGATCTTAGAAAGCATACTAAACTTCACTCCAATCTTTCTCCATTAGCAACAAGAGCAGCTCTATCTATCGTCCCTTGATGAGTAAACTTAGCTATACCGCTTAGGTTGCAAAGCAGCAAGCTCCCTTCTAATTTGTTATTGCTTGGAGCATTCTCGCTTAGTAAGCCGCCTTCGGCCCTTCCTCCTTCTTACTCTGTTTGGTATTCATTCGCGGGTTTGTTTCCAGGTTCTTTCATTCTTGGTTGGCTCTCTCTATTGTTGTTTGTAGATCGTGCGTCCTGCACATTGATCCGGCAGCGAGACCCACCCTGGTTGTAAAGCGAAGCGAGCCGTCCTTCCTTTCATTCGTTGCTTTGTCTTCGGTTTGTTTTTAAACTCGACCTTCTATCGGACTGTGGTGACGAACCTTACTCCCCTCGGTCAAGTGGTTGACCCGTCTGTCCAATAAGTTTACTAAGTGAATGGGAATCCTATAGTTTGACCAGCCTGGGAAGAGTAGTCAGAGGCAATTCGCTAATATGGAGCTGTTTATATCGGCTTTCTTTCCTAACTAACAGGAAAAGAGAGACATGTGAGTTCGACTCTCGTTCTATCCATGTTCAGCAGTCCCTTTCCATCTTGGTACTGTTCATGGCAGTACCGCTCAACTACGAGATGCTTGAAAGTCGATGTATCAATAATGTTCCCAAGAGTAGCATCGAGCCTCAAAACGGCAAGCCATGCTTCAAGCTAAGTCAGTATGGATCTAATTGATTGCTAAACTGAAGGAACGATCTGTAACACCCCCAGTGGTTAGCCACAGTAATTCCATTTTGATAATGCCAAGTCAGCATGATTAACAGTGCATGATCATCATTTGCATCATAATGCTTTTCAACTCCTAATTCAAAATTCAAATTTAAATGAAAGTGAAGTATAAAAGTTTTCCAACATAAAAACTAAAATGTTCGATAAATGGCAAATATTACAGAGACTATTTTAAAATTGAAACCAACATCATTGGAGTTGGGTAAGTGAGCCCCGCCGACCCCTGCCCTACAAACGGGGGTGAGCCCCGCCGCCGCCCCCCCTCTCCTCTCGGTCACCGCCGCCCACGCGCACCGGGCCACGCCCACTCGCCTCCCGTTGCCGCCCGCTGGCCGCGCCCATTGCTCGCCCGCGGCTCCCCCCACAGGCCGCCGCCCCAGCCCACCTCGGCGTCCGCCGGCGCCCGCGGCCCCGCTGCCCCTGCCGCAGCCGCCGCGCGACGCTCCTCCACCTGCTCGCCGTCCCCCTGCGTTTAGCTGCTGCCGCCGCCTCCTGCAGCTGCTTGCCGCGCCCGCCGCTGCGGCGCCCGTCTCCGGCTCCTCCGCGCCCCCCCCTCCCGCTCCTGGCCTCTGCCTGAGCCGCTCGCACGCCCGCGCCTTGCTCTCGTCCTGCGCCGCCTGCGCCCGCCGCCGTTGCCGGCCACTACAGCCACGCCGCCGCGCCTGGCCTGCCTCGCCACGCCTCCCCCCCCTCTCCCCGCTAGCCGCGCCCAAGGCCAGCGGCCGGGCGCCCGCACGCCCGCGCCTGTTTGGGCGTAGCCGATGCCCGCGCCCGCTAGGCCTCCCAGGGCCACTGATCAATGGGCCTGGCCCCTGTGCCGCTGACAGCAGTTGCCCACGGCCCAGAACTGTGTTAAAAAAAGTTAATAAAATAAATAATTAGTTAAGTAATTAATTAATTAGTAAATTAATTAAGTTAATTAATCCTGTTTAATTAGACTAATTAATTAGTTAACTTAACTAACCCTAATGACTGCTGACGTCAGCATGATGTCATGCTGACGTCAGCATTTACTATTCTGGATAATGTTTATTTTAAATAATTAAATAAATTCCAGAAATTAATAAAAACTTTAGAAAATCATATCTTTTAATCCGTAACTCCGATCGAAAAACTTTATACATGAAAATTGCTCAGAACGACGAGACGAATTTGGATATGCGGTCCGTTCGTCCGTCACACATCCCTAACTATCCGAACTTGCAACCGTTCCCCTCTTATCCTCTATCCGATAATTCCAAAGACCCGGGAAATATCGTCAGATATTCTCCCGCTCCGTCTGATACATGTGATGCTGCGTTAGACTACCCCTAGCACCGTGTATCGTATTTGTCATGCTCATGTTTGCTCTATATTTATACTGTTTCCTCCCCCTCTTCTCACTTGATAGCCCCCGACCCCGACGTCGTCCCCGAGACCGACGCAGCTCCGGAGACCGAAGACACCATTGACGACCTTGCCCTTGCCGCCGAGCAACCAGGCAAGCCCCCCCCTTTTTTGATCATCCCGATATCGCCCATTCTATTTCTCATGCTTGCATTAGAATTGTTGCTGCTGCTGCTGCTGCTTTACCTATTCTGATGCATAGCCTGTTCATTGTAACCTGCTGTTGATAATTACCTGCATATCCTAAACTGTTTAGTCTAGGCTGGGTAGAGACCTATCAGTGACCCCACTTATCCCGACTGCCGCGCTGGATCGTCAGAAGACCCGATCAACGGGATTGAAGACCAGGACCCGACACCGCAACATCACCCCCCTTAGTTGTAACGACACTGCAGCGTTACTATCGAGTGCCGAGGGTGAAACCTCATGTAGCACTTCTGATGTTAACTCTGTAGAGTATCTATTCGGTCGTGGTCATCAAGTGTGATTCCTCCTTCACCACTTCCGGTAACGACGCTGTCGTGCAACACATCAAGTGTGAACCCATCGAGGGTGAATCCTCCGAGTTCACCTTGACAGACACATCGAGTAGGAATCCAACGAGGGTGATACCTCGGATTCCCCTGATGTTATGAACACACGGATACTTTGACTTTACACTGTTACTTAGGAAGGCGGGTCGGCCCTGAGGGGTACCCGCGTGCGCCTGAGAGGCGAATGTTGTGAAGACGGGTGCCAGTGTAGTGCCCGAGTGGTGAATACGAGGCGCGGCCGGGCATTCTTAACCCTTGCAGCAAGTCCTCGAGACGGGGCGACGGGGTCACATCTTTCGTGAGTCTCTGCTCGTCACCGCAAGCCCCTAGTCCTAACGATTTGGATATTTGATCCGAGCAGGCCTCTGGTCTGATAGCACTAACCATCACGTGGGCATAGTATGGGCGTTCTGCATCGTATGCATCAGCCGAAAGCTCTGTCAGACGTCCAGTTCAGCAGTGCGGCATGGAGTGATTGGCGTCATTTCGGTGGTGCTTGGATCTGGGCCATGTGCGCAACGACCCGGAGGGCGAGGGGCGATGGCCAAGACCCCCTTGCGCTTAGGATGTAGACCGGCGGGGACCTCTCTGCTGAGCTGTAGGTAGGGTTGCGATGTGTCGTTTGGCCGAGGCCGGGCATGACCCAGGAAAGTGTGTCCGGCCGGAGTTAATCGAGCGTGTTGGGTAAGTTGGTGCACCCCTGCAGGGAAGAATACTTCTATCGATAGCCTGTCCTACGGTAAAGGACACTTGGAGTTGTATCTTGATTGATACAATTTTTAGAACTGGATACTTGGATACTATGGCTCTGGGATTGCTTCTTGCAGGGAGTCGAGAAGGGATCTCCGGACGAGGTTGATGACTGTATGGCTCTGGGATTGCTTTCTCGCAGGGAGTCGAGAAAGGATCTCTAGGTGAGGTTGAGACTTAATGATACTACTACATTATATTGTACTGTTCTACTCTCTTCTACTGCTGCAAGACCTCTGAAGATGCTAGTCTTCGATAGGACTAGGCCTTCTCTCTATTCTTGCATTTCTGTAGCCCAGTCCACATATACAGCCTCCCCTTGAAAATGTTGCATATGTAGTGTAGATCCTTGCTTGCTGAGTACTTCTGAGTACTCACGGTTGCTTTGTTTTCCTTTCCTCCCCGTATCAGTTTGTCGTGACCAGAAGACGGAGCCCTTGAGACAGATGCCCCGTCGATCGTCTACTACTACTACTACCCAGAGGATGGATTCTGCTATGAGTTGACTGACGACCAGGAGTAGGATCGGAGGGTCCCAGGCAGGAGGCCTTCGCCTTTCGATCGTAGTGTTTTATTTTGCTCCGCCTTTCTAAAGGCCTTTCTGTTTCTATTTCATATCTGTACACAGATATCTGATGCTTCCGCTGACGCTTGTTCGCAAGCTTATGTATTCGAGCCCTCGAGGCCCCTGGCTTGTAATATAAAGCTTGTATGACCTTATTTATGTTTTAGAGTTGTGTTGTGATATCTTCCCGTGAGTCCTTAGGCTTGATCGTGTGCATTTGCGTGTATGATTAGTGCACGATCGGGCCGGGGGCGTCACACGATCTCTGTCGAAGATTCTCATTCTGAAGCAGGTGCCTAGCTCTGGAAGGATGGACGGGATCATACCTATTTGAATTGAAGAACATTCTCTAACACTTGTTTTTGAGTGGGGAAGGAAAATAAGCACACAAGCGAACAACCATCTAACCGTCAGTCTGAACTCCCAGGATCAGTCCATCAGTAAGAAAAAGCTTCCGTTTCTGTCATTCAGCAGTGGAATGGAATAGTTCGATGGTATTGATCGTCCAACCATTGATTGGAATGTCTATCGTGATAAACTGTGTAATTCTATAAGCTAAGCAGATGAGGCAACAAAGAACCTAACCGTCCTCCCTGATTGACTTCATCAGAAGATTCCTATGGTCTAGTTTACCTTTCTTCTTTCCTTGCAACCTTGGATCGATATGGTTCATTCCTGGGCTATGCTCTTTCAATGGTTGACTGAAGAGGGGGGCGGGCAAGGATGATCAGACTGCTTGGTTCAGTTCGTCAGAGGTATTAAAAAACCCTTCTTTTTGGTCTTTTCTTTCTTGCTGCCACTTTAACAGGTGCCGCTGCAATGAGAGCGTAAGTTGCAGAGTTTTTTCTAGATTCTTTTTTTTGTTGCGCTCTTCCTTTTTTTGGATAGAAAGAAGGGTTCAGTGGGAGGGCAAGGGGTAGTTAAGTTTTAGGTTGGCTCTTGTTTTTCACGGACTTTCTTTTGGTGTAATTTAATAAAGAAGTAGCAATTGTTCATTTCATTTCATTTTTTTGCATTGGTAGTTCTTTTTCATTTGAAAGGGCAAAGGGGGGAAGGGAAAGGATTGACCCTCAGGGATCATATTACTCAAGAAGACTGGGGGAAAATAGCAGGATTGGAAAAGTTCGAAGAGACTGAGGAAGACAAATCCATTGTCGAATCCTGCAGAGTGATAACATCGAGTAGTTGGGGCTGGCTTCCACCCCTGAGAGAGCTTGATTTACCAGAAATTCCGCCGAGTCCTAGTGGGCCTAGATTCCGCGATAAGTTCCGAGAAATGGAGGAAATGATGCATTCAAAGTTCGCAGAATTGCAAGAAAGAAAAACTCCTTGAAAGAAAAACCAAACAAGACCAGATGTTCCCTATTGTTATCGGGAACGAGACTAAATGTTCGGCCTTAATGAGATGGACCTTGATTCCTCTCCGGCCAGGAAAAGATGCGGCTCCTCTTTGTTCTACTACCTTCATCCTCGGGTGAAGCCGGTTGGCTCACCAAACAAGATATATAATGTTAAATCATTGGTAACCATGCCTAACGGTGGGTCATCTAAGCTATCGGCCAAGGCAAGTGAGAGTTGTTCAAGAGTTGGGGGCATATCTTTAGCTCAAGCAGCATCCGCTCCCGAAATGTGAGTTAAGCTTTAAAAAAAGAAGAAGAGCTACGAGTGGAACGACTTCTTCTATTCCTTGTTGGCCTCCAGCTCCTTCTGTCCCTCAATCCTCTTCTTTGCCCTTTTTTTACTATTATGCGTGGCATGCCCCTTGTTCGTATCTTAACAGGGCAACCTTCTCTTACAAACAATCCCTTCGTCACTAACACCGGTAATGCCCCATCCCTTTAATACTACCTTCAAGGAATTTCTCTCGCGTCCCTGTAGTGATAAGAGCGCATTCTCTAACAGCTTTGAAGCCGAGGCAGCCATCCTCTTGCCAATCCTAAACAAAAGAAAGAAAAGCCCTACCCGCTTTCATTGGTTGAGTAAGGGGCATTTACCTATCAGTCCTAGTCCTAAGGCGCAATCGGAGTTCTAAGCCCAATTATAGCTTTGCTCCGTAAATTAGACCTCATTCTCCTAGTCCTATTCCTGATTGTTATTTCGGATTCTGTGCCTGGGTGGTATATTCTTACTATTGATTCAACCTCTTCGGGCAAACGTTGGCACTTACTTTATTTGAAAAAGGGGTCTAGAACAATAGTGATCTGATACCTTCTTCCCTTGGTCTGGGTAGGTAGGTTATGTTGGCTACAACTGTTCATAGGTTGTTCGATCGCAAAAGGCCAAATAATCGATTACTAATATGCCGGATATTGCCAGGAGGCCCTTCCCCGTATGTTTGACTCATCCTAGATGGGTTCACACCTGTTGATTCCGGTCAAAGAAAAAAGCTTTTTCATGGCATCCGTCCCATCACACCAATCTACGCCAAGATAAAGAATGCTGGGTTGCCAGGAACAAACCTTGTGATTCAAGGTCTTGCCTAGAATTGCCCTAAGAAAACTGCACCCCATTAATTGATCCCTCTTTAGAGTAGTATAAGTACATCCTCGACTATAGCACGAGTAGAGTCGAGTTCCTGTACTAACCTAAGAGCAGATATGCCGAAATATTTCCACGTTCAAGCAGCTAATCAGTAAACGACTTCTCCGTAACAGTTTGAAGATTGGCTCGCAACGCAAGTAGCGGCAAGAAAGGAGAGCAAGACTTCCTTTTCTAAAAGAAGAAAGAACTAGACTTCTATAAGAAGATTTTTATAATCGTAGATCATGGAATATTCATCTATCTTATTAGGTAACTACTTTAGCTGCTCTCGAAACTGAACCATCATGAATAGAACTAGTGCTTAAGGAAGAGTAGGATCTGTTAGCAAGTCATATTCAATCACCCGGTCTTCTCCTTCCTAGCTTTTAGATTTTATGATTCTCTCTTGGATTTTCATACACTTAGCCGTGTACGTATCTTGGCTAAACTCGAACCTATAGTTGATCCATCCATACTCGGTAAAGAATCAAAAAGGTACTTGAAGACGACTTTGAAGGGGAGGAGGTTTTCTTTTTATCCCCCCTAACCTTATTTTTATGTCTTCTTTGTTCTCAGTCCCTACGGTCCATTGTAGGATGATTTTCCTAAGGCCTTGAATTCGTTGGCAAGGTGATCAGGGTCCTCTCCCTGGTCCTATCGAGCCAGTGACTTCTCTCCTGGGATTGAATATGTTTTGCCTTTCCTCGATGGTTCTGCATTCCTATGAGGGTAGGATTCGCCAGGGATGAGTGGCTTATTTAGCCTATGTGAAGCGTGAAGCATAAGAGAAGAGTGTAGCGAAGAGAGTGTAATACTTGTAGCGAATATAAGTAGTGTCAAAGCCTACACTGGCTTAGCTCTGCAGATGTTTTCAGGACGAAGACGGGGATACGTTACCACTCGCCAGTGATGATAAGATTCACTCATAGCATAGGTGGAAGATCCATCCTATTTTCTTTATAGATTTATTTGTTCAAATAAAAGACGCCTAAAAATCATTCAGGGAACCTACTCTTGGTATCCTTTACCACATTCACTTTCCATATTCCCTTTCTTTAGTTCAGACGCTATCATACCTCAAGGAAAATCCAAATTTCTATCAACGATTCCCACCCAACTCTGGAATGACTCTCCCCTCTCTCCCTTAACATATCTAAGGCCTCTTATCCGTCAACCGCACCTTAATAGCTCAGACTTCCGAGCCTTGCTGGATGATGCAGAAGGGCCAACATCAGAGGATCAATTGAATAACCAACTCTCCCGCCCCGCTGCCGCTACTGCTTGAAAGCCATTGGATCCCCTACAGGACTGTCATGAGCCCCTACAAGGAGTCAAAATAAAGCTGAAACCAGATACAGGAAGTGTTGACCCAGATCAATTGAGTGTGAGCCCTTTTATCTTGAGCTGATTCTCCTTATTTTAGAGTTGTGGCGAAGGTAAATTGAGCTCTGGCCTGTGGGGAAGGAAAAGGCTCTGACGAAGCTCCAGGGATTACAGGAAGGTTTAGGCCTTGTGAGCAGCTCCAAACGGTCAGAAAAGAAGATGGTCCCACCCTTACTTCGGCTTGAGGAGTCGTTTTCTCGCTATCTTCTTCGTCTGGATTAGCCTTTTAGTAGCCTAGTAGGTTGTTTGAGTTTCAGGAAAGGAAGAGGTGCTTTCTAAAACAGCCGTTACCGTTATGTTTTTTTTTCAATAAGTTCTTTTAGAGCATCGTGCCCCACTGTCCGAATAAAGTGTGCACCTAAGGTGTCATGTGTTTAAGAATATACGTATAATAGAAATACTTTCCCAATCCGTATAAGAGGAAAGAAGGGTCCAGCAATAAGTAGTAGAAGAATAACCCATAGAAGAAGTTTAATCGCTTCCAGAGATCAGAGCCAGACAAAGATAAGACTCCACGGCGGCACGATCGAGATGATCCAAACGGGTCAAAAATGAGTCAAAACTTGTAAAACCCCAGTTTTGGCCTTGTTACTAAGGAGAAATTGACATACTTAGCAAACAGAGATAGAATTATTTCAAAAAGAGATCAGGAAAGAGCCATTTCCCAACCAAATAAAACAAGAAAGCATGAGGCTCGAAGCCCTTTCTCATTTCGAATTTCATCTTAGTATCGGTAATGCCCCGCCCAAAAGTATTTCATCGCAATCACACACTAGTTTGGTTGGAAAAGCTCGTTTGCACCCACTAACTAATACCTTCTCATCAGTATTGAATTCTCCATGCTTTCGCCTTGCTTTGTAGTCATTTTCTATGAGTAATCGGTCTGAACTCAATTTCAAGAAAAAACTCTATCTCGCCTGTGGCCAAAAGTAGTGAAAATGGTATTTAGCTTAGTCAATATACAACAAAACTGCTGATTCTTCGCGAGATGAAAATCCTTTGTCCTTCGTCTGCAGGGGCAATTCCTGAGAAAAGTGCTACTAGCCCTTGTTTTGTTCATGTCCACAGGCCTTTCCATTCATCTTTATTCGTCTTTCTTTCCGCAATCTATGCATAATTCTACTTCTTGAACCACCGAATCCGCTTTTGAAAATGGATAACTAGCTCCATTCTGCGTCAAGTACTAAGGATGGGCCCAAAGCACACTTTTGAAAGGCATCGGTCACCTTAAAAACCCCAAAAGTAGGAAGTCTAGCGTGCTTCTTTAGTGCTGCTCTTCGATCAGATGCTTTCTCATTGAACGAGGCATATTAAAGTGAAAGAAGTTCCAGGTCGAGTCCCGAGAAGGTGATAGTTGATTTTGATCATGAAGTTGGCACTAGACTTCGGAATTGATTCTGGACCCCCACCTGCTCAGGACGCCCCGCCTGCTCAGGACGATCCCATTACGGATTTTCTGGAGGGGGACACGCTTGACCCAGCGCAAAAACGGGAATTCAGAAATATTCTGAATTTCTTGAAGACCAAAAGCAGAACGAACCTTCAAAATGAGCGAATCATAATAAAAAGATGTTGGGGGGGGGGGGGCGAGGGTAGTAGTTACGAATCCAGGGCAATCAACCACTATCTAAAAACCCAGGTTGGACAACTGCGTGCTGGGGGATTAGCAGGGGATTTTGTAGTAAAGGAATTACGGAAATGGAAAAGGGACTTCAAAGCTCAGAAGAGGCGGTCCCACTTCTATCAGGGCCTTCTCGGGGTCTTGAGCAATGTTAATTTGCATTGATTGCAAACAGGTGCGGGATTCTCTGACGCAAACAAAGAAATGGTCCAGGAGAAAGGAATCAGCCTCTTCAGTCCGACGCATGCCTCAAATTCATTTTTCCTTTGAATTACTCATTTTTTTGAATTTCGCACCGAAAACTTTTCTAGGAGAAGTTCGAGTCCGTTCCGTTCGGATATTGATCGGTCTTGGTTTGAAGTCCCCTCCCTTTTTCATGGCCACATATCTTTATGGCTAAGGAGTGGGAAATCTTTCATGTGTTACACAAATCAAATGTTTCATTTCATCCGGGAAAAGCCACCTCTTTCTCCACAAACAATGTCTTTGTCATTTGATCCAGTTTTTATCCGGTAGATAGGAACAGCTTTGCTAAATACTGAGAACTCTCGGATAGAGTATTAGAATGAAAAGACCATTAATTATATAAGGAAGAACCCAGGGTTCTAGCCCATTCCCATTCCTAAATCAATAATTCGTAGTGCTTTTTCCTTTCTTGCGTACTCCTGGTGAACCAGTTGCTAGCCATATGTTTAGGAGGCTATTTTCTCCTATTAAGTAAGATTCTTAAGCTTAATACGCCCAAAGATCGAAAAGTACGGACCATTTGGAAATAAAAACGAACCATTTGTAAATCAAAATAGAAAAAGAAATCTAGCTACTCTCTTCTCCGTCTCCTTCAGAAAAAGAAAGCTAAGGCAATTGGTTCAGGATTCTAAGGTTAGAAAAGAGTTACCACTCAAGGGAGGAACATGATATGTGGAAGGCTATCCTGGTGGCTCAAGACTGACCGGTATACCTGGACCAGTCTATATTGAGCCATATTCATCAATTCGTCAGGCAATTTGGCCTCACACAATGTATCCCTGTTCCACCAGACGCTTAATCAACCCTGGAACACAAGAAAACCCTCCTTATCGAAGAGAATTGCGTATTAAATAGATGAGAGAAATAGCCCTAAATATGTGCATCGATTAAGTCATTACCTTCTATTCGATCTCCAGTATAGCTCATCAAGTACTTGATCAGATTCCTCTTGTTTCTTGCAATTGCAAAGTGGTGGAAAAAAATTGTATTTCGGTCAACATGTCATAGCCAATTGGCTCTGCCCCGCTGGAGCCATGCTACTTCTTCTTGTTCAAATAGGTTCTCGAGCAGCAGTCAAATTGACTTCCCCTGCTTGAGCATAATGCCCGCCCCTGGTGTGGTGGAAAAAGCCTTGTTTTCTATTCCTTTTAAAGCTGTTGATGCGAGCTACCGAACAAACAAGATTAGTACAAAAAGCCACAACTAGCACTAGCTTTCGTGATTGCTTCCGATCAGTGGCTTGTCAACCACCGGACCGTAGCTCCTCACCAAATGCCCCTGCGTTGGGGCAACACAGCATATGACTAGTTCACTCAAGGACCACACCCTCTCGAGAGCAGGATGCCGGCCGAGATGGAGCGCCAACCTAGACTTTCCTTGGGCTTGCCTTGCCCCAACATCTAAATAAAGGGCCGGCGCCGAAAAGGAAGTAGTGACGCCTTTTCGAAAAAAGCTTAGCTTGGTAGGCACAGCTTACTCACCCTACTCCCTTAGACAATGCAATGCTCTGAACACAAAAGTTTGAAGTTCAGCCCTCTTCTCCCATGCAGAGTCGCAGGCAGCGCCTCGGATAAAAGCACGGACGAGCCACATGCAGGGAAACTTGCACGTGTGGTTCTGGCCGGGAGTTTTTGATTGGATAAATAGTGTATAATGATAGACCCTTCTTCGGCACACATGGAGACATACCTCCCGTAGCTGACCCCTGAATTCAAGGATACTGCCGGCTTTGTTACTAACTGATAGAAACCCCTTAATACAACGTTCCTTTTTCATAAATGTCATAAGGTAGGTAGACCCGGTCTTGCGCTCATCCGGTTAAGTGGCACATTGTGCTAAGTGCTCGAACCGTTGGCTGATCTTAGTTGTATCACCTCATACAAATTAGTTAAGCGAGAAAACAAACGGCTACATAGGAGCTCTATGGTGGACCACCAGCAGGAAGATCGAACAATTATGATTCACAACACTATTTTGAAACTGGAGGATATGCATCTTTTTGAGCGACCTGATGCAAGGAGTAAAAGATTTCGTGTCCACCGGAAAAATCTATTCACAGCTCCATGGAATGTTGTCAGTGCTGGATATAAGAAAGACACATCCATGGGAAACAACTCTCAGACTTGTGAGAAGGGCATATATTTCAATCAGGATAATCTTTTGCACCCCAGCTAAGCCGACAGATATGCAAGAAATTGGAGCCAGTATAAGCATGAACAAGTGAGATAATACCTGTCAGAATGTCGGATACAGTGAAGCAAACCACCCCAGAGCCAGACAGTCAATCATTTGAAATTCAGTGGGAACATCAAAAAAGGAAAAGGATACCCGAGTTGGAAACGGTTTCCTTAAGTCAGAATATTCATGCTTGTTCCCTGAGCAACCAAATCTCGAGGACGAGATTTCTTTAAGGGGGGGAAGGTTTGTCACACCCTGATTTTTGGCCCTTTCTTTTTCTTTTGATTTTTTGTGGATTTTGCTTGGATTTCTTTTTATGTGGCTCTGTGGCCTTGAAACTTGGGAAGATCATCTCTTCTCAAGTCTCACAAGTGGCTTGTCATCATCTAATCCATCCCAAGACCATGTCATTTACATCTTAGCCCAACCCCAATATTCTTTTTATTGGGAATATTCCTTTTTCTATTAAAGGAATAACCCTATTTGCCCTAGGTTGTGAAGCAACCTATAGTTCTGTCTTCCATAAAATTCCCAAATAATTCTCATAAATTGTTTGGATCATATATGCCCAAAATATGTCCAAAATTTCCTTTCTTGGCCCAAAAATAATTCATCAATATTCATTCTTCAATTCTGTCAAGTGTGGCTTTTTGTGAAGTGCCACCTATCTTTGCTTGATTGCTCCAAGACTTTTTGGACACTCTTTCCTATCCATATCATTGCCTCATGATAAAATTCAACTCCATTTGCCTAGTGAATCTTCCTCGGCAAATTTCCAAAGTTTCTATCAGATGGAAGCCTTTGTGAAGGAAGTACTAGCTAGGGTAATCCTAATGAGTTGAAATTTTGCATGGTCCTTTATATGATCAAATCATGACTCTCCTCCAAACGTGAGCTCATGTCATCACTCCATGTGAGCTCAGCATCAAATCTTGTTTTCTGGTCAGATTTTCAAGTTGTGAAGCAACTATATTTTATATTACTTCATTATTACTGAAAACTTACCAGGAACTGCTCCTACCCATATAAACCCTTTCCACAAAATTTGGGATCATTTCACCTAGCCATTTGCCCTCTACAATTTTTCTTAGATTCTGTCCAGAGAGGACCACTATGAAGCAAGTACCATTTTGGTATCCCCAAATGGTATGAAACTTTTACAGTAGCTTCATATTCTCAAATAACTCATCTCCTCCAAAATTCAGCTCAATCCCATTTGATATGTGAGTGCCACTTCATTGTTTGCATTTCTGTACAGAATGGTGGCTTGTACAGCAAGTGCCATTTATCTTTATCCTTATGAGCTGAAAATTTGTAGAGATGCTCATCTTAGGCTGTGATCAAACCATGCCAAAAAATAGAGTCTAGCTCCAAGCCAATCTCTCTCTCTCTTCACATCAAACACTTTGTTGTTCTTGAGCAATCCTGCTAGCTCTAGTCAGCTCTTGAGCCCCTGTGCTCGTTTCTTTCCTTCTTGGCACTCTTTGTGAATGACCCATCACCCAGACACGGTCTGCATGGACAGAGCGCACCGCGTGTGCCTGTTCATGCGGTGACTGCGTAGCCGGCATGCCTGAGCTCGCGCTCTGGCGAGTGGAGCCCTTGGGCTCGTCTGTTTCCTCCCCCCTCTCAAAGCCTCATCGTGTCCTAGAGCTTCCCCGTGAGCGTGCCGTCACTTCCCCTGCTCTGCCCCGTCCTGCCTCGTCGTCATCGTGTCGCCATCGCCATGCCCGTGACCTAGCCACCCCTGCCATCACCATGTTTGCTAGCCTGAGATCTCCTGAGCCCTCCCCGGGCCTATAAGTAGGTGCCCCGAGTCCCTCCGCACCTCGCCGTTCTCTCCCCGGCCCTCAAAGCTCACCGAAGCCCCTCTCCCCGTCCTCTATCTGCCGCGGTGGTCGCCGGCCTCATCTTGAATCCGGCCGCCCGAGCCTCTCCTCCACCTCTAGCCCTCACCACCAGCTTCCCCGTGCTCCGGCGAACCTCCCCAACCCCTCGCCTTGTCGCCGGAGTGTCCCTGGCTGCACGCCCCAAGATCCAGCCACCGCCGCTACTCTCGGCCTCCGTGAGCCGCCGTCGCCCCGTCCCCTCTCCGGCGTTGCTGCTGCTCCAGGCGGGAGCAGCGCATTGCCCCGCGTCCATCAGTGCCGCCCCCTTGGTCGGAGCCGGCCAGGCCCGTCGCCGGCATCGTGCCCTCCCCTGCTTCCTCTGTTTCCCTTAGGGGGGAGCAGCGGGAGGAAGAAGACAGGGTCAGGTGGGCCCCGCTTGTCCCCCGACCCCACATGTAAGTGACCCAAAGCCTTGCCACATCAGCGTAAGTGGAGACGTATTCTCCAAAATATGTTTTCCATTTCTGAAAACGTATTCTGTTTCCACTTCGGCCCAAAGTACGCTTTCTGAGTTCTGAAAGCGTATTTCTCTAAAATGCGTTTTCTGTTTTATCCACCAGGGACTTGTTTGTGAGGAAACTTTTATAGATTAGTCCCTGATCTTCCAACTCTCGTATCTTCACGACCGTAACTCCGAATCAGTTGATTCCAAAGCCCACGTCTTCGTCTCATCGAGCCCGTTCTGTTGGTATCATTTTCACTATGTGTTCACATACTAGAAATGACCATTATGCCCTTGCCTTTAATCAGCCCCCTTCGAGAGAGAAGTACTTCCGGCAAATCGTTCCGCGAGTTCCGCGCACTTCTCCCCGGAGTATTCTACACCCCCAGGCAAGCCATGACAGCCACTTGCATGAGAGCCTTGCGGTAGCAATGGTTTTCTACTTGAATAATAAAATATTTGGTGCATGCTAATATTTTGTGGGTGCTTTATATATGCTTGTGAATCCACGCTCATCCTTATGCTATGATCATTTGCATCTTGTTGGGTAATTGCTTACTTGCTTATATATTGCCATGCTCTTGTTTAGTAATTATTTATGATGCTTGTGGTCATGCCATGCTCATGTGTAGTGTTATACTTGTGCTCGGTATGCCATGCTCATTTGCAACTAGTAGAGTAAATGATTTATTGTTGTTGACATGTTAAATGGTTAAGCTTCCCATCCATGCTTATGTTGATATCATGCTCATGTGCATTGTTATTTCATCGTGTTATCATGGCTCAGCTCATTACATTCAAGTTAAACCGGACTTTAATCGAACTTGAACACCTGTTGGCTGAGTAATAGTGCCATCGAGTCGAGCTGATCAGTGCAGCCACACTTGCCTTTATGGGAAGGCCTTAATGCAGTCTATTGTCATCCCTCTCATTGGTTCCTCCAACTAGGGAAGGTTAGGTGCGCGTGCTTCCCTGGCCCGGTAGGCGGCAATAACCTTGTGTGCCCGTGGTTGGTATTGAGATCTCATGTCCCCGTTTGGGACCGTTTTGTTTTGCCACGACGGTGGCTGTTGGATGTCATGAGGTGACATCGGGGCCACCCATGACTTAGCCCAAAGGGGAGTTTGTCGGAGTGGCCGGGGAGTGTCATGCAATAGATCGGTTTTGTCGGAACGCCGTTGGTCCACCCGAATGGGAGCACGAGGCCTTGGGTTCCGCAGTGTGGGTACAGTGTACTAACCTCTGCGGAGTGTGTAATCTATCGATAGCCGCGTCCATGGATATGGGCCCAGTTCGTAGTAGGTCACACTATGGGTCAACAATACTAATAATCTGGATAATAAACAACCCTGGTTCGATGAGGAAAGAAGTTGGTTGATCTTTATGTGATCGTGAGAGGATCACAGTGGTATCTTGGATACCGAAGCTGGTTGATGTTTGTGGTGTTATGCGATAATCACGAGTAAGGATCAAGCTCCTTGTGGTCAGATAATGATTACTACGGTATTGTTAATACCAAGCTTGATTTGATCCTGAGTTGATCGTGTGATGTCCACGATGGTAAGTGGTACATGTGGTGGTTACGAGATAACCCTCGAATAGAGTAAGTTGGTCTGTGTTATGTTTAAGCATGTTGCATGTTAGTATCATCATTGCTCACATCTTGATTAACATGTTCATGCCATGCTCATCTGATATTGTTCTAGTAGTATCTTGTTCACCATGTACATGCCATGTTGCTCTAGTTGTATCATGCTCATCCTTGTTTAACCTGTAAATGCCATGCTGTTGTGTGTCTTGATTGCTTTCGGTTGCTGTGAGCTTGCGAGTACATTCAAAGTACTCACCTGGGGTGTCATGCCAGTTTGCAGGTCATGCCGTGTTTGCTTGATTGCCGAGGATCCCAAGTTTGCGAGCTAGGATACACGTTCCAGACAGAATCCCTGCGGAGTGGAGTCCATCGTTGTCGTCGTCATTCCACTTCTAGAAGTTATTCTGCTGCTTTGAGTTGTTCTGCTGCTAGCATAGAGCAACCTGAGCAGGCGTAGTGTCGCCGTGCCAATGTAATTCATTGTGATATCGGAACCCTTGTATCCGTATCATTTGTAATAAAGAGCTGATTTGTTCTATGCCAAGTAGTGCCGTATTCCAGAAGACTTGATCTCTGGGCTGGGATACGGGGTGTTCCGGTCTCTCTGAGCCGGGAGCCACAAGGCTTGGTATCCGTTGTGGCACCCCGGCTCAGAGCAACCAGTTTACCTTGCATTGCCAGCACATGGATCATGTCTTCTGGCAACACACAACAACTTGGTACAGAAAGATACCGCTTTATTGATACATAGGTTCGATAATACATCAAGTAGCGAGGTCAAGCGGCACACACGGTGCTGCTACACATATGTACATTATTTAATGAACATGAAGGGGGCCTCGAAGATAATGATGCAGCTACGCGGCAGCGGAAAGACGACGTAGAAGGACTCCATCTCACAGGGACACTGATGTGGACACGGCCTAGACTGCGATGCAACGATACAACTCCAACTCCAGTACAGCTTCTCCTGAAACTGGCATGACACGCTAGGTGAGTACTTTGAATGTACTCGCAAGCTCATAACAAACAATGCAACAATGGCCTACAATAACATGATATGTAAGCAGGTTATATGCGAGAACTTAACATGCTACTCATGAAGTGACAGTGCTAGCAATAGGGTCTGTCGGACCCACTTACCATCTTGGTTACCTCGTAACCACGAACATCACCTTCCCACGATGCTCACCTCCGGATCACAAAAGAAACCATCTCGATGGTTCCAACAACTTCACCATCATACCAAATGCCACAAGGATAACTTTAGTGTGCAGGTTAAATATTTATGTTGATCCACGGTGTGACCCACTACGAACTGTGTCCATGACCGAGGACGCAGCTATCGATAGATTAAACACACTCTGCAGAGGTTAGTACACTGTACCCACACCACAGAACCCATGGCCTCGAACTCCCATTCGAGTGGACCAACAGCGTTCTGACAGAACCAATCTATTGCCATGACACTCTCCTGGCCACTCTGACCAACTCCCCTTTGGGCTAAGTCCTGGGTGGCCCTGATGTCACCTTGTGACACCCAACGGCCATCGTCGTGGCAAAACAAAATGGTCCCAAACAGGGACAATGGTACCAAATCAACTACGGGCACACAAGGCTATGCCTGCCTACCGGGCCAGGGTAGCGCAAGCGCATAACCTTTCCTAGTTGGAGGCACTGGCGAGAGGCATAACAACAGACCGAGAAAGGGCCTCCCCATAAAGGCAAATGTGGTTGCACTGGGAAGCTCGATTCGGTGGCACCATGACTCGATCAACAGCATGTTCAAGTTGAGTTATCATCATGTTTAAACTTGAAACGAAATTTATCCGAGCCATAGTATGCCATGAAAATGCAACGATATCCATATGCACCACTTCAACATAATGCCGGTATTAATCTACTCATGCTTATGATCATATTACCCTACTGCATAATCTTAACCAAATAACTTAAATACCACTGAAAACATAACAAGCATAGCATGAATATGAAACTAGCACATGTGAGATTATTTTAATTAACTATATGCATTATATGAGATCATATTCAAGTAAAAAATCATAGTCATTAAAACGTCACTCTTGCAAATATTTGTGATGGCTTCCCTTAGTTCAGAGGAGGGTCACAATCCTCCTGGTTCTCCTCAAGGCAGCAAGTTCCTTCTAAAAAAATTAAAATAGCAAAAAGAAAATGTCACATAACACATTTAAATGCACCAGAATATATCTACAGCAAGAAAAAATCACAACTTTTGCATGCTGATAGAGGAGCTCATGGCAAAAAGAATCAACTGATTTGGACTTATAGAATAAAAGTTATAGCTAGTCAAAGTTGGGTCAAATTTCTGAATTAAAATGAATTTTTGAATAAACAGAGAGGGGGTGACGTCGAAGGCGTATTTGGGGAATACGCTTCCACTTATACTGCTTCGGTGGACGAACAGAGAGGCTGACGGGTGGGACCCACCGTCAGGGTTAAAAGAAAGAGAGAGAGAGAGAAGTAGGGGATGGTGGCTCTGTCGCCGGTGGTTCTCCAGCGAGGAGGCCACGGCTGCCGCCGGCGAGTGGATGGATGGATGCGTCACTTCATGGCGAACACGTACATACCCGCAGCTTGGTCGAAGGTGGACGGACGGCATCGCGGCGAGCTTCTCTAGAGGCGGCGGCGGAGAGAGCTCGTCGGAGTAGGCGCGTCCGGCGAGGTAGAGGCGCTCCAGCAGCTCCAGCAGCACGGGCATGACCAGGAGAACACCACGAGCACGCCGGGGGGGTTGGAAGAAATCAAGGAGTGCCGGAGGAAGGAGAGCACTGAGAGGGGATCGGCGGCGAACTCCGGTGCAGAACGGTGGCCAGAGGCCCGCCTGGCCTGGCCGCTGTCTTCTATGCATTGATTTGTGGTCAGTGGAGGTGGGTGGGGTGGCCCGAGAAGCTCGGGAGGGGCACTATATATAGGCGCGGCCGAGGAGGGGTTTGAGATCGCCGGAGAAGGCTCTGGAGCGGCGAGCGGTGACGAACGGGGCTCAGAGTGGATGGGAGATGTCGAGGAGCTCACGCGGCCACAGTGGAGGCAAGGAGCCAAGCACAGGGCGCGGGAGCGAGACGGCATGGGTGCACGGGCGCACTGTGCTCACTGCCCTGCCATGTCCGTGTCTGCAGCAGCTGTCACCACCGTCGGGAAGCTCCAGCGAGTGGTCAGGGGGAACGAGACGAGATAGAGGAAGATGAATGACACGCTAGAATGGCCGGAGGCGAGCGCACGAGCCGAACAGAGGAGCTGTCGGCGCTCAAAGCGCGTCGAACACCTGCCTGGCATGTTGGATTCACGCGGTCACCGCGTGCACTGGTGCAATGCAGTGCGCCCGTGGAGTTAAATCATGTCTGGTGGCTTCTTCTTGCAAGGTTTAGTCACTCTGTGGTGTTAGATCAAAGCCAGGTCGAGAGGATAGGACTTGAGCTCCTTGGCAAGTTTCTGGACAGAAACTTGTGAGGTCATTTGAGAGAATTCTAGAGAGAGTTAGGAGCTGAAACTTGGAGGTTAAGAATTAGTTAGGAAGGTCATCAAGCTATAAAAATTTCAGCTCAAGGAGATTAGTCAAAAATATACTTGCTTCACAAAGTACCATTTCTAACCAGAATGGAAATGATTTTCTATGGAAAAAATAATCCACATGACCATAGGATATTTTTGCATATAAAGATGAGGCATAGTCCAAAGAATATTTGGTTATTTTCTCAGATTTTTGAGAGCAAGAAAAATAGGGGTTGCTTTGGAGCAGAAGTGAAAATAATTCATTTTCAGAGAGAAAATGAATATTTTTCTTTTGAGAAAAATATTCTCATGGCAATATTTTGAGATATCAGAGAGCAAGAGATATTTTGGGAGTGAGTGGAGTCACTTGGGTGAAAATCAAAACAATGCCCAAGTGCTAAGTCCAAATGAGTTAATTCAAAAACTCAGTTTCAAACCAAATTTGCAATAAAACTCCAGAGAAAGAAGAAGTGGTAAAAACCAGGGTGTCACAAACCTCCCCCCTTAGGATGAATCTCTTCCTTGAGATTCGGTTGCTTGGGGAACAATTCAGGGTATGTTGTCCTCAAAAAGTCCTCTCTTTCCCAGGTAGCTTCACTCTCGGTATGGTGTTCCCACTGCACCTTGTAAAACTTAACTGACTTGCTGCGGGTGACTCTTTCCATCTCATCCAGTATACGGAAAGGTTTCTCTTCATAAGTCAGGTCCTTAGCAAGTTCTATTTCTACCATATCAGTCTATTTCTCTGGTGGTGAGATACACCTTCGCAATTGCGATACGTGGAAGACATCATGTACTTCCGACAATTCAGGAGGAAGTTCCAGTTGATATGCCACTGTACCAACCTAGGACATGATAGGAAATGGGCCAATGTACCTTGGTGCAAGCTTTCCCCAAGTCTGAAATCTCTTAACTCCTTTCATGGGTGTGACTCGAAGGTAGACATATTCACCGGGTTCAAAACTGATTTGTCGATGTTTGGAATCATAGTAGCTCTTTTGTCGAGACTTGGCCACTTGCAGTCTGTCTCGGATTCCCCTGACTTGCTTCTCAGCATCCATCATCAAGTCAGTCTCGAAAATGCGGCTATCTCCGGTCTGGGACTAGTTTAATGGAGTACGGCACTTGCGACCATACAGGGCTTCATATGGTGACATTTTGAGACTGGTCTAATAGCTGTTGTTGTAGGAAAATTCCGCGTAAGGCAGACTGTCTTCCCATTTGGGTCCTTGAGCAAGGGCACATGCTCGGAGCATATCTTCGAGTATCTGGTTTACTCGCTCTGTCTGTCCATCTGTCTGAGGGTGATAAGCTGTACTATACTTCAATGATGTCCCCAAGGCTTGATGAAGACGTGACCAGAATGCCAAGGTGAAAAGAGACCCTTGGTCTGAGGTGATGGTCTTTGGCACTCCATGCAGACTGACGATTCTAGACACATATAGTTGGGCTAATTGATCTGCCCGGTATGTGGTTCAGATTGGAATGAAGGGGCCACCTTGGTCAGCATGTCCACCATGACCCATACGACATTGTTGCCATGAGGAGTTTTGGGAAGACCGGTGATGAAGTCCATGCAGACATCGTCCCATTTCTGTTATGGGACGGGTAAAGGTTGAAGTAGCCCGGCGGGTTTCTGATGTTCCGCCTTCACTTTATTGCATATATCACAGCAGGTGACAAAATATGCAATATCCTTCTTCATTCCATCCCACCAAAATATTTGCCTGAGGTCTTCGTACATCTTGGTACTGCCTCGATGGATCGAGTACGAGGACTCGTGTGCCTCCATTAATATCTTCTTCCTCAGATCTTCTACATCAGGTATACAGATTCGCCCTCGAAACCTTAGGGTACCTTGCTCATCCATAGGGAAATCTTGAGTCTTGTCGTCTTGCATACATGTGACATGGTGTTGTAGGAATGGATCCTCTGCCTGGGCCTTGCGAATTTCTTCCTCAAGAGTGGGAGTGACTTCCAACATAGTGGTACAGTCAGCTTCAATAATGGTCAGGTTGAGCTGGGCTATTTCTTCTTGAAGCTCGGGCGGCAAAGATTTCATTAATGTGTTTAATGCCGCCGGTTTGCGACTGAGGGCATCGGCAACCACATTAGCTTTACCCGGGTGCTAATTTATACCGAGGTCATAATCTTTGACCAACTCAAGCCATCTTCTTTGTCGAATATTCAAATCGGGTTGAGTGAATATGTACTTGAGGCTTTTGTGATCGGTGAATATTTGGCACCGCTTGCCAATGAGATAATGCCTCCAAATTTTTAAGGCATGCACAACTGCTGCTAACTCCAAGTCATGAGTAGGATAGTTTCCCTCATGTGGTCGTAGCTGTCTGGATGCATAGGCTACAACCTTACCGTCTTGCATGAGCACGCATCCTAGGCCTCTTCTAGATGCATCGCAGTACACATCAAAGCTTCGATAAATGTCTGGAAGCGTTAATACGGGTGCTGATGTTAAACGAGTCTTCAATTCATTAAAGCTCTTCTCACAATCTGCAGACCATATGAACTTTTGGTCCTTATTGAGCAGCTCTGTCATTGGTTTAGCAATCTTGGAAAAGCCTTCAATGAATCGATGGTAATAACCAGCAAGCCCTAGAAAACTTCTGATCTCGGTCACACTCGTGGGTGCTGGCCATTTTAGCACATCCTTGACTTTACTTGGATCCACCGCAATTCCTTCAGCGGAGAGAATATGCCCCAAGAATCCGACTTGCTTAAGCCAGAATTCACACTTGCTGAATTTTGTATATAACTGGTGGTCACGGAGCCTTTGCAATACTGCTCAAAGATGTTATTTATGCTCTTCTTCTCCTTTAGAATATATGAGAATGTCATCGATGAAGACCACCACAAACTTGTCCAAGAAATCCATGAACACTTTGTTCATCATATGCATGAAGAAGGCAGGGGCATTTGTCAGACCAAAAGACATGACTATGTATTCATATAGACCGTATCGAGTAGTGAATGCAGTCTTAGGAATATCTTCCTTCTTGATCTTGAGTTGATGGTACCCGGTCCTTAAATCAATCTTGGAGAATATTTGGGCTCCATTCAGTTGATCAAACAAATTGTCAATCCTGGGGAGCGGGTACTTGTTCTTGATAGTGACATCGTTGAGCTGGCGATAGTCCACACACATCTGAAGACTACCATCTTTCTTGTCCACAAATATGGCAGGTGATCCCCATGGTGAGGAACTGGGGCGGATGTACCCTTTCTTGAGCATCTCATCAAGTTGCTTCTTTAGCTCAACTAACTCGGATGAAGGCATCCGGTAATACTTCTTGTATATGGGTGCTGTCCCTGGCATGAGATCAATAGCAAACTCGAGCTCATGATCTGGTGGCATTCCTGGCAATTCTTCAGGGAATACATCTTGTGCTTCAGGGATGCAGGAGGTGACTAGAGCGACCTGGTTTTTGGCCCTTTCTTTTTCTTGTTGATTTATTTGGTTTTTGCTCTGATTTTCTTTCTGGAGCAGTTCTGTGGACTTGCAACCTAGGAAGATCTTCATTTCTTCTCCTCTCAAGTGGTTCTTCATTCTCAAATCTCTCTCAAAATCATGTCACTTCATTTCTAGCCCAACCCCAAAATTCTTTTTCTCACAAATATTCCTTTTTCTATTAAAGGAATAACCCTGTCTGACCTAGGTTGTGAAGCAACCTATATTTCTGTCTTCCACAAAATTCCTAAATAATTCTCATAAATTGTTTGGATCATATATGCCCCAAATATGTCCAAACTTTCATTTCCTAGTCCAAAAATAATTCATCAATATTATTTCTTCATTTCTGTCTAGAGTGATCTTCTGTAAAGGAAGTGCCACCAATCTTTCCTTGATTGCTCCCAAA
Source organism: Thinopyrum elongatum (assembly GCA_011799875.1). NCBI lineage: Eukaryota > Viridiplantae > Streptophyta > Magnoliopsida > Poales > Poaceae > Thinopyrum > Thinopyrum elongatum. The sequence continues at coordinate 356,766,959 of CM022302.1, read as the reverse complement.
CTTTTTGGGCATGCTCTTACATCCAAATCATTGCATCATGCCAAAATTCAGCTCCATTTGCCTAGTGAACCTTCCTCGGAAATTTTCCAAAGTTTGTGTCAGATGGAAGCCTTGTTGAAGGAAGTACTAGCTAGGAGTATTCAAAATAATTGAAATTTTGCAAGCTCTTTCATGTGCTCATATCATGACTCTCCACCAATTTTCAGCCTCATCCAATCAACTATGTGAAGCAAGTATATTTTATATTGCTTCATTAATTCTGAGAAATTACTAGATCATGCTCCTACCAATATAACTTCTCTGCCCCAAATTTGGGATCATTTCATCAAGCCAATATTCCTCCAAAATTATCCCAAGTTTTTGGATAGAGAGGATATCTGTGAAGGAAGTACCATTTTGGCAAGTCCAAATGGTATGAAATTTTTACAGCATATTCTTATGTCCCTATGACCATGATCTACCAAATTTCAGCTCAAGTGCCCACTCCATGTGAGAGCATCATCTTAGTCAAGTTTTTGGACCAAATCTGCAGTTGCAAAGCAACTATATTAATTTGTGGTCCATTTCTTCTCTAATTGCACAGGATCATAGTCCTTCCTAACCTAAAGACCCTAGACATCAAGTTTGGCTCTTTTCTCTTCTTTGTTGATCACATTAACCTGGTCAAGTTTGCTACAGCAAATTTGCATCGAGGCCTCACTTCACTACAGACCTCCTACTTTTGATCTTTCACTTCCCACAGTCTCCAGGATGGAAAGACAACTCGCTAGACATGACTTGCCAGCCCCTCTAGTCCTATCTTTGCTAGTGGATGCGGTGACCACGTGGTTTGGCGCCTGTGCGTGCGCTCTGCAGGTCAGGGACACGTCCAGAACACTGTCCAGCTCTTGTCACCTCACCTCTCATTGCCCTCGCGCGCCTGAGCATGTCTGGTGGCTTCCTCGTGCCATCACCGTTGCTCTGGAACCCTCTCCCCTCCTGTAGCTCCCTCGCCGGCGCTAGCCACCACGTGCACGCGGGTGCATAGTGCCCCGGCAGCCCCTGTTCGCGCTCGGCCTCTTCCTCCTCATGCCCGTGGCATCAATCTCTGCTCCAGTAGCCTCCCCTGCTCTCCCCCGTCCCCTCCATCGCCCCGTGATGCTCCCAGCCATGGCTCACCAGAGATGGGGAGGGAGCTCGGGGAAGATTCAGGGGCTCGGGGGGTTCCTCTGGTGGAAGAAAGGGAGGGAGTAGGGCTCGGCATTGAGCCAATTTAGGAGGAGGACGACGGCGGCGATGGCGACCGAGGAGGAGCTCTGGGGCTCGGGCAGGTAGCTAGGGAGGGGTAGGGGAGTGTGGTGAGGAGGATGGTGAGCTCGAAAGAGGCTCGGGTGGCCTTTTTATAGGTGGGACGGCGCGGTGCTCGGGCGCGGCCGCGGTGACGCGTGCGCCGATGATCTGGCACGTCGAGGCCACGTGGAGGGCAGGGGCGGTGTGTCTATAGGATTCACGGAGGAGCAGGGGGACTTGGGTGTGCTCGAGAAGGCTCGGGAGCGGCGCAGACAACCGGACACGGCGGCGGCAGAGGTTGCAGGTCACGGGCGCGGTCGATGGCGACTCGTCGGTGGTGATATAGGACGGGGCAAGAGCAGGGAAGTGATGGCACGGTCACCGGAAAGCTGTTGGACATGTCCGAGCACGCAAGAACGACGAGCAGGAGAGGGGCCCGAGCAAGACGACATCCAGCTCGCGTCCATGGCATGCCAGGCCGATGGTCACCGCGTGAACTGGACAGGAAAGAACTCTAGAGGCAGGCAATAGTTGTCTAGCATCTTGTCCTTGCTTCCCGTGACACACTAGAGGTGATGGATCAAAGAAAAGAGCTCAGGTTTTATGGGAGGCCTCACTGAAAGTTTGTTGTATCAAACTTGGTTGCATTACTATGATGAACAGAGAAGGGTTAAGAGGAGAACTCGATGTCTGGGAAGTTTAGTGTAGGAAGGACTACTGTCCTGTTAAGTTTGAAAAGAAATGGACCACAAAACAACATAGTTGCTTTGTAACTGAAAATTTGGTCCAGAAACTTGATTTAGATGAGGCACTCACATAGGGCATTGGTTTGGGCTAAACTTTGGCAAGGCATGATGATTTGGACATACAAAGATGATGTAAAAGTTTCATACCAATTGGACTTGCCAAAATGGTACTTGCTTCATAGTGTTTCTCTCTGTCTAGAAAATTGGGATAATTTTGGAGAGAAATTGGCTTGCTAAAATGATCCCAAATTTGGTGGAGAGAAGTTATATTGGTAGGAGCATGATATGGTAATTTCTCAGAATTAATGAAGCAATATAAAATATACTTGCTTCACAACCTGGAAATATTGCCAGAAGCAAAGATTTGAAGGTGTGATTACATGGTTAGTTGGATGGAGCTGAAAATTGGTGGAGTGCCATGATTTGAGCATATTAAGGAGCTTGCAAAATTTCAACTCATTTGGATACTCCTAGCTGGTACTTCTTTCAACAAGGCTTTCATCTGACAGAAACTTTGGAAAATTGCTGAGGAAAATTGGCTAGGCAAATGGAGCTGAATTTTGGCATGAGGCAATGATTTGGATATGAGAGAATGCCCAAAAAGTTTGGGAGCAATCAAGAAAAGATAGGTGGCACTTCCTTCACAGAAGGCCACTCTGGACAGAAATGAACAATGAATATTGGTGGATTATTTTTGGGTTAGGAAAGGAAAGTTTGGACATATTTGGGTCATATATGATCCAAACAATTTATGAGAATTATTTGGGAATTTTGAGAGATACATAAAGATAGGTTGCTTCATAACCTAGGGCAAATAGGGTTATTCCTTTAATGGAAAAGGAATATTCCCAATAAAAAAATATTGGGATTGGGCCAAGATGAGAATGATATGGTCTTGGGATGGATTTGAGCATGACAAGCCACTTGGGAGAGGAATCAAAGGTGATCTCCTCAGGTTTCAAGACCACAAAGCCACATAAAAGCAATTTCAAATAAAATCCCAAAGAAATTCAAAAGAAAAGGAAAGGGCCAAAATCCAGGGTGTCACAAACCTTCCCCCCTTAAAGAAATCTCGTCCTCGAGATTTGGTTGCTCAGGGAACAAGTAGGAATATATCTGACCTTAAGGAAACCGTTTCCAACTCGGGTATCCTTTTTCCTTATATGATGCTCCCGTTGAATTTCATATGACTTGGCTGTCTTGCTCTGGGGTGGCTTGCTTCACTGTATCCTTATTCTGACCGATATTACCGCACTTGTTCATGCTTACACTGGGTCCAATTTATTTCATATCTGCTGACTTAGCTGGGATGCGAAAGATTATCATGACGGGAATATATACCCTTCTCACAAGTCCGAGAGTGGTTTCTGATGGATGTGTCACACTGACCACATTCCATGGAGTTGTGAACAACTTTATTGGTGGACACCAAATATCTTACTCCTTGCATTGGGTTGCTCAAATAGCTGCATGTCCTCCGGGTTCAACACAGTGTTGTGAATCATAATTGTTCTCCTGGCGGAATCTGAATTCTTGCAGGTATTCCTGAATCACCTTGGCTGGCTCCACCGTCGTGAGTATCGGATCCGTACCAAAGAGTTGACTGTCATCTGTTGTGACCAACATAAAGGTGTATGGACTTATAATGATAGTATCCATAGACTGGACTGACGGTGGTTTTGACAAAAGGATCTTGTTCTCGGCAGGCTATCCTTTAACTGATGCCTATATGTGAGGACACATGCTTCGAGGCTGTTGTTCAGCATTCTGACTACTCCTTTTTGTCGGTATATCCATGTGTATAAGGGGTCGTGTGGTGTTTTAACACGGTCGCTGAATCATACTGCTGAATTGGCCTTTGGTCTGTCATGATAGACTTGGATCACTGAAAATTCTGAGCATATACTGTGGGCTAAGTGATTTACCTTGATATGAGGTCCTTACCCCAACGGAGTAGACCCCTTGGGTGTACATGATGATCGATACTGAATCAGACTGTCCTGAGTGTCGTACCATGTTGGTCATGCAACAATTATCATTCCAGTATTGCCGGTGTTGCTCCTTCATTAATGTTTTCTTCGTCTGATTCTTTGCTGAATGAGCTTGGTCATAGTACTTCCTCGTGTGACCATAGGTTCTGTCGGGAGCACTATTCCGGCAATCATGTTGTATCCTTGTTCATGTCTCGGGCCATAGATTATATATGTCAGGTCCATGTGTACTTGTACGGAGCTCATTATTGCCGTCAATCATACAAGACCATGACAAAGGTTGATGATATCACCCTGTCGGGTGTGAGGAAACTGGCCTTGATAACCACTGCCCAGATGGTTGTCTCAATGTTGTCTCACGTCATAGTTTGTCGGTCCTTGCATCACCCACTAAGGTGTATAACTGCCTTTTCTTCCTCTTGCATAACTGGCGAGGTTGTCGGATTCTTACCATGATTTCATCATCGGGCATGAACTTGGCAACATGCTCACAGTATAAGTATCTGATTCTCGAGGAAAAATTTCTTTTGGACTGATTCTTGCTTCTGACCAGATTGTTGCGGATCTGATTTTTGGAATGCACTGCCATCTCACTGTGTAATATCTTGCACCAGTACCGTACTGAGGAAGCTTGGATGGCTTGTGTTGGAAGCCATCGAGAGTATCGTGCTGAGGAAGACTGGATAGATTGTGCTCGAAGCTTTCGTCAAACTGTATGCTGAAGAAGACTGGGTACCATACTGCAGAAGCCTCCCCCCTTAATGGCTTGCTAGGGAAGACCCGGTACCTTACGCCGGAAACTTTTGCGGTAGCTTACTGAAGAAGCCTGAGTATCTTGCACTGGAAGGCATCCACGTATCGTACTGAGCAAGACTGAGGAATCTTGCATTGTAACCTTTTCACTGGTATCTTGCAAGGGAAAACTAGATTTCTTATGCCAGAAGCTTCTCTCTGTGATATCAGACTGAATAACATATATATAGCTTTTAATATTCCTGCTGCCGGTTACTGGTATGAAAAGGGTTGTTCAACTATCCTTCTTGCTGAGTACTGAATTCATAGTACATTCTAGCTGGTTTCTAGAATATAGCATGGTTCAAATCTTACTCATTAGCAGAATCAGACCTTGTATATGAACCATGCCTTTGACTGAAAACATACGGCTGCTCATGCACACAATCTGTCTTCCGACTGATTTGATCATTGCTGCTGTGAAGAGTGCACGCTGATGTAGACTTGGGGTTGATAATCAAGCTAGTATATTATTTGTGTTCAGGCCAAATATTCCCAATACAATGCAGTCGGCTGAGAATTCCATAATATTTAGCAGAGCTTCCAAATATTTGTCTCCTCACTGATTCTTTGGGTCCGGTGTCGGTTGACGAGCAACTTTAATAAGGGGAAATAAGGCAACACCGAGGGCCCAAAGAAAGAAGCAAAAGAAACAACGAAAACAAAAGCACAGAAAGCATACAAATAATATTATATTCAAGCAACATCACATATTACTACTATTCACAACAATAATATGCATGCATACTTAAGCACACAAATCTCGCGAGAACTCTGATACTGCGATCTACTATGTTGTGGCGGTGTGCACAAAAGCGAATCCACATGTGGAAAGGGTTGGTGTAAACAGAGCTACACCAAGTGCTGGATTAACACCGATTGCAGTTGGACAGGCACGGAGGGGAGGGCGGACTTGGTGATTATGTAGCGAGACATGAATGTGATGACCACATCATCATCAAGCGGACGGAAGGGAACTGTACACATCCAAAGAATGGGTGGTAGGATAGGATAGCGGTGGAAAGCAGGGCTTGCTGGCATTGCCCTTTTCTGATAGCAAAGATCAGTAAGGGTTGCCAACGCGGCGGGTCGGATGGCACGATTCGGTATAGAAACCTGTCTATCACCGAAACGATAGGGGTGGCTGACGGAAAAGATATTGATGCGATACTGGAGCATAAATCCTGCAAGTGGTCGACACCACTTGGTGCCTCGGCATCAATCCGCTAGGACAGAGCTAACGCCAACACCGAAGAGCAGGTATGCAAAGGTGGAGGGTGCAGGTAGTGGATCGAAACCGATGCCACCTACACTCACAAGATTAACCGTTAGCGACAAGATAATAATTCTATATGCATGATATGCAACAATCAAGTGCAGCAAACAGGCCAGACTCTATACTACCGGTTTCTACCGCTCACGCTGACTAGGGCGTCCTACCGCCAGACCTGCTCTGGTACCAAGCTCTATGGCACCCCGTCTCAGAGAAACCGGAACACTCCGTATTCCAATCTAGAGATCAAGTCTTCTGGAATACAACACTGCTTGACATAGAACAAATTAGCTTTTATTACAAAGGATAATGGTACAAGGGTCTGATGTTACAAAGGATCACATCAGCACGGCGACACTACGCCTGCTAAGGTAGTTCTACGCTAGCAGCGGATCAACTCGTAGCAACGAAATAACTTCTAGCAGCGGAACAACGACGACCGTGGTGAACTCCACTCCACAGGGACTCTGGCTGGGATACGATCTAGCTCGCACACGCGGTAACCTCGATAAGCAATCAATCACGGCATCACCTGCAATCTTGCATGACACGCCAGGTCAGTACATTGAATGTACTTGCAAGCTCACAACAACCAAAAGCATCAAGGCAAAACAACAACATAGCATTAACAGGTTAAGTTATGATCAACTACTCTGCTGTGAAAGCAACTATGAAGCGTGATATGAAACTACTAGAATACTGATGAACTAACATCTCAGATCTCAAGAACCATCTCACTCTTGGCTGTCCGACTAAGCAATATATCACCTCGATCACCTCATGATCAATACCTCCACATGATCACCGCGTGACCACATCACAAACTGAATGATCATCCTCAAGATCATCCCATCATCATCGGCATCCTGCCAAACTGTTATAGCTCACATTATCAACATATAAGTCATCTATAAGTCATTCCGTCATGTGAGTGTTGATCGAACGGTGTGACCTAGTACAAACTGTGCCCATGACCGAGGACGCGGCTATCGATAGATTAAACACACTCTACAGAGGTTAGTACACTGTACCCACATCATAGAACCCATGGCCTCGTGCTCCCATTCAGGTGGACCAATGGCGTTCCGACAAAACTGATCTACTGCAATGACACTCTCCCGGCCACTCCAACCAACTCCCCTTTGTGCTCAGTCCTGGGTGGCCCTGATGTCACCTCGTGACATCCAACGGCCACCATCGTGGCAAAACAAAAACGGTCCCAAATGGGGACAAAAAGGCGCCTACAACAACTACGGGCACACAAGGTTTATGGTCGCCTACCTGATCAGGGTAGTGCATGCACATAACCTTCCCTAGTTGGAGGCACCAGTGAGAGGCATGACAGTAGACCGCATTAGGGCCTTCCCATAAAAGCAAATGTGGTTGCACTGGAAAAGCCTGGTTCGGTGGCACCTGACCAACGAAATGATAGAATTTATCCCCAAGGTAAATCTACGATAACTTATACTCCGATATCATATAGCCACCTGTAATCCAAGTTATAGTGATATCCACCGAATATACCAAAGCATCATATAGTCATATCATAATACTCCAAGGATAGCGAATATCATGATGAATCCAAGAACCAAGATACTACTAATCCAATATCAAGATCAAGATATTAACCTAAGATCCACATGATAACATCATATCCAAAATAATACTCCAAAGCATAATATCAAATACTATCATGAAAATAATCATAATAGCCACTAATAATCCAATGGCAACATGTCATCCTCATTATCTGCAAAATATTAGTCCTAGAAATCCAAACAACATCATGGCAGTAGCAAGATCAACATATCACTCCAAGAAATGCCATGAACAAGTCACATGTAGCTAAAGCAAATTTAAATAAGTTTATTTAATAAAACCATGATATTGCATTGCAATCATGCAAATGGAGGGTGTGGCTTGCCTGGGAGGGATGTGATACGTCCATTTTGCATCATGATTTTATGTTGATATTTATTGCATTATGGGCTATTATTACACATTATGGTACAATACTTATGCCTTTTCTCTCTTATTTTACAAGGTTTACACAAAGAGGGAGAATGCCGGCAGCTGGAATTCTGGACCGGAAAGGAGCAAATCTAAGAGACCTATTCTGCACAACTCCAAAAGTCCTGAAAATTTACGGAGAATTATTTTGGAATATATAAAAAATATTGGGTGAAGAAATACCAGAGGGGACCCACCAGGTGGCCACAAGCCTAGGGGCGTGGGCCCCTGGCAGGTCTCCGGTGTCCATCTTCTACTATATGAAGGGTTTTTACCTAGAAAAAATCATAAGGAAGCTTTGAGGACGAAGCACCGCCGTCTCGAGGCGGAACCTGGGCAGAAGCAATCTAGGGCTCCGGCGGAGCTGTTCTGTCGGGGAAACTTCCCTCCGGGAGGGGGAAATTGAAGCCATCGTCATCACCAACGATCCTCTCATCGAGAGGCGGTCAATCTCCATCAACATCTTCACCAGCACCATCTCCTCTCAAACCTAGTTCATCTCTTGTATTCAATCTTTGTCTCAAAACCTCAGATTGGTACCTGTGGGTTGCTAGTAGTGTTGATTACTCCTTGTAGTTGATGCTAGTTGGTTTATTCGGTGGAAGATCGTATGTTCAGATCCTTAATGATATTTATTACCCCTCTGATTATGAACATGAATATGCTTTGTGAGTAGTTACGTTTGTTCATGAGGACATGGGAGAAGTCTTGTTATAAGTAATCATGTGAATTTGTTATTCGTTCGATATTTTGATGAGATGTATGTTGTCTTTCCTCTAGTGGTGTTATGTGAACGTCGACTACATGATACTTCACCATGATTTGGGCCTACGGGAAGGCATTGGGAAGTAATAAGTAGATGATGGGTTGCTAGAGTGACAGAAGCTTAAACCCTAGTTTATGCGTTGCTTCGTAAGGACCTGATTTGGATCCACATGTTTCATGCTATGGTTAGATTTATCTTAATTCTTCTTTCGTAGTTGCGGATGCTTGCGAGAGGGGTTAATCATAAGTGGGAGGCTTGTACAAGTAAGGACAGCACCCAAGCACCATTCCACCCACATATCAAATTATCAAAGTAACGAACGCGAATCATACGAGCATGATGAAAACTAACTTGACAACAATTCCCATGTGTCCTCGGGAGCGCTTTGCTTTATATAAGAGTTCGTCCAGGCTTTTCCTTTGCTACAAAAAGGATTGGGCCACCTTGCTGCACCTTTGTTACACTTGTTACTTGTTACCCATTACAAAATATCTTATCACAAAACTATCTGTTACCGATAATTTCAGTGCTTGCAGAAAATACCTTGTTGAAAACCGCTTGTCATTTCCTTCTGCTCCTCGTTGGGTTCGACACTCTTACTTATCGAAAGACAATGATAGATCCCCTATACTTTTGGGTCATCAAGACTCTTTTTTGGCGCCGTTGCCGGGGAGTGAAGCGCCTTTGTAAGTGGAATTTGGTAAGGAAACATTTATATTACATGCTGAAATTTACTATCACTTGTTACTATGGAACATCATCCTTTGAGGGGGTTTTTCGGGGTATCTTCACCCCGACCGGAAGAGCAAAGAGTTGCCCCTCAACCTATTGCACCTACTAAAAATATTTATTATGAAATTCCTTTGGGTATGATAGAGAAACCGCTAGCTAATCCTTATGTAGGAGATGGAACACTACATCCTGATTTGCATCTAATTTATGTGGATGAAGTTTGTGGATTATTTAAGCTTGCAGGTTTGCCCGAGGATGAAGTCAAGAAGAAGGTCTTCCCTTTATCTTTGAAGGAGAAGGCATTGACATAGTATAGGCTATGCGATGATATTGGGACTTGGAATTACAACCAATTGAAATTGGAATTTCATCAGAAGTTTTATCATATGCATCTGGTTCATCGTGATCGGAATTATATATATAATTTTTGGCCTCGTGGAGGAGAAAGTATCACTCAAGCTTGGGGAGGCTTAAGTCAATGTTATATTCATGCCCCAATCATGAGCTCTCAAGAGAAATTATTATTCAGAATTTTTATGCTCGGCTTTCTCGTAATGATCAATCCATGCTCGATACTTCTTGTACTGGTTCTTTTATGAAGAAGACTATAGAATTCAAATGGGATCTCTTGGAAAGAATTAAACGCAACTCTAAAGATTGGGAACTCGGCGAAGGTAAGGAGTCAGGTATAAACCTGAAGTTTGATTGTGTTAAATCTTTTATGGATACCGATGCTTTTCATGAATTTAGCACTAAGTATGGACTTGACTCTGAGATAGTAGCTTCTTTCTGTGAATCATTTGCTACTCATGTTAATCTCCCTAAGGAGAAGTGGTTTAAATAGCATCCACCCATTAAAGTAAAAATAGTAGAACCTATTAAAGCTGAAGAGGAAACTATTACTTATAATGTTGATCCTGTTATTCCTACTGCTTATATTGAGAAACCACCTTTCCCTGTTAGGATAAAGGAACATGCTAAAACTTCAGGTGTGGTTCGTAAGAGTTATACTAGAACACCTACACCTCCTGAATAAATTTAAGTTGAACCTAGTATTGCTATGGTTAAAGATCTCTTGGTCGATAATATTGATGGGCATGTTATTTACTTCTGTGATGAAGATGCTAGAATTGCTAAACCCGATGATAAAGATAAACATAGACCTATTGTTGGCATGCCTGTTGTTTCTGTTAAAATAGGAGATCATTGTTATTATGGCTTATGTGATTTGGGTGCTAGTGTGAGTGCAATTCCCTTTACTTTATACCAAGAAATTATGAATGATATTGCACCTACTGAAATAGAAGATATTGATGTCACTATTAAGCTTGCCAATAGAGATACTATATCACCAATTGGGATTGTTAGAGATGTTGAAGTCTTGTGTGCAAAAATAAAATACCCTACTGATTTTCTAGTTCTTGGTTCCCCACAAGACGATTTTTGTCCCATTATATTTGGTAGACCTTTCTTGAACACTGTTAATGCTAAAATAGATTGTGAGAAAGAAACTGTTAGTGTGACTTTTGGGGATGTGTCTCATGAGTTTAATTTCTCCAAGTTTTGTAGACAACCCCATGATAAAGAATTGCCTAGTAAAGATGAAATTATTGGTCTTGCTTCTATTGCCGTGCCTCCTACTGATCCTTTAGAACAATATTTGCACTACAAAAAAAGACACATCCGTGACATTTTGGCCCGAACAAAAAAAATGTCATGCTTATGACACTTCTATGATGATTATTGTGACAAAACCACGTATCATCATAGATGTGGTGGGCTCCCACTTCTATGACAAAAAATCATGATAGAAAATGGGCTTTTCATCCTGGGCGGGCCGGGCACGCACCTGCATGACATTCTTTGTGCCATCCATGACGGAAAAAATTGTGGTAGAAGCGAGGGCGAGGAAAATTTCGGTGAGTTCCCGGTTACGGTGGGTGGTCGGGGCCGAGCGATGCACGGAGGTTTGCGCGTTTCTCTCGTACACGTAAGCGCGTGTGTGCGAGGCATTGGGCTCTAACTGAACTCGAGCGAGGCGTTCACTTACTGAACCCGAGCGATTACACTAGCTACGTTACCGAACCTGAGCGATCGATCCCTTGGTTGTTTACAGAACCCGAGCGATTCCTTCGCTACTGCTGCTAACTGAAGGCGATCAAACCATGCATGATGCTGCCTCTTGATGAATAGTGACCATTGTTAGGGGTTGGATGAACAGGACCCCTTGGTAGTAGAGGCCGTTGCCGCTGGATGAACAGGACCCCGATCGAGGAGGCCGCCACACCCGAGCCGGTTGGGGGTGGATGAACAGAACCCCATGGAGGGCTGGTTGAACAGTAGCCGGTGGAGGCCGGATGAACAGTAGCCCATGGATGAACAATACTAGTTGGAGGCAGGAGGAAGACACGGTGGATGATCAGTAGCAGGTGGAGGCTGGAGGAAGTCGACGGTGGATGAACAGTAGCCCGTGGAGGCTGGAGCGAGGCAGTAGACGATGGATGAACAGTAGCCCGTGGAGTCCTATTTTGCGGTACGCCACACCTGTCCTGATGAACAGGACCCTGTTTCAACCGTAGGCGCTCCAACACAAGTCCATTTCCTCCGTTTTGCGGTACGCCACACCGCTCCCGATCAACAACACCCCGTTTCGACCGTAGGAGCTCGAACACAAGTCTGTTTCCTCCGTTCTACGGTACGCCAGACCCTTCCCGATGAACAGGACCCCGTTTCGATCGTACGCGGTCGAACAAAAGGGCGTTTCCTCTGTTCTGCGGTACGCCAAACCTCGTTTCGGCTGTTCCGTCCAAGCCGGTAGGCTCCCAATGAACACGACGCATTCCGTTGCCTCCCGATGAACACGACGCAGTTTCTCCGTTCCGACCCAGCCAGTTGACTACCGATGAACAGGACGCCATTGCTGCCATCCGTTGCCTCTCCATGTACACGAGCACCGGCCGTACGTATGCGCGAGTAGGCGTTCGAGACCCTGCCCGTATGTACGTATGTGGCCATATTTTTTAGCATGTGGTTGTACATACGTGTACACAGTTTAGAAGGGACTGCCTGAACTACTACATCGGAAGCTCTACTACTACACATGTCGCTGCTTGCTCGGCCACTGTGCATCGTTGCAGAGAGACCGATCGACCAGTATGTACATACACGTTCGCGACCAGACAGACAACGCTACGTACGCTTCGACCGGGTAGGTCCCAGCCGTCAGGGACGATAAGGAGGCACTCCCTTGCATGCGAAGATATATGTGGTGGGTACCAGCTGTCAGGGGGAGGAATCATTTTTTTGCGCGTAATAAGGAGGCACTTCCTTGCGTGCGAAGATGTAGCTGGTGGGTCTAGCTGTCAGCCTCACCGTGTACAGTCATCTTCCGATGGCTGTCGTTCATTGACAACGTTGACCACGCCACGCGGGGAGCACCAAGGCAGTGGACGATGGTGAGGCCTGGTAAGGGAACGATGCGGAGCCGAGGAAGACGAGGCAGTGGATGCCCACGCGGAGGGGAGTACAAGGGTTCACTAGTTCCGCTGCGGTGTGAGGCTGTCGTCGCCAGAGAATAACACGGGGTGTGGGTGAGTAGAGGGAAGGCCTGACCGGTAGTGGGATTAGGGTGGGGCGGTGAGCCCTGCGCGGCAGCACTGCCGCCTACGGGAGGCAGGAGCAGGTGGTCCCGCCGGCGTTGGTTTGGGCGGCTGGACCAAGAAGATCAGAGGTTGAAGAGCAGCACGGCAGTTGGATTAACATCCAACGGTCCAGCTGCTAGAATCATTTGTTGACTAAGTTGACAAAGTCCTACGTACGTGTCAGCTTAGTAGGCCCACAAGTCAACGTAATAAGGAGGCACTTGCTTGTGTGGGTCCCTACTGTCAGCCTCTCCACTTACATCCCTCTTTCGATGGCTGTCGCTTGTTGACCATGTTGACCATGGCGCGCCGAGAGCACTAACGCGGTGGACGACGGCGAGGCCCAGGAAGGGAATGACCCGGAGCTGGCGAAGCCACAGTAGTGGATGCCCACGCTGAGGGGAGTACGAGGGTTGACTGGTTGGTTGCGGGGTGAGGCTGCCGTCACCGAAAAATAACAGGAGGTGCAAGTGGGTAGAGGGCTGGCCTGGCCAGCGGTGGGAGTAGGGTGGGCCGGTGAGGCCTGCGCGGCAGCAAAGCCGGCCACGGAAGGAGGGAGCAGGCAGTCCCGCCGGCGCTGGTTTGAGCGGCTGGAGCAGGAAGAGCAGAGATTGAAGAAGCACGACGGTCGTTGGATGGACATCCAACAGTCACTGCTCTCGTGTGTTGACTAAGTTGACACGGCTTTGCGTGCGCGTCAACCTTTTTTTTAGGAAAGCGTACGCGTCAACCTTTTTTTTAGGAAAGCGTATGCGTCAACGTATAGTAGGCGCACAAGTCGGCCTCAAATCTGTGGAAAATAGCATACAGCCCATCTGCCATTATTTCTACTAATTTACAGCCCATTTGCTAATTCTTAAGGATTTTTCTGGAGCCCATATTCTTTTTGTTACCATTACAGCCCATATTGTGGCCACGGTTAAAAAATTCTACGAAATTTTGCATATTTCGGTGCGGTCCGAACTGTTTTTAATCCCGAAATTTCGAGTCACATTCAAACTAATTTGAAAAATAAATTTATATCAATATAAAATCCAAATAATTGTCCACGCATAAAAATCAATGGAATTTAAAATCTTGAAATGAAAAAAAAAGAAATTTGAAACTAATTGCCGGTTTGATGTGTTTTAAAAATGTACAGCCCATTTCTCATTTCTGATAGCCTATTTTCTAGGCAAGACGAATGAAACTCTCCTCGTCTTGAAAGATTTGCAGCTCATCAGGGCTGACAAAAGCAAGTAGGCCTCGGTTGGGTATTTTGCAAAAGAACAAAAAACTAGGCTAGCCATTTTCAGAAAGAAAAAAACTACTGGGCCGGTCTTGTGGTAAACATAAAATAAAATGCTGGCTAGACAGGCCAGAGTACCCCGCACAGCCCAGTTGACACCCTGCTTCTGTCTCAAAAACAAAAAGAACTGGGCGAGCTGCTGGGTCCCTGGTGTCAGCCGCTCGTTGTGTAATTCTCTCGTTTATTGACTACGTTGACAATGGCATGGGACCCACATGTCAGAAATCCATTAGGAGGAACCATTTTTTGGCTTGAAAAAAGGAGGCACTTGCTTGCGTACTTTCATGACCCTGGTGGGTCCCTGCTGTCATCCTCTCCACGTACAATCATCTCCTGATTGTATACGCGTCAATCTAGTAGGCCCACAAGTCAGCCTCTAAACCCGTGGCGGACAAATACAGCCCATTTAAAAAAATAACAACCCATTCCATAAGTTCAAACGGAAAGTTCAACATTCAGAGCAAAGTAACAGGTCTGATCCAGATATAGAGTAATGAACTTCCACATTGACAACCATCATAGCCAAGTTAACTATCTACTCCCACTAATACTCTAGTAGTGTACAAGTACTAACTTACTCTTAGCTAACTAGACGATGCCGGCCGCCATCTGCGGTACACGCTGCACACCGGCACCGATGTCCTCCTCCTCGCCTCGGACTTGCCAGAGGTGCGATAGGGCGCGTTGCTCGTGCGCGTTGGCCCTTTCCATGCCGGCGTGGTCCACCGAAGCTTCGGCTTCTAAGCGGGAAACCCACTTGACGAGCTGGTAGTAAAATTCGGCGTCGCGAATGTGTGCATGCCCGACAGCCTCTAGGGCTATTTGCCAGGCGCCGGCCTCCACATAGTCGGCCCAGTTGCGGGTGCTCTGCTCGCGACTCAGAGCGTCAATGCGCTGCTGCTCCATGCCCCGCTGGCGGCGCAAATCGGTGATACCCTGCTCCTCCGCTAGGCAGTCGCGCTCCAACAAGTCCTCATACTCCGCGTTGCCATCTAAAGACTGATATAATGCCTCCTCCCTCCGTCTGCCTTCCGGTGAAAAACCGAACACTAATTCCGGCGGTGACCGCCTCCGGCGTCGCCTATTGTGGACGGTCGGGCGCATGACAGACGTGGTGAGAGCGAGGGCAAGTGGCGAGCGATGTCGGGCCGGTGGGGGCTTATGAGGATAGGGCGAGTTAGGTGATGGTGCCACCGAAGAATGCCGGGAACCAGTAATTATAGGTGGAAGGTAGGTGAACCAGCGTGTCGTGGGAAACGCGATGGTCATCGCGGTCATCGGAATTCAATGCATAAGCAGGCATGGCTTAGCGCGCCAGCTTGCCGTGGAAAACTAGAAAAACTGAAATTATGACTGTGCCGTCCCGTTAGTGGTGCGTCCCGTCCGTGATGGGTCGCGCATCGGCATGACGGTCAAACGAGTGCGCTCGATTCATCCAGATGAGGTACGTGCGTGAACTGCTGGTTATTTGCGTAGGATCAAGTCGGTCGGATAGTGTAGGTGTAGGATCGCAATAGCTGATGAACATTCGCTAGGAGATAAGGCATTTGCGAACGTTTGTGCTGGCAGTTTCTTCAGATTCGCATGGCATTTTCTTCAGAACAGCATGTCAGTTTCTTCAGAGGTAGGCATTTTTATTCAAAAAACTGCCACCTTCTGATCTTGCGTCGCAACTAAAACTACCAGGAGCGTATTAGTAGGCTAGCTAGTTACCGATCAGTAACTTGTAAACACTGAGCGAACAGAAATAAGGAACTGCTAGTAACTTGTAAACACTGAGCACACAGAAATAAGGATCATGTTGTGCACAGTAGTAAGAGCCAATCCATTCGAAATGTTCACATGAGACTCACAGGCCTGGCATTGTAATATGTTCACATTAGTAGCCCAAATTCACAACCAACTAGTGTGATTCCCATACATAAGATCAACATGTTAATGCATCTCAATGATTCACAGATCATATACAAATAAGTAGCACCAAAAGCAAAGATCTAGAAAAAACATCTGTTTTTGCTACTAACATGGATGCTTCTCTGGGCCAACATTCAGTACAGAGTGAAAGACAAATTTATTTGTGAAGTCTACATTTCCTCTTGCAAACGTAAGTGGTTTCACCAACAGCTGGAACCATGAGAATGAACCACACATGATGGAGGAACTTCCACTGCAATATGATTTGGTCTTCTCTCGATCACACGACGAGACTATTTTCGGAATACAAACTTTAACTTAGGCAAAATGATACCCATTGTATAATCAGACCAAAGCAATGATGTACCTAGTGTTGGCCAATAAATAGTACAGTACTACTTTTGTGTAGTCCATGAAGTGACTATCCAATCTTTCTGTGTCTATTTTCAAATGGCACTGCATGCAGTGACTATACTATTCTCTTGTGCAGTTCCACCAAAATTGAGGTCACTTTGTTTTTTTTGCCAAATAGCAACGGACAGACATCTGTTTGCACACATATCAAGCAGCTAGTAAACATATACCCCACCTTGTATTTTTGGTTTAAACACGTCTCTGCTAGTCGTTTCCGCTTAGCATCTGTCATGTTTTGCACTGGACAATTTGATACTGTCATGTTTTGCCCTGGACAATTTCATACTGAATCGATTTGCTGGTACAAAGCAGAAATATAGCGCCTATTCTTCATCAGACCAAGGATATCCATGTTCGCAGTGATGGAAGAGGTGAAATCGATACAACCGAAATTGAGCATCCAATCATTGAATCATGTCCTGGACCTCCAATGTAGGTCCACCCTGCCAATAAATTCACATGCAAACCACTAATATTACTATCTAATGACAGTACAAAAAGAGTAGCAAGATAGTAGCAAACCATGTACCTTCGTAATGAACAGCTCATAGTGCCACCAATTGGATATAACAGTTTGGAAGAAAACATGCTAATAATGTTGAACCATTTGGACTTTTTGTGCAGTTCCACTAAAATCGAGCATCCCTATTTACACAGATATTGAAAGTGTGGTTACTATAAAAGTGGCACTAGTTGAAGCATAGACTCACAAATAAAGGGAACATCGGCTGATGTCAGGAAGGCATACACAGTATTTTCTGAAAGATTGAGCCATTCCTGACCTTTCCCCTTCTTTTAAGCATATTTTGTGCAGTTCAACTAAAATAAATGCCATCACCACCTTGACAATTCAGTGACACTGTACCAAAAGAAATGACTTACCATTACATCATGATGTCAGGTATGTAATCGACAGGCATTAGAGACAAACATGCAGACCTCCTCCGATAACATAATGAACATTAATTTTAACAAAGGTGTGACTAGCTTTACCGGAATAATTTGAGTGAACTCTACACCCTCTGTTCCTTAATATAAGACGTTTTCGCAGTTCAATTTAAAGTACCCAAACATCTAGTATTTAGAAAAACAGGCGGTAGTTTTCTTGAGCACATATCTGTGAAAGCTTGCCACACCTTATATATGTCCATACGCTAATGCAACACCATTCGAATAGTACAAATATACACTAATCCAGTGGTAGTGCAACAGTAGAGTAGTTTTTTTATTACGGGGTACAGTACAATGGTTTTACTGAACAGATTTCCATAAGCTAGCACTGGAAGATTTCTATAAGCATTAGCTATACAAAATGTAAAGGTAACAAGTTTCAGCATTGGTATACTAGCTGTGCAACAGCATTAAACCAAATACAAAAGTCTGAAGGTAACTAGCATTATTAACTAATGACAGTATAAAAAAATTGCAAACCATGTACCTTCAAGGTAAATATCATTTCGAACTCAAGGGGACCTAAAATTTGCTATCCCAATCTTGATAATCAATCAAAAATAAAAACTTGATCAAACGAATCAAGAAAACAGCCGGAGGAGGAGGTGCCCACTCTTGACCTTTCCTCTTCTCTTCATAATTTTTTGTGCGGTTTAACCAAAATAAAATGACATCAGCGCCTTGGCATTTTGGTGACACTGTACAAGAAAATTTGACTTATCTCATGAAAGTGAGGTATGTAATCTATAAGCATTAACAGTGCAAAAATCTGAAGGTAGTAACAAGTTTCGTCGTTGGTATACTGGTTGTGCAACAGCATTAGAATGCCTTGGCTAAAAAATCTTTAATACATCCACAATCAAAAGCTAACTCTGAAATAATCCAGTGACATTAAATGGCATTGCTTAAATTTATCGGTGGCATTAGACTGAGTGCGGCATTAGTTAAATGTGGCATCACTTTAGCAGTAGCATTGCTTGACTTTACTGGTGGCGTTATACTAACAGCAAAAAAGTGGCAATAAGAGCATGGGAGGCCCATTCGGACAGTGGGCGCACCAGTACGATGTACCTCCACGGACGCATAGAGTGGTGAGGGAGATATGGTTGCCCAGAGCAACAAATAACCAGGTAGCATATGTGGATTACGTCCCATTTTTGTTCTCTTTAGCCACCTTTTTCCTATGTGAGGACAACAAACCGATCGACCTGGCCATTCTCTATTGCATTGTCACACCTTTCTACCCTTTTTCAACCAAGAGACACGAGACTCATTCCTTAGCTACTGATTTTCCCCTTTTCAACCTAGATGCGGGTTCGATACCTAGTCTCTTCGATGGTACTTTCTCCCTTCCTTTCCTTATTCAACCCAGACATGGATTAGTCTGCATGAAGTAGGGTTTCCTTTAATAGTGCAAATTAAGGTTTTTGTCTGCGTGACCAGCAGAGCAGAGGATATCAAATTGGGGAGATGGTGGAGTGGAGAAAGATCCACATGCAGCGACGTGGCAGATGGGGCAATAGAATAAGGGTATGGTTCGAAAAGAGGTAGCATACCTGAGGGTCGGCGGGAAGTGGCTTCGCTCATGGTCATCGTCCTCGGGCGGTAGGTCTGAGAGAACGGCCTTGTAGTTAGTGTGTGACCTCGCTCGCCGACGACGAGTGCGTCAATGCTGCACATCCTTTCCTTCCCCGGCGGAAAAGATACTGGTAGATCTGTGCCACCGATGAGGAGGGAGAGAGAGGGGCCACCGCCGTCTTTTTTAGATCTGGAGAGAGGGTGATAGTGTGAGAAGCAAGTGGGCAGCCCTTAGCAAGCAAGCGCTGAAGCTCCAGCCTATATAGTATATTTTTTGATACTAGTACTAGAGGTGGAGTAGTGGTAGAGTAGTTTATATTTTCTCTGCATACAGTACCAATTAGTTGTGCTTCAAAACTGAACGGCACACCATTAAAAAAATAAAGTCAAGAAATAATGCGGCACCTCGGGCCAACACGGCGAGATCGCATTTTGCACGAGAAATGACACACCATGTTTCATTGACATGTGGTCCCGTTCCAACATGTTAGTGAGACGACGGCGAGTCCTTTTGTACAATTTCCGAACGGACGTCTATGTAGGCCGGGGCGCCTCTTCCTGTACCGTGGCAACCGTCCACCACCTCTTCGCCTTTCCCTCTTGATTTGGAACTGCTGTCGCACGCTCTTCCTCCCTCCATTTGCCTTCACCCTTCCTTCTGCCATTGTTCGATCGTCTTCTCCATGGAGGGAACAGGCCGGAAACGACCCCGTTATTCTTGCCCCGATCTGAAAGATGACGTGGTGGAGGAACTCATTGATCGGTGTGACGTCATCACCTCGGCTAGCATGGCAGGTTCATTCAAGACTATTCTTGACTCAACAAATAACATCATTACAAAGAGCCCAAGGGTTCAGGAGCGGTTTGATCTCCCCTATCTTCTTCGCCATGACCCTGCTCGCTGGCGCGAGGACGACGGAAGCCTCACCTTGTGCAAGTTGATGCCGCTTGATAATGATACGTGTGATGTTAAGATGCCATCGCTTAAGGCTAAGGCATGTGCAGGCGCAAATGGAGATTGGGTTGTTTATATTGGGTACAACTGCGAGTGGGAACTTGTGAATGTGTACACTCGTCACCGGGTTCCACTTCCAAAAATCTCAGAGTGCCCTGAGGTTGAGCACACAGATGATCTACGTACGTTCAAATACAATCATGGTGAATGTCGTCTAAAGAAGATAGCAATTTGTCAAGTTCCCAACCGCTCTTGGGATTACACGAACTATCATGTTGTTGCTATCTTCAACAAGCTTGTTGCCATCCTGACTTCCACGCCTCGATGAATATTGCTCAAAAATGAATTTCTGTACACGGATGTGTACTGTGATGCAATTCAATACGAGCGTCTTGTGTTTGCTACCACCACTCGTGGCACTGTTTTTGCATGGAATCCATATTGTTTCGGTACATTTGTCTTCCACCGTAATTAGAATTGTTTCATCCATGTGCATGCGAGTTAGTATCCCTGTACTAATTAACCTTCTTGTGTTTCCAAGTCCTGTGAACATTCCACCACCTATACTTGAAAAAATTTATAACCAAGGGGGAGATGACGATGGTGATGATTACGAGCATGAGGACGAGCAGGACCTACATACTCAGTGGCGCCTGGCAACTTATTCCAATGGATCACCTCTTCTTGTATGTATACAGAGCACTACTGATGTTACTAAGGAAGCAGGTGGTCTCCCATGGACGCACTCTCCGGACCTATTGCAACATCCATTGCAGGGTATTCGGGATGGATACTAGTGTGCTAGCGCCAGCACCTTCTGCCTGGTTCCGTATTGATAGTCTTGGAGAAAACTCGCTCTTCCTTGGACAAAACTATCCAATGATGGTGAAAGGCAATCCAGCTGCTGTTGGCACAATGTTACTACCATTTATGAGAAGCAACTGTATCTATACCTCAAACATTGCTATGGTTCCCTACCCTGGCTATGACAATATGCGTCCTGATATAGGCCGCTTCAGCCTGGATGATGAGTCTTGCGTTGGTCTCGATATTGACAATAGCTGGCCCTTCCCAGAGGCTTACTTATGGTTCAAAGCAAGCATTTCCAACGCCAACGATTGGTTGAGCTGAAGTTCATTTCATTGTTTGTTATTTGTTGTGTGATAAAAACTTTAGTATTTACTAGAATGTTTTGTTGGAAATAATCTATAATCCAACATGTATCCTCGTTGTCATTGTGTGTTGATGACTTGTTGTATGTAATGAATGGTACATTTGCATATGCATGTGAGAAACTCAATTTATGTATGGTTTTCGAGTCACTTCTTGGAGTGTGAGTACCGTAGTAGTATAGCCAACATCCAGTTATATGAAGTTGCCACATCACATAGAGCCAACCTAATAGTATGCTAGTACAATAGTTAGTCCTAGTAGTAGTATACCATCAACTAGAGCTAGGTGTCGCACAGAGGCCGGGAAATATGGTGATAGTGTGAGGTGGGCTTGTACGTATGATGTATGCACAGGGCTTGCCGTGTTTCCTACTCCTCCGGTCTAAATGAGGAGAAGATTTGGTCAAGTTCTTCCTCCTTTTGCTGACATGTGGGACATCTAGCATCCAGGTCGTGTCATGCAAGACAATGGAGTGCTAGTTGAAGCCACGTGATGTGCATCTTGGGTTAAACTGTAAATAGAATCTTACTGTTGAGTAACTCCAAAAGCGGCCACCGAAGATCTTTATTGGATTTGTTTTTCATCACCAGCACGTCGAGGTGAAAGATGTGCAGGTTCAGTGGGTCGTCTTGCATTTTCACTGACATGTGGGACCGCATGTGAGCAAATAGACAATGGGCACACTCCGCGCGTCTGCTGGCTGGCTGAGAAGAGAGAGAGGAGGGCTAAGCATGGACTCCAGGAAATTTCGCGACAATGTGAGTAGTACTAGTGGTGTACCGTACTCCTAGAGAGATAATGTGTTCGCTCTATGTAACCAGCACCTCGATATAGTGGGGTGGCATGGGCCATAACTAGCATTCACGTCTAGCAATACGGCACACGCCACCCACATGAGTCCCATCTAACACCAATTTTCTTGGAGTCCATGCTACAACTATCTCTTCTCCCTCCTGTTTTCTCTAACTCAGCCATCGTGTGGTGGGCGGGGTGGGGGTTTACCGATAGTCGATTTGCTCAACTGCGGTCCCACTTGTAAGTGAAAATGCAACACATCACGCATTCCTCCTTGAGCGGTGTGCCGGACCAACCATGTGGGGGTGCGACGCGAACACGGCAGGCTTTTCCTTTTGAACTTGTAACTTGTAAAATTTGGTTCTGCTCCTTGGTGCGACCGATAGATAGAAATAACGATTTTCCCTAGAGTAATGAGAAGCTTGGTTCTGGCGTAGTTCATGCATGGTACAGTACATACGAAAATTATGAAGTTGATGTGAAAGGTAAGATAATTACTAGTACAATATACTACTACAAGGAATTGATGGAAAGATAAAGATACATACGGATCCATCAACGACATCCTCACGCCCTAGTGCACCGGGTCACCAACCGACGTGTGAGGAGCAGCGGCATTGGCGGCGAGCTCAACGTGCTTCTGAACAATGCCGTCCAAGGTTGCCCTGCGGTCCAAGAAGGCCAACGTCCTATCATCCTCCTCTTGCATGTAGTAGTCCTTGTGGATGATTTGATCGTAGACGTGGGTGATTATATCGATGGTGTCTTGCTGCGCCAGGCGCTGCGGGGGGAGCTTGACCTCGAGATGGACATTCTCCGGCACGACAGCGGGCAGTCGCGGGGCCACCAGTGCGTCGAAGAGGTTGTCACCATAGAGGCCGTTGAGGGTGGCGGGCATCACAGAGCCTGGGCACGTGGGCTGGAGGCGTACGTCAAGGTCATGAGCTTCTTGACGACGGTGAACTTGTCGAGGAAGCCGACGAGGACCTCGTCAAACAAGGAGATGAAGCTGTCGTCCAAGAGGCCTCTCGCCCTGGCGGCCTCAAGCACGACATGGAGACGTTCCTCGGTGCCGGGCCGCAGGCCGGCGTCGTGGACCATCTAGCACAGCCGGCTCATGCTCGCGCTCATTGCCTCCATGGGTCTAGCTTCTAGTCAACTGATCTTCCGACTGGAGTGATCACTCTTACCCTTGTTTATGGTGCATAGGTGCGTAGCATTTCGTAGATTGGACTGGCGGGGAGCCTTTATATGAGAAGTGCAGACTGAGTTGCATTCACGTGTGTGTTGGCCATCTACTCCTCGGCCCTCCCTCCATGCCGGTGCAGTGTAGTAGTCATCTCACCGAGACCAAGTTGGGGCAAAACGAGAGAACTTTGATGTTTAGTAGTATTTTGTAATTAATGTCATTGCATGCAGAGAATTGAGCACTGCATGTTGTGCTAAGTAGTCTCAAGTCATTGAATGCATACGAACCCCATGTCTCCTATTGGCTAATTTCTTTTTTCGTGGCAAAAAATAGGGAATGAGGTGGGTAGTTAATGCACCGCGGCTAAAAGTTTTGGGATTACTTGGTTTTCGTAACATGACTAATGCACCAGTACGGAGGGGGTACAATAGTAGTCTGATTGATGAGATTTCAGATTTGAGCCATCTACCAGAAGGGAGAGTGTATAATATCATCGGGAACTACATTCAAAACCGAATAAAACAATACTCCATGTATTTATTTACAGAGGGAGTAGTATATTTTTTGTGACATGCGTTACTAGATATTGCTAGTCAAATACTAAATCCAGACGGAGGTGGTAGTACTACTAAATCCATACGGTGGTGCTAGTACTAGTAGTACTACCAATGTAGTAGTACTGTACTACCCGTTGGTCAAATTATTACATGTTGCTCCTCACAGTGAAGTGACAAGACCCTGCGCCGGATATGACACCTGAGTGTAGGCGCCGTGTTCGGCATACCAAAGTCAGCCTCACCGTGTGCAGGCACTATTATCATGGTTGTAGAGCTAGCCTGCTTAACTAGCCGTGTTCGACATAATTTCCTGTGCATTGCCACGAGTAATAATAAATATTGTACTCGAGTAATGGGTATATCATTGCCGCACCTATGCACGGGAACATTTATCGTAACATAGTACCTCATGCTAGATAGTCATAATATTACAAGTTTCAAACTGATATTACAAATGCTAGGAGTAATGCTGCACCTATGAAGAGGGAATTATTAGGAAGTTTACGTAAGAACTTTTGTTAGGTGGATACAGCATTATCGTACAAACAAAAATCCACCGCCCTGACAAGTCACTAATGGGCAAATAAATTTTTCAGTCTCTGGCGACTTGATGTTTCAAACACAAATTCAGCTTCTGCGGAGCCTTTGTCGTTTAGGCTTAGATGCTTGCGATGATCAGCATGCCATTCGTTGTTGCGCCAGAGAATGCCAAACCTCATTACCTTGAGCACAGTTGCCTTCAGAACAAAGAACCTGGCCAATTTAATCTCAGATGTGCTGCCTCGGTAGTCGATCAAATCAATTTCTGTAAGATGGAGATCAAGGCATTCGATGAGATTGTTATAGTGCAGCACATTTTTCACTTTCGGGTCTTTTTTTATCTGCAAAAGAAGAGAACTTATTAGAGCAACTGGTTGTATAAGATTGCCGAGTCATCAAGAGGTACCAATATCATTCGCTCATACGATAGGGTTGGCTATAGGGTTGGCTCTAAGGCTAGTGATATTTTTTCACTCTCTCTCTCTCTTTCTCTTTCCTCTCATTTACCTAGGAGCACGTGAAGAGCTTGGGCATTTGTTGCCTTCCACTATGTGGCCGATGCCATATTTCTCAAAAGTATGCCATGTACAATATGCATCGATGTCAAATCAAAAGATTTTGGCACCGCTCTAGCAATGTGAGAGAGTTGGCACTGATGTGCACACAAACCCACATGTACAAACAAATCAATCAAACCAACTACACCAGCCTCTCCCTCTCCCAAACAAGTGTTTTTTATTGCCTCAGTCCTCTCCCTCTCCCACGCAAGTGTTTTTTCATTGCGTGAATTAATTTGGCACCAGAGCAAAGTAGGTGATCCAGATTAGGGCACCAGGTGAGCAATGGAGGGCATTGATGCCAAATGCATCAGAAGTGAATTTGGCACGTGGTTTGCCTATATTGTGGAGGGCCGTTATAGCCCACTTTTGTACTACCTCGTATTTAGTGTAAAATTTTGACCATACATTTACCTAAGAAAATGCGAATTATGTTCAAATACGAATCCAACGATATAATTTTTAGTGACATGCATTACCATTTTATCAGTTAAATCTATGGTCAAATTTTGATACTACAAAATACGTACGAAGAGTAAACCAGGATAGAGGTAGTACTTGCTCTTAGGCTAACCATAGAGTTACTAGTCTAAGTTACTTGCCACTATGACTAGCCTAGGCTACTAGTACAACAAAAAAATGATGCAGGTGATCACGTGAGAAAAAAATACTAAAACCATTTCTTTCGGTGCAGTGCGTAGATGCAGTTTTAAACACTACACTTGTCATCGTAATTTGGGAAAATTACGAAAAAATTGAGCTACGTTGTGATTACCGTTTACTAATCGGAAAGAAGTTTCACCTCGATGAGTAGATTCTCCGTGCAAGGAAAGCATGTAAGGAATCCAACAACTTGATCCAGATTGGGGCCAATAGATTTTATTGCCAAGATCTTCACTGTGCACACAGACTGGGTCAAGTTTGTGGGAATCATTTTCTGGATGACAGTCGTAAATACATCAAGAAGAAATTTAAAAATGTGAATTTCAAGAAGACGGAGAAGAAGATGAGTGTTGTACCTGAACGATTATGGATCCAATAAAGAGTTCAGAGAATTTGGCAGACGAGTACACCAACGCTGTCAATTTTGGCATGTCAATGACCCTGATTTTTGTTGGACCTTCTAGATCAGATACAAGCAATCTCTCAAGGAAAGGCGCATTCTCAATGACCATAATGTGGTGGAACAGCTCAAGTGATCTCTTCCCAATTGATGTCTTGTTGCGGGGCCAGCAAGACACATAAACCCATCAGAGATTCGTCGAGGCGATGTGGAGGCTAATGAACCCGTGGATCTGCCGAAGGCGAAGGTACTCAAGCGCAGTGCAGCTGTGGAGCAGTTGCTCCATAGCCTTCTTCGAGATGCCAACGTCGAAGAGGTCGAGCTGCTTGAGTTGAGGGAGAAGAAGGGCGAGCGGGGCATTAATCTGGGGAAAATAGCAGGAGCTGAAGCTGGCGCGGCGCAGCGTTGGCGTGAGGCGGAGCGCGGATGGTGGCAGAGAGCAACATCGTCCAGCTTCAAACCTGAGCTCCTCGAGCTGATCTAGGGCAGGGGATAAGAACCACTCATCGAACTTGGCTTGGACCTTGCAGTTGGTACTGAACATGTGGATGTCAAGGTGTCTGGCTGGCCCAGGGTGCGATGCAAGGATCTTGGAGACTGCGGCCATGCGTTTGCAATCCCCGTCGCAGATGCAGCTGTCGACGGTGAGGTTGAGGGGGATGTGGCGCCAGAGGGGGCGCCACCGCCGGAGAGCAGGGTGGTCCGCACGGTAGATTTGGTGGGGAGGAGGGCGATGATGACAAGCAGCATATCATCGGGGAGGCTGCTGATGAAGTCCAGGCTCGCCGGATGTGGTTTTGGCTCGAGCCGCCTCCGCTTGTTGGCTGCCTCGCCATCCATCTCAGCCGGCGGCGACGCCGGTGTACACGTGTGCTGGTGTGTATTTTGTGCTGGGTGTGCGTGAGTGCGTCCTTGTGTGCATGCCGCAGCGCAGTGGTGTAGTGTGCGCGAGTGCGTCCTTCACGCGGAAGAAGTGTGCCCTCAATTTACTAGCCGAATTGCTTCACGCACGACAGTAAACGCACGACGCCTACACGATTCTCCTTCCCCAATAGTGCTCCTGCATGCACGCTAGCTGTTGGTGCTGCCACGTCTGAATCATGCATGCATCGGGTGTATAGCAGCGCTGATTTACTAGCGTGCGGGGAGCTACCGCGAGTGGTTTCAACTTTGTTTACTTCACCGCATGTCAGATGGGCCTCTAGTTTACTTATTTTCACCCACTCCACATGGGCCAGCACACGAAGATAGAGAACACGAGCTGACAAGGCAGCATGTGGACCGGTCAATTAAACAATATACGGAGCTATACGTTGAAACAGTGACTGTATAATCCCTCGGTAAAGAGAGATCGAGTGAGAGGGGAGGCCCGTGAGAGATAGTAGAGAGAGAGAAAGAGCTACTCCCTCCGTTCGATAATGTAGTGCCTATATTTTTTTTAAAGTCAAACTTTTGAAACTTTGACCAAGTTTATAAAGAAATTACTTATATCTACAATACCAAAGATAAACGATAGTATGAAGTAAGTACATGTTGTGATGAATCTAATGATCGTTCTAGATGTAAATGTTTTTCTCCACATATACCAGGTCAAACTTTTCTCAGGTTTGACTTTTCAAAACATCCATATGTTTATGGACGTGAGAGAGTACCTAACTAGAGAGAGAGTGTGTGCGTGAAATAGAAAGAGTGAGTGAAAAACGTGTGTGTGCGTGTGTGAAAGAGACATGGACAACACACGATAAAGTAGAGAAAAAACATGTGTGTCTTATGCAAACATATCACACATGCATCTTCGACAGCGGAAGCGAGGTGAGGAGATAGTGTGTGTTTGTTTGCAACCGAGAGAGAAAGACCCCTAGCACGTGGCCAAGACAGGTCTGACAAACAAGGGAGAGAGGTCGAGAGAGACGTATGGAGAAAATACAGGCATGGGGAGGAGAGAGTGTGTGTTTGTGACAGAGAGATCCCCTGGAGATCGTGATGGGACTACATGGGTGGGAGATCGAGTGACAAGGTGTGTGCGAGATAGAAGATACCCTGAGAGATATCGAGATAGATGTATGGATGTAAGGAGACAATACGTGTGTTCCTGATGGATAGTGAGAGATAGTCATACTTAGGGGGGGAGTGCGTGTGCCTATGATGGAGTGAGAGATTATGGTACTTAGGGGGGTGCGTGTCACATAGAGAGAGAACAAGGGCGGAGAGTGTTAGATGGGTCTATGTAGCGCGAGCAAGATATGTGCATGTGTGAACCAGGGAGATATAAAGTTTGAGAGAGATAGAGGAGCCCCGATACGGCTGAGTGGTGCGTCAGATAGCTGAGAGGGGGAAAGAGATACTCCATCCGTTCGATAATGCATTGCATATAATTTTTTTAGAAGTCAAACATTGGAAACTTTGACCAGGTTTACGCAAATATTATTTATATCTACAATACCAAAGATACATCATACGAAACTACATCTCATGATGAATCTAATGATATATGTTTGCCGTTCCAGATGTAAATGTTTTTCTCCACGTACCTGGTCAAACTTTGTGAAGTTTGACTTTTCAATAAATCTATATGCTATGGACCGAAGAGAGTACCTAAGTCGAGAGAGATCAAGTGCGTGTGAAGGAGAAAGAGTGAGTGTGCAAAAGAGTGTGTGTGTGTGAAAGAGAAAAGGACAACAAACGATAAAATAGAGAGAGAGAGTGTGTGTTCGTTACTTATGCAAACATATTACGCATGCATCTCCGAGATAGAAAAGCAAGGTGAGGAGATACACGAAGATAGCTACTGCGTGATTGTTTGCAACGGAGAGAGACACCCCTATAACACATGTCCAATAGAGGTTTGGCCAACAAGGGACAGAGGTCGAGAGGGACGCATGGGGAGGGAGAGAGGGTGTGTCTGTGATAGCGAGATCCCCTTGAGATCGTGAGGGGACTATATGGGTGGGAGATCGAGGGACGAGGTGTGTTTGCGATAGAAAGATGCCTGGAGAGAAATCAAGATAGACCAAGTGAGGGAAAGAGACAATGCATATATTTGTGATGGAGACTGAGAAATAGTCATATACATAGGGGGACTGCGTGTGCCTACAATTGAGTGAGAGACAGTCATACTTAGCTAGGCGTGAGATTGTGTATGTGTGCGTGTGAGATGGAGAGAGAATGAGGGAGAGACAGAGTTTTAGATGGGTCTATCGAGTGCGAGTGAGATATGCATGTGTATGTGTGACCCAGGGAGATGGAGAGTTCGAGAGAGGGAGAGAGGGAAGAGCTCCGAGATGGCAGAGTGGTGCATGAGAGAGTTACGGACAACGAGCAAGGGAATTTGTGTGCGTACGATGAGTGCACCCTAGATATTTAGCTTGGACTAGAGAATCATACATTGTGTGCTAGAGAGACCTATACATGGAGTGTGCATGCAAACTAGAAAGACCCACACACACACACACACACAGAGAGAGAGAGAGGGAGAGGGACCGACAAGGTTTGTGTTTGGATGCGTGCGATAGAAACGAAGATTGTCAATGAGAGAGAGAACAGGAGTCCGGGAGAGGGGGAGGTCACGTTTATGCATCGAAGACTGATATAAATCATGTTTCGATATAAATTTGCATTCAAATATTTGAATTCGAGAACATGTTGTCTACAATCCACACATGAACAGAGATATGTGTATCAAACAAGTTCATTAATTTGACTTTCAGCATGTTCATGGAGTCATATAATACAACATGCTACTCAATTGAGGTGTTCAATTTTGGATTTAGTTCACTATTTTGACCTGGTGAACGAGCTATTTCATTGAATCGAGATATTTCATTTTGGGTTTGATTCCCGTTTTTGAGTGGGTCAACTATATGTCATATAGTAAATCATTAGCAACTAGCATGTAAAAACACATTAGTCCCGAGCATCATCTCACCATCTAAAAAAGAAGTGGCAAGCTAATATTTCAAAATTTGATTCGAATCAACTTGGTATGGTAGACGTGGATGCTCGTTCTCCCAAAATTTGAACGAACCGCTAAACACCCTCTGCTCGGTGGAATTCGCCCGAGCAAATAAATGGGAGACGCAAAATTAGCGGCCTATGTGGTACACGCATCAATTGGCCCGTTGTACATCGAGGGTAGGTTCGTAACTTCATCCAAGCGCGCCTTCTCCTCGGCCAAAATGATAGGTGCCAAATAATTCATAAACCATGGGTGGCAAAACACCCTCTCCTCGGCCAAAATGGCAGGCGCCGAATAATTCATAAACCATGGGCGGCAAAACACCCTCTCCTCGGCCGAAATCGCTCACGCCCACTATTTCAAAACACGCCCTCCTCGCCCGAAATCGCTCGCGCCCACTATTTCAAAACACGCCCTCCTCACCCGAAATCGCTCGCGCACACTATTTGGGAGAAGCAAAGTTACTCTACTATCCCCGACCCTCAAGACACAGACCCAACCTAGAAGCCTAAAGGCAGGGGTAGAACTGTAACTCCCCCCCCCACACACACACACACATTTCAAACAAATGCGTCCGTAAGACATGGTTCCCCCTCCCAATTCCCCATTCATACATCGTGGGCGCCAAATCACCTTCTCCCCGGAAGCTCCCTTCTCCCCAGCCGCAAAACCTCAGCCCCTCCTCCATGGCGCCCCCCACCACACCAAATTCCCTGCCGCCCTCCCCCCCAATGCCAGAGCCGCTATCCGTTTGCCGTCGTGCACTAGGCCGTGTGCCTCTTACTCCATGCTGCCGGAGCTACCACGACGACGACCGCGTGAAACATACCGGAGCCGATTCACCCGCGCCGTTGTGCACGGCGCCGAAGCGGCTCCAACTTCGGATGCGTCCAGGGCCCTGGCGCTGCTTCCTCGTAGCCGTCGACCGTCGTGACATATCTGCTTTCCTGCCACCGGGAGCCATCGCAACCGCGCCGGCCTCACCGACTCGGCAGCTGGAGCTGCCTACTTCACCGGGCCGCAAGATATGTCGTACACTCATCTTAAATCACTTTATTTAGGCGTCAGTCATCTGAATTTTTAGTCTGGGCCAGTCGATTCCCAATGGGAAGCAGCACCCCTCGAGGCGGCGGAGCTCTTAGGCTGCCGGTTGGCTGGTGTCTATCATAAGGGTGCGGGGGCGCAAGTTCACCATGGAAGCAGCGCTTAGGTGGCTATCTTAGAGTTGTGTGGTTTGAAGGTACTGCCGCCGCCGGATCTGGATGATGGCGAGTCTTTGTGGATTGGCCAGAGGCGGCGCAACCACGGCAGTGCGGTGTGGCGGGGAGCAGGGTTTTGGTCGGAGCTCTCGCGGCGAAGGACGGCGGAGGCAGGCTGCTCTGCCGGTGGTCGCTAGCTCTTCAGGGAAGATTCTGAATAGTGTCAGTCAGGAGGCACAAGACGACCATCAAGCCATCCGGCGCAGATCGGACAGTACCAAAATAAAATAAAATCATGTGACCCCAATTTAGTTTCCAGTCAACAGACGTGTGACCACTCTCGTACCTTGCTGTTGATCCCTTAGGGTATTTCTTCATATCAGAGATATGTGTCGTTCTTAACATTATGTGTTTTCTGCATCTTCAGCCACACCGTCTTCCTTCTCACTGCCGCTGCTCCAACAAGGGAAGCATACACCACAAGGGAGCTCTAGTCCCCACTCAACAGTTCCCTGCATCGAATGTGCATGCCCGAGATGGACAGCCACAACAACTGCAGGGCCATCAACAAGTCAGCACATGATGCTCACTCCTATGGATGGCGGCCAGATAGGTTGTACCCTCATCTTACTTGTGTGCAACATTTATGGCTTTGTCATTCATCTAAGAATGG
The DNA here is from genome assembly GCA_011799875.1 of Thinopyrum elongatum. Taxonomy (NCBI): domain Eukaryota; kingdom Viridiplantae; phylum Streptophyta; class Magnoliopsida; order Poales; family Poaceae; genus Thinopyrum; species Thinopyrum elongatum. The sequence continues at coordinate 356,734,938 of CM022302.1, read as the reverse complement.
AAAATAGATTATCACATTTCACTGTATATTCATGTTGATCTCTTAAGAGTCTTGTTCAGGAGTTAACGTTGTTCCATAGTTCAGATAAGAGACTTGTTCTTTAGGTAACGTTGTTCCATAGTTATCATCCATCAGCCAATGCTATCCCACAGGCTGGTGATTATACCACTTCTAGTATTACCTATGTTGTTCTTTAATACTTTTTTGTGCCATCTAGTTAAACAAGAGTACAAACGATACATATTCTGTAGCTTTCATCTGTGTTCTCCCTTTAGTTTTTGAGACCTGTTGCTGCTAGTTAAGCCCAGTCCTACTATTTATGTCATCTCCTACAGGCACTCATTACATAAATCTAACTACTAGTTGTCTTCCATGCATGTCAGATATAATTGCACACACTGATATATCCACAAGAACCTCGCGGAGCAATGTAACGGCCAACAAACTTGACGTCAATGATACCTAATATGATGGAACATGTAAAGGTAGTTCTTCAGAAGACTTGCAGAAAGATGATGAATCCTATTCACCCCACAAGGTCCTTGCTCTAACTTGGCCCATGATATGGGTACAACATGCATATAATGTCCTGGGGTGCATCTACTCTGTTGCAATGCCATGTGCTTAGCCTGCTGATCATGCATGTAAATATGTCATGCCTTCCTGTTTTTCAGTACCTATTCCACTCATGATAACATGTTTTCAAATTCAAGTATTGTCATTCTACTTTGTCACAATGCCATCTGCTTAGTTTGGACATCATGCTTCTGAATATCTTATGCATGGTTATTCATCAGTATGTACTCCATCTGTCTACCATACCATTTTTTTTACATTGAAGTGCTATTCTAGTGGTCTGTTGGAATGCCATCTTGGTTTCCCAATCATACATGCATATGTTGCCTTAGTGTTTTTCTGTATGTATTCCGCTATCATACAGTTTTACATTCAACTACTGTTTTTTTTACTCTATTGTCCTATCGTATCCCTAGCTCTTACATCATACTCCCACTGTCTGGATTACATGTCGCCGAAATAGATAAAAATGGATGTATCTAGAACTAGAATACGCCTAGACACATCCATTTATTTCCGGATGGAGGGAATACATGTCAATATGTCATGCCTTTCTATTCTTCAGTACCTATTCCATCTCTCTGTCGTAGCATGTTTTATAACTGACGCACCATTCTTCTATATAAGGCATGCAAGGGGAAGACGGCTATGTAAGAATCTGAAGGGTTACAAACAAGGTCTTTGCAAAAGATCCAAACGCCAGGAGATAGTAAACTAATTCCAGTGTTCATAAATACTGCTCCAGCACAGAGAAACCCAACTCCTACTGATAATAAGCAGATTCAAGTGGCCAACGAACTAGTCCGCTCCAGTCCAGCAAAAATATGTCAACTCCATTCTAAAAAGCATGTGCGTATCCTCACATCATGAAATTTTATAGCATTTATATCATATTTTCTACATGTTTCTTACCCATCTCTCTTTTAGAAAATAAGATTAAAGGATAGAAGACTTTCTAAACTGGGATCGTGTTCGAGGAAAGTATCTTGCGGGAATTCTCTGTGCTCCAATGCTGATGTAAGTACCTGTTGTATATCACTATATTTTTACATCAGCATGTATTTTGTTAATCGGCGTGAATGCAACCTTTATCTCATCTAAACTTACTTGTAGCAAAATGTATTAAAGGCGACAATGTTGATTTTTGTAAGGAAAACTGCCTGGTAGTTTTGCATACCGAGCTGCATGAGTGTACTATCTCATATCATGCACATTACTAAATTGTAGTGATGTTCTGGTTGCCCAATCATTCATTATGTCAATGTTGCTTTCCTATTACCTTACCTGGCTGATGATAGCTGTGCCATATTGCGTTAATTTGGTGTAGGCTGGTGTGGTCTGGTTGCCCAAACATTTGTTGTGTCAATGTTGCTTTCCAATTTATCTAACCTGGCCAATGATAGCAATGCTAGTGTGTTAATTTGGTGTAGGCTGCTGAAGATAAGAAGACAAACTCTGAAAACAGCAAGGCAACACCATTGTTTCTTTCCAATAAATCTAGGCCAGGTAATACGGCAATAACTCTTGATTAATCAGTTCGGTTCCCCTCCTAATTTATGTTATGATGCAGTGGTCGAGACACTCTCCACTATCAATAATACAAGCCTGCCAAAATCGCCATCTGAATCTGTTCAGTTTCCTCTGTCTCGAATCCAACAGAAAAAATGTATGTTTGTGAACCAATGACTGGCTGAAGCAATGATGGAAATCATGGAGGAATCAGAGGTGCACATTCTTGCGCAACAACAACTGATCAATGTTTTCAGAGGCAGTGTAGCAAAGAAGGAAGAACTTGCTCACATGCTTATGGGCGTCATCCGCGCTGAGGTTACAAATTGTGAGGTTGTAGATCGTTAAGTTCTGTTCACATATTTGCACTGGCATCAATCTTTGATTGCCCAGTGGATGTAATTTCCTGTAATATATGCTGCATGTGCTACATTTTTCCTTGTATGCCGTACGTTTGCTTAGCGCGCCTCGCATTCCAGCTAACTGGTCGCTAGGAAGCCAAACAAGCAGTGAAATTATTAGTTAGCACGAATAGTCGTGGGCACTATATGAAGGATAGCGGCCCACTACCCTAAATGGGCTTCCCTAATGGGCTCGCAGGGGCCAAAATTCTCATAGGCCTTTGATTGATTAGTTTTGGTCATGTCCATAATTGCTCATTGTAATGGGCTCAAATTACAGCTGGGCCGGAATCGACGTTATCTAATTGGGCCTACAGACATGTTCAAACTTTAGCGGGCCCATTAAGTTGATGGGCCGTAACCAGGCCAAAAGCTCTATTGGGCCGCTATATTTGAAACGGGCCAACAGTTAATGCTTGGCCCTGTTACCTCCCGAGTCGTTAACAGGCTGACATCAAAGCGGGCAATAAGTGGGCCCACTCGATTTCACGGGCCGTTAGCAGGCCGATACTAAGGTCGGGCTACATATGGCCCAACTATACTGTGGGCCTTTAGCAGGCTGAAAGAGACAGCGGGCTCGTACTGGACCATGAAGAGCATGGGCCGCTAAGAGGCCGAAAGTCAGGTCAGACTGTATATGGCCCAACTATGTTGTGGGCCTTTAGCAGGCCGAAAGAGAAACCGGGCTGGTATTGGACCATCAAGAGCATGGGCCATTAAGAGGCCAAAACTCAGGTCCAGCCGCAAATGGCCCAACTCATTTATGGGCCGTTAACAGGCTGAAAGACACACCGGGCTGGAAATTGGCCCAACACTTAAACGGGTCGCAAAAAGGCCGAAAGACGTACATCCTGAAAATTGGCCCATCCCTTGAATGGGCCGTTAACAGGCTAAAAACACATCGGGCCGATATTGAGCCCAAATATATAGCGGGCTGTTAACGGGCCCGAACTGACGATGGGCTGCAATGGTGTTAAATAGTTAACGGGCCGTTGACAGGTCGAATTGGCACATCTTGTATGGGTCGTGGGCTTAGATGGACCAGACACAAGTAGGCCCTATATGGGCCGGCCTGCTAATTTTGACTAGGCCGGCCTCTTTCACCTAAATGGGCCACTATTGGGCCTTGCCACGTGCCAACGTATCATAGGCGCCTCTCATACAATGAGTGGATGACATCTATCCCAACGCTAAGCCGACACGTGGATCCTCCGACGAATGAGAATTTTACATGTGGAAAATCCCCATTGATCAGGGCTGTTAAGGGGTTATCGGATCCAAACCAGAACCCGATAGCTTAACGGCGACCCATTACGGTGGATGCCATGTGTCGGTTACCCTTGACGAAAAACACTTCCATGACACGCCATTTATCGTCATGGAAGTGGACACTTCCGTGATGATAAATTTGGTATTGTCATGGAACACTTCTACGACAGCACAGATATGACTATCTTGATTCTGTCATAAAATCGTCATGGATGTACATGCATGACAGAAAACGTGACCTACTGTGAGAAACACGTATCATCACAGAAGTGTATTTTTTTGTAGTGTTGCTAGACCATGAAAATGATATGTTCATGAATGAAAGAAAGGAATTTGATGAGATTTTCTGTAAACAAATGCCTATTTTGAAACACAATTTGCCTGTTGAGACTATTGGAGATCCTCTACCACCCAAGAGTGATCCTATATTTGATTTTAAACAATTACCTGATACTTTGAAGTATGCTTATCTCGATGAGAAGAAGATATATCCTGTTATTATTAGTGCTAACCTTTCCGAGCATGAGGAAAAGAAATTATTGAAAACTCTGAAGAGGCACCGTGCAGCTATTGGATATACTCTGGATGATCTTAAGGGCATTAGTCCCACTCTATGTCAGCACAAAATTAATATGGAACCTGATGCTAAACCAGTTGTTGATCATCAGCGATGGTTGAATCCTAAGATGAAAGAAGTGGTAAGAAATGAAATACTAAAGCTTCTGGAGGCAGGTATAATTTATCCTATTGCTGATAGTAGATGGGTAAGTCCTGTTCATTGTGTCCCTAAGAAGGGAGGTATTACCGTTGTTCCTAATGATAAGAATGAATTGATCCCGCAAAGAATTGTCACAGGTTATAGAATGGTTATTGATTTTAGAAAGTTAAACAAAGCTACTAGGAAAGATAATTATCCTCTACCTTTTATTGATCAAATGCTAGAAAGACTATCAAAACATACACACTTCTGCTTTCTAGATGGTTATTCTGGTTTTTCCCAAATACCTGTGTCGCAAGAGGATCAAGAAAAACTACTTTTACTTGCCCTTTCGGTACCTTTGCTTATAGACGTATGCCTTTTGGTTTATGTAATGCACCTGCTACCTTTCAAAGATGTATGACTGCTATATTCTCTGCCTTTTATGAAAAGATTGTTGAGGTTTTCATGGATGATTTCTCCGTTTACGGAACTTCCTTTGATGATTGCTTAAGCAACCTTGATCGAGTTTTGCAGAGATGTGAAGAAACTAATCTTGTCTTGAATTGGGAAAGTGTCACTTTATGGTTAATGAAGGTATTGTCTTGGGGCATAAAATCTTCGAAAAAGGTATTGGAGTTGATAAAGCTAAAGTTGATGCTATTGAAAAAATACCGTGTCCTAAAGATATCAAAGGTATAAGAAGTTTCCTTGGTCATGCTGGTTTCTATAGGAGGCTTATTAAAGACTTCTCTAAAATTTCTAGGCCTCTTACTAATCTCTTGCAAAAGGATGTTCCATTTGTTTTTAATGATGATTGTGTAGAAGCATTTGAAATACTTAAGAAAGCCTTGATTTCTGCACCTATTGTTCAACCACGTGATTGGAACCTACCCTTTGAAATTATGTGTGATGCTAGTGATTATGCTGTTGGTGCTGTTCTAGGACAAAGAGTTGATAAGAAATTAAATGATATCCATTATGCTAGTAAAACTCTAGACAGTGCTCATAGAAATTATGCTACTACTGAAAAAGAATTTTTACCAGTTGTATTTGCTTGTGATAAGTTCAGATCTTATATTGTTGATTCCAAAGTAACTGTTCACACCGATCATGTTGCTATTAAATATATTATGGAAAAGAAAGATGCTAAACCTATACTTCTTAGATGGGTTCTCTTGCTGCAAGAATTTGATTTGCATATTATTGATAGAAAGGGAGCTGAGAACCCCGTAGCAGACAACTTGTCTAGGTTAGAAAATATTCTTGATGACCCACTACCTATTGATGATAGCTTTCCTGATGAACAATTAGCTGTCATAAATGCTTCTCATAGTACTCCATGGTATGCAGACTATGCTAATTATATTGTTGCTAAATTTATACCACCTAGTTTCACATACCAACAAAAGAAAAAGTTTTACTATGATTTAATACATTACTTCTGGGATGACCCACACCTTTATAAAGAAGGAGTAGATGGTGTTATTAGATGTTGTGTACCTAAGCATGAACAGGAATAGATCCTTCGCAAGTGTCACTCCGAGGCCTACGGAGGACACCATGCTGGTGATAGAACTGCACACAAGGTATTACAATCTGGTTTTTATTGGCCTGCTCTTTTTAAGGATGCTCGTAAGTTTGTCTTGTCTTGTGATGAATGTCAAAGAATTGGTAATATTAGTAGACGTCAGGAAATGCCTATGAATTATTCACTTGTTATTGAGCCATTTGATGTTTGGGGATTTGATTATATGGGACCTTTTCCTTCCTCTAATGAGTACACACATATTTTGGTTGCTGTTGATTATGTTACTAAGTGGGTAGAAGCTATTCCAACTAGTAGTGCTGATCATAACACCTCCATTAAAATGCTTAAAGAAATTATTTTCCTGAGGTTTGGAGTCCCTAGATATTTGATGACTGATGGTTGTTCACACTTTATTCAAGGTGCTTTCTGTAAATTGCTTGCTAAGTATGATGTTAACCAAAGAATTGCATCTCCATATCACCCTTAGTCTAGTGGTCAAGTAGAATTAAGTAACCGAGAAATAAACTTGATTTTGCAAAATACCGTTAATAGATCCAGAAAGAATTGGTCTAAGAAACTTGATGATGCATTATGGGCTTATAGAACTGCTTATAAAAACCCTATGGGTATGTCTCCATATAAAATGATTTATGGAAAAGCATGTCACTTACCTCTTGAACTAGAACATAAAGCATATTGGGCAATTAAAGAGCTCAACTATGATTTCAAACTTGCCGGTGAGAAGTGGTTATTTGACATTATCTCACTTGATGAATGGAGAACCCAAGCCTATGAAAATGCCAAATGTCATGGGAAACCACGGCCACCTATGGGGCCAAGGGCCCCTTTGCTGGTTCGGCAGGGGGGATGTCACATTGCACAAAGAGTAGAAGAACATGGGGCAGCGCGGCAGAGATCACACAGGCAATTTTACCCAGGTTCGGGCCGCCGTGAGGCATAAAACCCTACTCCTGCTTTGGTGGATTGATTGTGGAAAAGTGGTGGTCGAGCGTAGTACACTTACCCAGCAGGCTCGCCTTAGGAGAGGCAGTGTCTACGCGCGTATGGGTGTGTGGGTGTTCAAGTTTCCAACCCTTTCTATGCTTGCCATGAGCCTCCTTTTATAGATCAAGGGGTCACCACAAAGGCAAACCAGTCATTATGCACTGATAAGATAGCAAACAGTGCTATCATACCTAATCCTGCAGGCTGACAGGGCGCATTAAATGCACCGCTCAACGTCATATCGTTGCTTGCCCGGCAGGCCTTGCCAGGCTTGTCTTGCTAGCTCCATGCCTGCTTGCTCGACATGTCGCAGGACGGGTGTCACCTGTGGGTATTATCTGTGGGAAGAGGCCGCCATGTGGCGAATGGCTGCCACTTACTCACTTTGCAGCTTGACACCGCATTGATTAACGACGTGGGTCGTGGTGAGATGGCTTGGTGAGGTGGCTCTGTCTTCGTTAGTCCCGGCAGGCCCTGCCGGGATGTCTTGAACGTTTTCTTTTGGGGGAGTCCCTGTCCTTGCCAGGCTCGCCTGCCCGGCAAGGGAGGCTTTTCTTCTGTTGGTATCTTGCTTCTCTGTCTTGGTCTTGGTCCTCTTAATCTGCATGTTGGTTCTTCAAAGATCTTGATCTCTTGTATCTTGGTGCGGCCTTGGTGTTGTAATCTTGTCCTCGTGCCTATGCACAGTTCGGGCAACATACCCATGGTTTATTGCACCGACAGAAGCCCCCGGGCCTGCCCCGATCGCGCTGCCGAGCATCGTCGGGGTAGGTCCTAATTAGTGCACAGGCAGGGGCGCTGAAGAGGCTGGCCTCTTGGAGTCCTCTTTGCTTCTTCATTAGTCTTGATTCTTGGCCAGTTTTCGGTTTTCCCGCGTGTCGTGTAAAGCCAATCGTGGTGGGGCCATCTTTGTAATGGTCCCTGAATGACTTTAACGCACGGGGTAGAAACTGCCAATTCACTCTTCCCATCACGCCCTTATCCCCAGCCACGTAGGCCGCATGCATCGCACGGGGTAGGTGGCTGAGGTGCATGGCGTGGTACAGCACCAGGGTAAGGGCCCGGCCTTCTTGAATTGGCGGAGGAAGGCGGTGGTCGCTCATTGAGGGAGCGGCTCCCCTCCTCGCCCTGCCTATAAAAGGAGGGGCGGAAGGAGAGCTGAGCCATCCATCTTCGCATCCTCTATCTCCTGTTTTCTGCTTTTTGTTGGCCATGTCGAAGGGAAGAGCCCGGGGCCAAGCTTCGGGCTCCAGCTTGTGTCTAGAGTTGTCAAGTGTTGGTGTTGGTGCTTGGGGAGTGAACCTGGTCTATGCTCGGAGGAGTCATCGTGGACGAGCCGCCCATGGCGCAGGAGATACCAAGCTTCCCGGTTGCGGGGAAATGCTTGCCTCTTTTGCTATGGTTGGCCGCTCGTTGGATGGTGCGGTGTCCAGCTCAGGGCTATCGCCGCTTGTGGTCCTGGTGATCGGGTCCTTGGTGTCTTCGGGGCATGCCCGGGAGGCAGGGCTGGGAATCGTTGGTAATCCCAGTACTGCCCCATCCGAGAGCCGTGGGGATGATGTCGACAAGGGGCGTGCCTTCCTGCCCGCCAAGGCGGGGAGTGGCGCACTCCGAGCCCCCTGGCTGTCTTGGTTGCTCGCCGTCTCTTCGGAGACGGCGCCGGGCTGGATTTCCGGTGCTCCCTTGGAACGGTGTTGATGAAGATGAAGTCGGGGAAGACGGAGAAGGCGGGAGGCAGGTCGTCCAGTAAGAGCATGACCGCATCGACGCGTTTGTCTCGTACTGGCGACCTGCTGCCTCATCCCTCCGTCTTCCCTTTCCCTTACCCGGCACCGTCATCACCGTTTTCTCGGTGGCCAGGGAAAGGGTCGCTTCCCTGGTGCTTCCGCTTCCTCCGGTGGTCCTCCAGCTGGGCCTCGACGCCTGTCTCTATCGGCGCCTATGCTGGAGCCTTTCGCTCGGTCCTAGAGGCGGTGACCAGGGGGCCGCTGAGGTGCTCCGTACGTCTTCCTCCTTCGCAGCCTCGCCACTCCCGATCTTGTCAGGCTGTGCTCGGCAGCCCCTGACGAGGATCAGGGTGGCGTTGTGTCGATGTGTCGCCTACCTCCTTCTCTTCCCACCGCACTACCTGGGGTAAGAGGGACAGGGAGAGGAGTTTACAGAGCATTTATCCTTTTTCAATCTTAAACATGCCGGCTCTTGCCAAATTTTAGTTCAAATAATGTAATCTCTCGAGTCCACGTCTGTGTTCTGTAAGGTTTGTACTTGTATGACCAGCATATTAATGAAAAAGATGAACCTTGCCGAGAACTCGTGCATGTATATGTCCACGCAGAGGTGAAATGCCTCTTTACTTTAAATAAACGAGTTTTCCCCGGCAGGCTATCCTGCCGGTACCCTTTTTTCGTTGCCGGAGAACTGAGCCTACTGGGCAAGGAATAGAGGGACCAGCCCCCCGCCAACTTCTTTTCATCAAAGGCCACTACGACCATCCTGGCCGAAGCAACGTTCGAGCCAAGGATGGGAGCACCTAAGTTTCAAAGAGTGGCGGAGTTTTCTTATGCACAAGTTTTAGCTTACAGAACACTTATGGACAAGAGGTAGAACTTATCTGTTTGGCTTGCCGGGGATCGCAGCGCTGGTTTATCTCCCCATCTTCTTGCAGAAACCAAGCTCACGGCAGGAACCCACAGCTTTATGCAGATGAGAATGATGCAGGATGCGATCCTATGTATATGCATATGCAAATGCTCATGAAATGCTTATGCAGATGCTCTTGAAATGCTTATGCATGCATGCAATTTGGTCGGGGGGCCCCCAGCGCTTCATTTACTTCTCTGGTGCTCAGGGTCATCACCTGGATTTGTACAAGGGGTTACATGCAACTGAGGCAAGGCCTGTACAAAAGAGTGGCTGCCGGGCAGAGCTCGGCAGCCGCGCCTTACGGGTAGAACTTGCAGAGATGCTCAATATTCCATGAGTTTTGCAATTGAATGCCATCTCCGGTCTCCAGACGGACTGCGCCAGGTCTGGTGACTCGTACTACCCGGTAAGGGCCTTCCCACTTCGGCGTCAACTTGTTTGTACCCTTGGCGGACTGAACGCGCCTAAGGACAAGGTCGCGTTCCTCAAAACACCGGGCATGAACCCTGCGGCTATGATAGCGACGCAGGGCTTGCTAATAGTGTGCAGCACGCGTAGCAGCCCGAGGATGGTTCTCCTCGAGTAGCACATCATCATCACGCCGGTGTTGATCTTGCGCTACTTTGTCATAGGCAAGCACTCGAGGCGACCCGTAAATGAGTTCCGTGGGGATAACTGCTTCTGCCCCATAGACCAGGGAAAAAGGAGTCGGCCCGGTAGCTCGATTTGGTGTCATTCTGAAGGACCATAGAACTACCGGCAGCTCATCAATCCACCGCCTATCGTGCTTCTGCAGCGTATCAAAGGCTCTTGTTTTGAGTCCCCGTAGCACTTCAGCGTTCGCCCTCTCAGCTTGTCCGTTGCTTCTGGGATGTGCAATAGAGGCAAACAAGATCTTGCTTCCGAGGGCATGAACATATTGCATGAAGGCGCGGCTTGTGAATTGGGTGCCGTTGTCGGTAATAATCCTTGCCGGGATTCCGAAACGACACACCAAATCCTTCAAGAACTTGATAGCTGATTGAGCAGTCACCTTTCTCATGGTAGCAACTTCCGGCCACTTTGTAAACTTGTCGATAGCAACGAACAAGAATTCAAAGCCCCCGATTGCTCGGGGGAAAGGGCCAAGGATATCGAGCCCCCAGACCGAAAATGGCCATGATAAAGGGATTTTCTGAAGAGCTTGGGTAGGCAGGTGGATTTTCTTGGAATGGAACTGACAGGCTTCACATTTGGTGACTAGCTCAACCGCATCTTGGAGGGCTGTGGGCCAATAGAATCCTTGCCGGAATGCTTTCCCAACCTATGCCCTTGATCCAATGTGAGAGCCGCGCATGCCTTTGTGTATCTCAGCCAGCAGTTCCTTCCCTTCTTCCCGGCAGATGCACTTCAATTTCACACCGTTGGGCCTCCTTCTGTACAAAGTGTCATCGACAAACTGGTACATACTGGCCCTCCGGGCTACTCTTTCAGCCTCATCTTGGTCATTGGGGAGTTCTCCGGTCTGGAGAAAGTGGACTATGTGCCTCGCCCAAGTTGGAGCCTGGGGCTCGGCAACAAGGACTAGCGGCACCTCCTCAACTACGGGGGCACATTCCTTGTTCGCAGGGACCATGGGTCCGACTGGAGGGTGCGGTCCGGCAAGTTGCGAGGAGTTGTTTCTGGCAGGGTCCCTGCCAGGAGCGGACGGCTCTACCGGGAGAGGCTTACCGGAGTCCATCTTTCTCCTTTTCCGGGCCATTGTTGCTGGGGATACGGAGGGCTGAGTAAGATGGAGAACAAAAGTTCCTGGTTCCACAGGAAGCTTTTGCGCAGCACACTTTGACAGGTGATCAGCTATGCTGTTTTCCGCACGAGGTATGTGCTCTGTTTGCAACCCGTCAAAGTGCTCCTCCAATCTTCTCACTTCCTCAACGTATGCCTCCATCAATGGACTTTGGTAATCCTTGTTAACTTGTCTCTCCACAAGCTACGAGTCTCCTCGAATGATCAGTTTCTTGATTTCCAACTCTGTGGCAATCCTGAGCCCGACAAGGAGCCCTTCATACTCTGTTGTATTGTTGGTTGCCTCTTCCCGGGCAAAATGCATCTGGACGACGTACTTCAAGTGTTCCCCGAAGGGAGTGACAAGAAGCACGCCAGCCCCTGCACCTTGTAGGGAAAAGGCACCATCGAAATACATAACCCATTCTTGGGGCGCCTCCTTGCCGGGGATGGCTGTTTTTGGTATTTCCTCGTCAGGGGTTGGTGTCCATTCTGCAATAAACTCTGCCAATGCCCTGCTCTGGATTGTTGATGTGCTCTCAAACTTCAGACCAAAACTGGATAACTCCAAAGCCCACTCCACTATTCTGCCAGTAGCCTCGGGGTTCTAGAGTATCCTTTGCAACGGGTAGTGAGTGACAACCGTGATCTCATGGGCTTGGAAATAGTGGCGCAGTTTCCTTGAGGCCATGATGAGGCCAAAGATCAATTTTTGCACGCCAGAGTACCTCGATCTAGCCCCCTGTAACAGGGAGCTGACGAAATACACTAGGCGCTGCACCACTTTTTTCCTTCCCGTGTCCTTGGGGTTGCCCTCGTTGTCGTGCTCACCCCTGTCCTGATTCCTATCTGACTCTGCCGGTCCTTGCTCACTCTCTGCTTTGTCCACTTCCCGCTGTGCCACCAAGGCTGCACTAACCACTTGGTTGGTTGCTGCCAGGTATAACAGCAACGGCTCTTGAGGTCTGGGAGCAACCAAGGTGGGCACAGAGGATAGGTAGGCCTTCAACTCTTGCAAAGCCGTATCTGCTTCTGGGGTCCACTTCATGTGTCCTGCCTTCTTCAAGATTTTGAAGAACGGCAAGGCGCGCTCGGCAGACTTGGAAATGAATCTGCTTAGCACAGCAACGCGCCCTGTCAAACGCCTCACATCTTTGACTGTCTTTGGTGCTTGGATCTGCTCGATAGCCTGGATCTTATCGGGGTTGGCTTCAATCCCCTGATGGGATACAAAGTACCCGAGCAGCTTGCCAGAGGGAACACCAAATACACATTTCTCCGGGTTGAGCTTCAAGTTGACCTTGCGCAGATTGGTAAATGTCTCCTCCAAATCCTGGATAAGGGTTGCTCTGTCCTTGGTCTTGACCACAATATCATCCATATAAGCTTCAATGTTTCTGTGTAGCTACGGTTCAAAACCAACCTGGACTGCCCTTGCAAAAGTAGACCCGGCACTCTTTAATCCGAAAGGCATGCGGATAAAACAGTACGTTCCACACGGGGTGATGAACGAGGTCTTCTCTTCGTCTTCCTTGGACATGAAGATTTGATGATACCCAGAATATGCATCCAAAAAGGAGAGCAAATCGCAGCCTGAAGTGGAATCCACAATCTGGTCGATGTGTGGCAAGGGGAATAGGTCCTTCGGGCAAGCCTTGTTGAGATCTGTGAAATCTATGCAAAGCCTCCATTTCCCATTAGCCTTCCGGACAACCACTGGATTTGCTAACCATGTTGGATGTAGCACTCCCCTGACCAAACCAGCTGCCTCAAGTTTCTTGATCTCCTCCGTAATAAACTGCTGCCTTTCCAAGGCCTACTTCCGGACTTTCTGCTTGACAGGTCGGGCATGTTGGCAGACAGCAAGGTGGTGCTCGATTACCTCCCTGGGAACACCGGGGATATCAGATGGTTACCAAGCAAACACATCGATATTCGCCCGCAGGAAGGCAACGAGCGCGCTTTCCTATTTGTCATCGAGGGTGGCGCTGATGGTGAAAGTTCCACCGACACCAGCCAGCCCTGCCGGGACCTTCTTCACTTGTGGAGTAGCAACCTTGGATCTCTTGTTGTCGGAACTCTACGGCAAGTCATCAACAGGCGCAGCGCACTCCGGAGAGGCGCGCTTCCCGAATTCCTTGCCGGAGCCCTTACTATCCTTCTTCTTTCCTCTGTTCTCCTTGGTGGGGACTGCTGCTACCGCTGCCTCTGCCGTGACTGCATCCCGGTACATCTTGTCCATGCAAATGATTGCGTCTTTCTCGTCTGATGGGACGGAAATGACCCCAACTGGCCCTGGCATCTTCAAGATGTTGTAGGCATAGTGGGATGCCGCCATGAACTTAGCCAGGGCTGGGCGTCCAAGGATTCCATTGTACGGCAAGGGGAGGTCGACCACATCAAACACAATCTTTTCAGTCCGGTAGTTCAGCTCTCCCCCAAACGTCGCAGGCAACGTGATCTTTCCCTTAGGATGACTCCTGCCAGGATTAACTCCTTGAAACATGCCGGTGACCTTCAACTCATCCTCTGCTATCTGAAGCTTGCTGATAACCTTTGGGGAAATCAGATTCAACCCGGCCCCGCCGTCCACCAGCATTTTTGTGACCTTGAGGTTGCGGATTGTTGGGGAGACCAACAATGGCAAACATCCTACCACGGTGGTGCGGTCAGGATGATCCTCTTCATAAAAAATGATGGGCGTGCATGACCATTTGAGAGGTTTCCGGGCCCCTGGCGCTGGTTCCACGGCATTGACCTCACGCGCCCACCACTTGAGTTGGCGGTGAGAGGTGTGCAGGGACGCACCCCCGTCAATGCACAGGGCGTCAGTGGCTTTCTGGAACTCCTGCTCACTGGTTTCCTCTTCATCCCCTCCATCACTGTCATCATCGCAGGCTTCCTTCTCTCGATCCCTGACGGGTTTCCCTTTGTTCCGAAGAGGTCTGCCGGGGCGATTTACTTCACCACCTCGACCCTGACCGCGGGCAACATTCTGTCCCTTTTCCTTATCACGCTTCTCATACTCTGCTTTCTGTCTCTTGACAAGCTGCTCAACCTGATAACACTCTTGAAGATCGTGGCCCTTAGTCCGATGGATCTTGCAGTACGGCCCATCACCTTTCCCGGCCTTCTCGGCAGCTGCGGCCTCCCAGCAGTCAGAGCACACGGCGGCTTCCTTGCCGGGGGCTTCGGCTTTAACCTTCTTGCCGGTACCAGGGATACCTGACCCTTCAACGGACATCACTACCTTATCCTTGCGCTTCTTGCTTTTCTTCTGACTGGTGGACTCGTCATCATCCTCTAAATCGATATTGATGCAATCCTCTTCTCCGGGCAGCATTCTTCCCTCCTCCATCCGTGCACACTTATCCACCAAGGTGTAAAGCTCTTTCACGGTCTTGGGCAACCGTACATTCATCTTGGAACGAATCCTCCGGTTGCGCACATTGGACTGGAAGGCGGCTATCACAGCTGCTGAATGAATATTTGGGATGTTTCTGTGGACTCTGCTGAATCTCTGCAAATACTTTCAGAGAGTTTCTCCTTCCTTCTGCTGGAGAAGCTGCAGATCGCTGGGCTGACCTGGTTCTTGATGGCCGCCAGTGAAGGCGCCCATAAACTCATGGCACAAATCAGCCCATGACGAAATGGAGTTCTCCAGTAGGTGCATCAGCCAAGACCTCACGTTGGCCTTGAGAGCCAAAGGGAAGTAGTTGGCGAATACCTTCTCATCTCTTCCCCCGGCAGCTTGAACAGCGATGGTGTAGATGCTAAGAAACTCTGCCGGGTTTAGCCTCCCATCATACTTCTCGGGTATCTCTGGCTTGAACGCGCGGACGGACGGCCAACGGACTCGCCACAGCTCACGAGTAAAGGCAGGGCACCCAACCTCAAAAGGTAGGCACCCGCCAATATCGAGCGCAGGCTCGTCGACGTTGGGACCATCGCACCCATTGGTCCAGCGGTGGTCGCCGCAGCAATGTTCAACGACAACACGTGCATCTCCCCTCCGTTGGTCCTCCGGGGCAGGCTGCCGGCTTGGACGCGCTCGAGGGTCAGAAGAGGCCGTCGAGAGGCCATCAGGTTCTTGACTCCGCTGCGCTCGCGCTGGCTGTCGTGGCGGGGATTGAACCGTGGGGGTGGCCCCTTCCGTACGACCAGCAGCACAAGCCGTCGTCGTCGCTTGGGGAGGCCATGGCGGGCCAGCTCGCTGCGAGCCCCCAGCCTCGGCGAAGCCGAGTAGGCTTTGGATGGTGGCACGCCACTCGTCCATCTGCTTGGCCGCTGGTGGAAACCTCAGCAACAGTTGAGCCCGCGCCATGGCCTCCGTAGCAGTACTTGGTATGGGTGATGATGACGCAGATCGCACAGTCGCTCGACTCATGACGGTGCCAGCAGCGATAGCACCACATCCCCGCTGTTGCGGGGCGGCCACCTGGATGGCATGGTGGCACGGTGAAGGCGCTTGAAGGTCAGCGGCTCCACTAGGCACAGCGGCTTGGTCGACTCGTCCCGGGGAAGGTGCACGTACTGCGGTCGCTCCAGTGGTGGGGGCGGCCGGAGGGCAGCGATTCACCCCGGCCGAGCGCCATTGCTGCAGATGTGCCCGTCGATGAGGGGAAGGGGTGTGGAGGGAGTAGCCCCTTCACTCGTACCTCGTGGAGCGTGGCCATCGGGATGTTGCTCTCCTCCGGTGTCTCCTGCTCCTGCTTCAACCGCGGGGGAAGTGGTGATGGTGCCGCCTGCTCCGACCACATCCCCAGTAGCGCCCACATTCTTGTCCGCCTCCACGTCCCCCGTAGCATTGGTGGCTACGGGCGGCGGCGCCTTCGAGGTGGACGGGTGAGCAGCAGCACCGGGTTTCTTCTTGGGCGCCATGGTCGACGGCGCCGCCGAAGACGACGACGGTGATGATGAAGACGCGCTGCATATGCTTTCAGGTTCGCGCAAGTGATCCCCCTACCTGGCGCGCCAAAGATGTCATGGGAAACCACGGCCACCTATGGGGCCAAGGGCCCCTTTGCTGGTTCGGTAGGGGGGATGTCACATTGCACAAAGAGCAGAAGAACGTGGGGCAGCGCGGCAGAGATCACACAGGCAATTTTACCCAGGTTCGGGCTGCCGCGAGGCATAAAACCCTACTCCTGCTTTGGTGGATTGATGGTGGAAAAGTGGTCGTCGAGTGTAGTACACTTGCCCGGCAAGCTTGCCTTAGGAGAGGCAGTGGCTACGCGCGTATGGGTGTGTGGGTGTTCAAGTTTCCAACCCTTTCTATGGTTGCCATGGGCCTCCCTTTATAGATCAAGGGGTCACCACAATGGCAAAACAGTCATTATGCACTGATAAGATAGCAAACAGTGCTATCATACCTAATCCTGCAGGCTGACAGGGCGCATTAAATGCACCGCTCAACGTCATATCGTTGCTTGCCCGGCAGGCCTTGCCGGGCTTGTCTTGCCAGCTCCATGCCTGCTTGCTCGACACATCGCAGGACGGGTGTCACCTGTGGGTATTATCTGTGGGAAGAGGCCGCCATGTGGTGAATGGCTGCCACTTACTCACTTTGTGGCTTGACACCGCATTGATTAATGACGTGGGTCGTGGTGAGATGGCTTGGTGAGGTGGCTCTGTCTTCGCGAGTCCCGGCAGGCCCTGCCGGGACGGCTTGAACGTTTTCTTTCGGGGGAGTCCCTGTCCTTGCCAGGCTCGCCTGCCCGGCAAGGGAGGCTTTTCTTCTGGTGGTATCTTGCTTCTCTGTCTTGGTCTTGGTCCTCTTAATCTGCATGTTGGTTCTTTGAAGATCTTGATCTCTTGTATCTTGGCGCGGCCTCGGTATTTTAATCTTGTCCTCGTGCCTATGCACAGTCCGGGCAACAGACCCAGGGTTTGTTGCACCATCACCAAATTGTTTAAAGAGAAAGTTAAAAGATGGCATGATAAAAGGATATAAAAACATGAATTTAATGTGGGTGACCATGTCTTGCTATACAATTCTCATTTAAGATTTTTTGCAGGAAAGCTTCTGTCTAAATGGGAAGGGCCTTACATTATCGAGGAAGTTTATCGTTCTGGTGCCATCAAAATCAACAACGCCCAAGGCAATAACCCGAAGGTAGTTGATACGTCTCCAACTTATCAATAATTTATGAAGTATTCATGCCATGTTTACAACAATTTTATATGGTTTTGGTAAGATTGCATGGAACTAACCCGGACTGACACTGTTTTTAGCAGAACTACCGTGGTGTTGTTTTTTGTGCAGAAATGAAAGTTCTCCAAATGAGCTGAAACTTTTTGACAAATTTTTTTGAAACAAAAGAGACCCCCGAAGCTTCGTGGGAGGGCCAGAAGAGCCATGAGGAGGGCACAACCCACCACGGCGCGCCAGAGGGGCCCGACTTGCCCCGGTGGGTTGTGCTCACCTCGAGGCCCATCTTCGCATGATTCCAACGCTGAAAAATCCTATAAATAGAGAAACCATTAGAAATAACCCTAGATCAGAAGTTCCGCCACCGCAAACCTCTGTAGCCATGAAAAACCAATCTAGACCCCATTCCGGCACCCTGCCAGAGGGGGAAATCATCACCGGTGGCCATCTTCATCATCCCGGCGGCCACCATGATGAGGAGGGAGTAGTCCACCCTCGGGGTTGATGATTTGTAACAGTAGCTATGTGTTTAATCTCTCTCTCTCTCTCTCGTGTTCTTGAGATGTCACGATCTTGATGTATCACGGGCTTTGTTAATACAGTTGGATCATATGGAGTTTTCCCCTCTCTATCTTGTTGTGAATTGAGTTTTCTCTTTGAGATTTCGTTTTATCGGATTGAATACTTCTATGGATTTGAGAGCACTTGATCTATGTCTTGGCACTCAACTCGCAGAAACCTGAGGTGACATTGGGGTAATCTATGCATAGGGGTTGATGCATGTTCTCGTCTTTGTTTCTCCGGTAGAAATCTTGGGGCACTCTAAGAGGTTCTTTGTGTTGAGGAACTCCAGAGCTCAGCAATACCGGATTCGGTCATACCTCCCAATGCTAGATTTCTCTCTTATGATAACATGAAAAAGAGTGTTGCTTTTTCCCCCCGTAGCCAGGAAGCATCCATGGGTGATCGGAGCTCTAGCAATCACAGGCAAACTCCGTAAGGAAATAATGGATCTCAAACAGCAAGTCAATAGGCTCGAGGAAGAAAATCACATCCTGAAGCGTATTATTGCCAAGAATATTGCATCACCACCTCCGAAGAAAGAGACCTAAGTACATGGGTATGGGCACTCCCCTTGGCAACTGCCAAGCTTAGGGGAGGTGCCCCGGTATCGTATCACCATCACACCATTACCTTTATCGTTTTTCTTAGTTCGATCCTTTTGGTTATATCTCGGTTTAGTAGAATAAAGTTTTAGTATGATCTAACTTTGAGTTTTGCTTTGTGTTCTCTTTATGTAATCGAGTCCGAGAGTTATATAGTAAAGATTAGTTTTGAGTTGAGGGCTTTGCTTTCTTGCTATGATCTTGAGTAAAAGAAATAAAGAATAAAAAAAGATTATATAATGATCTTATGGGAAGTGATGACTTCACATATAAAAAGTATGTCGCATGAAATTTGTTGGGAGTTGACAAACATAGGTTTGGTCACTGTTGCAATTAATAGGAAGTAATAAAGAAAGAGAGGTCTCACATATAAATACACTATCTTGGACATCTTTTGTGATTGTGAGCACTCATTAAAATATTATATGCTAAAAGGTTGATGTTGGACAAGGAAGACAACATAATGGGTTATGTTTCTTTATATCCGAATAGAAGTTATATTGTCATGGATCCTCCAACATGTTGAGCTTGCTTCTCATCCTATGCTAGCCAAATCTTTTGCACCAAGTAGAGATACTACTTGTGCCTCCAAAATCCCTTAACCCAGTTTTGCCATGAGAGTCCACCATACCTACCTATGGATTGAGTAAGATCCTTCAAGTAAGTCGTCATCGGTGCAAGCAATAAAAATTGCTCTCTAAATATGTATGATCTTTTAGTGTGAGGAAAATAAGCTTTATACGAACTTGTGATATGGAAGAAATAAAAGCGACGGACTGCATAATAAAGTTCTTTATCACAAGCGGCAATATAAAGTGACGTTCTTTCGCATTAAGATTTTGTGCATCCAACCATAAAAGTGCATGACAACCTCTGCTTCCCTCTGCGAAGGGCCTATCTTTTATTTACCTTCTACCCTTATACAAGAGTCATGGTGATCATCACCTCTTCTTTTTATACTTTTTCTTTTTGGCAAGCACTATATGTTGGGGGAAGATCCAGATATATATATCCACTCGGATGTAGGTATTCATAAACTATTATTGTTGATGTTACCCTTGAGGTAAAAGGTTGGGAGGCGAAATTATAAGCCCTTATCTTTCTCTGTGTTCGATTGAAACTTTGATCTCATAAGTATCGCTTGAGTGTTAGCAATTGTGAAAGACTAAATGATGGTTGAGTATGTGAAACTTGCTAAACAAAAGCTCTTACATTGACTCTTTCCGATGTTATGATAAATTCCAATTGTTTCAATAACCAAGATCATTGTTTGTTGGTTTTCAATAAAGTTCTTGTTTCATACTTTACCTTGTGAACGAATTGTTACTTTAGCATAAGAAATTATATGACAATATATGTTGCTGTTCTAAAGATGATCATGATGCCTTCATGTTCGTATTTTATTTTATCGACACCTCTATCTCTAAACATGTGGACATGATTATCGATTTTGGTTTCCGCTTGAGGACAAGCGAGGTCTAAGCTTGGGGGAGTTGATACGTCCATTTTGCATCATGCTTTCATGTTGATATTTATTGCATTATGGGCTGTTATTACACATTATGGTGCAATACTTATGCCATTTCACTCTTATTTTACAAGGTTTACACAAAGAGGGAGAATATCGGCAGCTGGAATTATGGACCGGAAAGGAGCAAATCTAAGAGACCTATTCTGCACAACTCCAAAAGTCCTGAAAATCTACGGAGAATTATTTTGGAATATATAAAAAATATTGGGCGAAGAAATGCCAGAGGGGGTCCCACCAGGTGGCCACAAGCCTGGGGGCACGCCCCTAGGGCTTGTGGGCCCCCTGGCAGGTCTCCGGTGTCCATCTTCTGCTATATGAAGGGTTTTTACCTGGAAAAAATCATAAGGAAGCTTTCGGGATGAAGCGCCGCCGTCTCGAGGCGGAACCTGGGCAGAAGCAATCTAGGGCTCCGGCGGAGCTGTTCTGCCGGGGAAACTTCCCTCTGGGAGGGGGAAATCGAAGCCATCGTCATCACCAATGATCCTCTCATTGAGAGGGGCTCAATCTCCATCAACATCTTACCAGCACCATCTCCTCTCAAACCCTAGTTCATCTCTTGTATTCAATCTTTGTCTCAAAACCTCAGATTGGTACCTGTGGGTTGCTAGTAGTGTTGATTACTCCTTGTAGTTGATGCTAGTTGGTTTATTCGGTGGAAGATCATATGTTCAGATCCTTAATGATATTTATTACCCCTCTGATTATGAACAAGAATATTCTTTGTGAGTAGTTACGTTTGTTCCTGAGGACATGGGAGAAGTCTTGTTATAAGTAATCATGTGAATTTGGTATTCGCTCGATATTTTTATGAGATGTATGTTGTCTTTCCTCTAGTGGTGTTATGTGAACATTGACTACATGATACTTCACCATGATTTGGGCCTACCGGAAGGCATTGGGAAGTAATAAGTAGATGATGGGTTGCTAGAGTGACAGAAGCTTAAACCCTAGTTTATGCGTTGCTTCGTAAGGAGCTGATTTGGATCCACATGTTTCATGCTATGGTTAGATTTATCTTAATTCTTCTTTCGTAGTTGCGGATGCTTGCGAGAGGGGTTAATCATAAGTGGGAGGCTTGTACAAGTAAGGACAACACCCAAGAACTGGTCCACCCACATATCAAATTATCAAAGTAACGAACGCGAATCATATGAGCATGATGAAAACTAACTTGACAACAATTCCCATGTGTCCTCGGGAGCGCTTTGCTTTATATAAGAGTTCGTCCAGGCTTGTCCTTTCCTACAAAAATGATTGGGCCACCTTGCTGCACCTTTGTTACACTTGTTACTTGTTACCCATTACGAATTATCTTATCAAAAAACTATCTGTTACCGATAATTTCAGTGCTTGCAGAAAATACCTTGTTGAAAACCACTTGTCATTTCCTTATGCTCCTCATTGAGTTCGACACTCTTACTTATTGAAAGACTACAATAGATCCCCTATACTTGTGGGTCATCAAGACTCTTTTCTGGCACCGTTGCCGGGGAGTGAAGCGCCATTGGTAACTGGAATTTGGTAAGGAAACATTTATATTACGTGCTGAAATTTACTGTCACTTGTTACTATGGAACATCATCCTTTGAGGGGTTTGTTTGGGGTATCTTCACCCCGATCGGAAGAGCAAAGAGTTGCCCCTCAACCTACTGCACCTACTAAAAATATTTATTATGAAATTCCTTCGGGTATGATAGAGAAACTGCTAGCTAATCCTTATGCAGGAGATGGAACACTACATCCTGATTTGCATCTAATCTATGTGGATGAAGTTTGTGGATTATTTAAGCTTGCAGGTTTGCCCGAGGTTGAAGTCAAGAAGAAGGTATTCCCTTTATCTTTGAAGGAGAAGGCATTGACATAGTATAGGCTATGCGATGATATTGGGACTTGGAATTACAACCGATTGAAATTGGAATTTCATCAGAAGTTTTATCATACGCATCTGGTTCATCGTGATCGGAATTATATATAAAAAATTTGGCCTCATGAAGGAGAAAGTATCACTCAAGCTTGGGGGAGGCTTAAGTCAATGTTATATTCATGCCCCAATCATGAGCTCTCAAGAGAAATTATTATTCAGAATTTTTATGCTCGGCTTTCTCGTAATGATCAATCCATGCTCGATACTTCTTGTACTGGTTCTTTTATGAAGAAGACTATTGAATTCAAATGGGATCTCTTGGAAAGAATTAAACACAACTCTGAAGATTGGGAACTTGACGAAGGTAAGGAGTCAGGTATAAACCTGAAGTTTGATTGTGTTAAATCTTTTATGGATACCGATGCTTTTCGTGAATTTAGCACTAAGTATGGACTTGAATCTAAGATAGTAGCTTCTTTCTGTGAATCATTTGCTACTCATGTTAATCTCCCTAAGGAGAAGTGGTTTAAATATCATCCTCCCATTGAAGTAAAAATAGTAGAACCTATTAAAGCTGAAGAGGAAACTATTACTTATAATGTTGATCCTGTTATTCCTACTGCTTATATTGAGAAACCACCTTTCCCTGTTAGGATAAAGGAACATGCTAAAACTTCAGGTGTGGTTCGTAAGAGTTATACTAGAACACCTACACCTCCTGAAGAAATTAAAGTTAAACCTAGTATTGCTATGGTTAAAGATCTCTTGGTCGATAATATTGATGGGCATGTTATTTACTTCTGTGATGAAGATGCTAGAATTGCTAAACCCGATGATAAAGATAAACATAGACCTATTGTTGGCATGCCTGTTGTTTCTGTTAAAATAGGAGATCATTGTTATCATGGCTTATGTGATTTGGGTGCTAGTGTGAGTGCAATTCCCTTTACTT
This sequence comes from Thinopyrum elongatum, assembly GCA_011799875.1. Lineage (NCBI taxonomy): Eukaryota > Viridiplantae > Streptophyta > Magnoliopsida > Poales > Poaceae > Thinopyrum > Thinopyrum elongatum. The sequence continues at coordinate 356,711,879 of CM022302.1, read as the reverse complement.
TATACCAAGAAATTACGAATGATATTGCACCTGCTGAAATAGAAGATATTGATGTCACTATTAAGCTTGCCAATAGAGATACTATATCACCAATTGGGATTGTTAGAGATGTTGAAGTCTTGTGTGGGAAAATAAAATACCCTACTGATTTTCTAGTTCTTGGTTCCCCACAAGATGATTTTTGTCCCATTATATTTGGTAGACCTTTCTTGAACACTGTTAATGCTAAAATAGATTGCGAGAAAGAAACTATTAGTGTGACTTTTGGGGATGTGTCTCATGAGTTTAATTTCTCCAAGTTTTTAGAAAACCCCATGATAAAGAATTTCCTAGTAAAGATGAAATTATTGGTCTTGCTTCTATTGCCGTGCCTCCTACTGATCCTTTAGAACAATATTTGCACTACAAAAAAAGACACATCCGTGACATTTTGGCCCGAACAAAAAAAATGTCATGCTTATGACACTTCTATGACGATAATTGTGACAAAACCACATATCATCATAGATGTGGTGGGCTCCTACTTCTATGACAAAAAATCATGACAGAAAATGGGCTTTTCGTCCTGGGCGGGCCGGGCACGCACCTGCATGACATTCTTTGTGCCGTCCATGACGGAAAAAATGATGGTAGAAGCGAGGGCGAGGAAAATTTCGGGGAGTTCCCGGTTACGGTGGGTGGTCGGGGCCGAGCGATGCACGGAGGTTTGCGCGTTTCTCTCATACACGTAAGCGCGTGTGTGCGAGGTGTTGGGCTCTAACTGAACCCGAGCGAGGCATTCGCTTACTGAACCCGAGCGATTGCACTAGCTACGTTATTGAACCCGAGCGATCGATCCCTTGGCTGTTAACTGAACCCGAGCGATTCCTTCGCTACTACTGCTAACTGAAGCCGATCGAACCATGCATGCTGCTGCCTCTTGATGAACAGTGACCGTTGTTCGGGGTTGGATGAACAGGACCTCGTGGTAGTAGAGGCCGTTCCGCTGGATTAACAGGACCCCAATCGAGGAGGCCGCCACACCCGAGCCGGTTCGGGGTGGATGAACAGAACCCCATGGAGGGCTGGTTGAACAGTAGCCGGTGGAGGTCGGATGAACAGTAGCCCATGGATGAACAGTATCAGGTGGAGGCAGGAGGAAGACGCGGTGGATGAACAGTAGCAGGGGGAGGCTAGAGGAAGTCGACGTTGGATGAACAGTAGCCCATGGCGACTGGAGCGAGGCAGTAGACGATGGATGAATAGTAGCCCATGGAGTCTCGTTTTGCGGTACGCCACACCCGTCCTGATGAACAGGACCCTGTTTTGACCGTATGCGCTCCAACACAAGTCCGTTTCCTCCGTTTTGCGGTACGCCACACCCCTCCCGATCAACAGCACCCCATTTCAACCGTAGGAGCTCAAACACAAGTCCGTTTCCTCCGTTCTGCGGTATGCCAGACCCTTCCCGATGAACAGGACCCTGTTTTGATCGTACGCAGTCGAACAGAAGGACGTTTCCTCCATTCTGCGGTACGCCAAACCTCGTTTCGGCTGTTTCGTCCAAGCCGGTAGGCTCCCGATGAAAACGACGCATTTCGGTGCCTCCCGATGAACACGACGTAGTTTCTCCGTAACGGAGCTAGTAGTAGTATACCATCAACTAGAGCTAGGTGTCGCACGGAGGCCGAGAAATATGGTGATAGCGTGAGGTGGGCTTGTACGTATGATGTAGGCACAGGGCTTGCCGTGTTTCCTACTCCTCCGGTCTAAATGTGGAGAAGATTTGGTCGAGTTCTTCCTCCTTTTGCCGACACATGGGACATCCAGCATCCAGGTCGTGTCATGCAAGACAATGGAGTGCTAGTTGAAGCCATGTGATGTGCATCTTGGGTTAAACTGTAAATAGAATCTTACTCTTGAGTAACTCCAAAAGCGGCCACCGAAGATCTTTATTGGATTTGTTTTTCATCACCAGCACGTCGAGGTGAAAGATGTGCAGGTTCAGTGGGTCGTCTTGCATTTTCACTGACATGTGGGACGGCATGTGAGCAAATAGATGATGGGCACACTCCGCGCATCTGCTGGCTGGCTGAGAAGAGATAGAGGAGGGCTGAGCACGGACTCCAGGAAATTTCGCGACAATGTGAGTAGTACTAGTGGTGTACCATACTCCTGGAGAGATATTGTGTTCGCTCTACGTAACCAGCACCTCGATATAGTGGGGTGGCATGGGCCATAACTAGCATTCACGTCTAGCAGTACGGCACACGCCACCCACATGAGTCCCATCTGACACCAATTTTCTTGGAGTCCATGCTACAACTATCTCTTCTCCCTCCTGTTTTCTCTAACTCAGCCATCGTGCGGTGGGCAGGGTGGGGGTTTGCCGATAGTCGGTTTGCTCAACTGCGGTCCCACTTGTAAGTGAAAATGCAACACAGCACGCATTCCTCCTTGAGCGGCGTGCCGGACCAACCATGTGGGGGTGCGACGTGAACACGGCAGGCTTTTCCTTTTGAACTTGTAACTTGTAAAATTTGGTTCTGCTCCTTGGCACGAGCGATAGATAAATAACAATTTTCCCTAGAGTAATGAGAAGCTTGATTCTGGCGCGGTTCATGCGTAGTACAGTACGTATGAAAATTATGAAGTTGTTGCGAAAGGTAAGATAATTACTAGTACAATATACTACTACATGGAATTGAAGGAAAGATAAAGATACATATGGATCCATCAATGACATCCTCATGCCCTAGTGCACTAGGTCACCAACCGACGTGTGAGGAGCAGCGGCGTTGGCGGCGAGCTCAACGTGCTTCTGAACAATGCCGTCCAAGGTTGCCCTGCGGTCCAAGAAGGCCAGCGTCCTATCGTCCTCCTCTTGCACGTAGTAGTCCTTGTGGATGATTTGATCGTAGACGTGGGTGATTATGTCGATGGTGTCTTGCTGTGCCAGGCGCTGCGCGGTGAGCGTGACCTCGAGGTGGACATTCTCCGGCGCGACGGCGGGCAGTCGCAGGGCCACCAGTGCGTCGAAGAGGTTGTCACCATAGAGGCCGTTGAGGGTGGCGGGCATCGTAGAGCCTGGGCGCGTGGGCTGGAGGCGTACGTCAAGGTCGTCCACGAGCTTCTTGACGACGGTGAACTTGTCGAGGAAGCCGACGAGGACCTCGTCGAACAGGGAGACGAAGTTTTTGTCCAAGAGGCCTCTCCCCCTGGCGGCCTCAAGCACAACCTGGAGACATTCCTCGGTGCTGGGCCGCAGGCCGGCGTCGTGGACCATCTGGCACAGCCGACTCATGCTCGCGCTCATTGCCTCCATGGGTCTAGCTTCTAGTTAACTGATCTTGCGATTGGAGTGACCACTCTTGCCCTTATTTATGGTGGATAGGTGCGTAGGATTTCATAGATTGGATTGGTGGGGAGCCTTTATATGAGAAGTGCAGACTGCGTTGCATTCACGTGTGTGTTGGCCATCTACTCCTCGGCCCTCCCTCCGTGCCGGTGCAGTGTAGTAGTCATCTCACCGAGACCAAGTTGGGGCAAAACAAGAGAACTTTGATGTTTAGTAGTATTTTGTAATTAATGTCATTGCATGCAGAGAATTGAGCACTGCATGTTGTGCTAAGTAGTCTCAAGTCATTGAATGCATATGAACCCCACGTCACCTATTGGCTGATTTCTTTTTTCGTGGCAAAAAACAGGGAAAGAGGTGGGTAGTTAATGCACCGCGCCTAAATGTTTTGGGATTACTTGGTTTTCGTAACGTGACTAATGCACCAGTACGGAGGGGGTACAATAGTAGTCTGATTGATGAGATTTCAGATTTGAGCCATCTACTGGAAGGGAGAGTGTATAATATCATCGGGAACTACATTCAAAACCGAATAAAACAATACTCCATGTATTTATTTACAGAGGGAGTAGTATATTTTTTGTGACATGCATTACTAGATATTGCTAGTCAAATACTAAATCCAGACGGAGGTGGTAGTACTACTAAATCCAGACGGTGGTGCTAGTACTAGTAGTACTACCAATGTAGTAGTACTGTACTACCCGTTGATCAAATTATTACGTGCTGCTCCTCATAGTGAAGTGACAAGACCGTGCGCCGGATATGACACCTGAGTGTCGGCGGCATGCTCGGCATACCAAAGTCAGCCTCACCGTGTGCAGTCACTATTATCATGGCTGTAGAGCTAGCCTGCTTAACTAGCCGTGTTTGACATAATTTCCCGTGCGTTGCCATGAGTAATAATAAATATTGTACTCGAGTAATGGGTATATCGTTGCTGCACCTATGCACGGGAACATTTATCGTAACATAGTACCTCATGCTGGATAGTCGTAATATTACAAGTTTCAAACTAATATTACAAATGCTAGGAGTAATGCTGCACCTAAGAAGAGGGAATTATTAGAAAGTTTACGTAAGAACTTTCGTTACTTTAGGTGGATACAGCATTATCGTACAAACTAAAATCCGCCGCCCTGACAAGTCACTAATGGGCAAATAAATTTGTGAGTCTCTGGCGACTTGATGTTTCAAAAACAAATTCAGCTTCTGCGGAGCCTTTGTTGTTTAGGCTTAGACGCTTGCGGTGATCAGCACGCCATTCATTGTTGCGACAGAGAATGCCAAACCTCATTACCTTGAGCATAGTTGCCTTCAGAACAAAGAACATGGACAATTTAATCTCAGATGTGCTGCCTCGGTAGTCGATCAAATCAATTTATGTAAGATGGAGATCAAGGCATTCGATGAGATTGTTATAGTGCAGCACATTTTTCACTTTCAGGTCTTTTTTTATCTGTAAAAGAAGAGAACATATTAGAGCAACTGGTTGTATAAGATTGCCGTGTCATCAAGAGGTACCAATATCATTCGCTCATACGATAGGGTTGGCTATAGGGTTGGCTCTAAGGCTAGTGATATTTTTTCACTCTCTCTCTCTCTCTCTTTCTCTTTCCTCTCATTTACCTAGGAGCACGTGAAGAGCTTGGGCATTTGTTGCCTTCCACTATGTGGCCGATGCCATATTTCTCAAAAGTATGCCACATACAATACGCATCGATGTCAAATCAAAAGATTTTGGCACCGCTCTAGCAATTGAAGAGAGTTGGCACCGATGTGCACACAGACCCACATGTACAAACAAATCAATCAAACCAACTACACCAGCCTCTCCCTCTCCCAAACAAGTGTTTTTTATTGCCTCAGTCCTCTCCCACTCCCACGCAAGTGTTTTTTCATTGCGTGAGTTAATTTGGCACCGGAGCAAAGTAGGTGATCCAGATTAGGGCACCAGGTGAGCAATGGAGGGCATCGATGCCAAATGCATCAGAAGTGAATTTGGCACGTGTTTTGGCCCACATAGTGGAGGGCCGTTATAGCCCACTTTTGTACTACCTCGTATTTAGTGTAAAATTTTGACCATACATTTACCTAAGAAAATGCCAATGCATGTCACCAAAAATTATACCATTTGAAATTATGTTCAAATACGAATCCAACGATATAATTTTTAGTGACATGCATTACCATTTTATCAGTTAAATCTATGGTCAAATTTTGATACTACAAAATACGTACGAAGAGTAAACCAGGACAGAGGTAGTACTTGCTCTTAGGCTAACCATAGAGCTACTAGTCTAAGTTACTTGCCACTATGACTAGCCTAGGCTAATAGTACAACAAAAAACAATGCAGGTGATCACGTGAGAAAAAATACTAAAAACATTTCTTTCGGTGCAGTGCGTAGATGCAGTTTTGAACACTACACTTGTCATCGTAATTTGGGAAAATTACGAAAAAAAATTGAGCTACGTTGTAATTACCGTTTACTAATTGGAAAGAAGTTTCACCTCGATGAGTAGCTTCTCCGTGCACGGAAAGCATGTAAGGAATCCAACAACTTGATCCAGATTGGGGCCGATAGATTTTATTGCCAAGATCTTCACTGTGCGCACAGACTGGGTCAAGTTTGTGGGAATCATTTTCTGGATGACAGTCGTAAATACATCAAGAAGAAATTTAAAAATGTGAATTTCAAGAAGACGGAGAAGAAGATGAGTGTTGTACCTGAACGATTACTGATCCAATAAAGAGTTCGAAGAATTTGGCAAACAAGTACACCAACGCTATCAATTTCGACACGTCAATGACCCTGATTTTTGTTGGACCTTCTAGATCAGATACAAGCAATCTCTCAAGGAAAGGCGCATTCTCAATGACCATAATGTGGAACAGCTCGAGTGATCTCTTCCCAATTGATGTCTTGTTGCGGGGCCAGCAAGACACATAAACCCATCGGAGATTTATCGAGGTGATGTGGAGGCTAATGAACCCGTGGATCTGCTGAAGACGAAGGTACTCGAGCGCAGTGTAGCTGCGGAGCAGTTGCTCCATAGCCTTCTTCGAGATGCCAACATCGAAGAGGTCGAGCTGCTTGAGTTGAGGGAGAAGAAGGGTGGGCGGGGCATTAATCTGGGGAAAAATAGCAAGAGCTGAAGCTAGCGCGGCGCAGCGTTGGCGTGAGGCGGAGCGCGGACGGCGGGAGAGAGCGACATCGTCCGGCTTCAAACCTGAGCTCCTCGAGCTGATCTAGGGCGGGGGATAAGAACCACTCGTCGAACTTGGCTTGGACCTTGCAGTTGGTACTTAACATGCGGATGTCAAGGCGTCTGGCTGGCCCATGGTGCGATGCAAGGATCTTGGAGACTGCGGCCATGCATTTGCAATCCCCGTCGCAGAGGCAGCTTTTGACGGTGAGGTTTAGGGGGACTCGGCGCTAGAGGGGGCACCACCGCCGGGAGAGCAGGGTGGTCCGCATGGCAGATTTGGTGGGGAGGAGGGCGATGATGACGAGCAGCATGTCGTCGGGGAGGCTGCTGATGAAGTCCAGGCTCGTCGGATGCGATTTTGGCTCGAGCCGCCTCCGCTTGTTGGCTGCCCCGCCGTCCATCTCAGCCGGCGGCGACGCCGGTGTACACGTGTGTTGGTGTGTATTTTGTGCTGGGTGTGCGCAAGTGCATCCTTGTGTGCATGCCGTTGCGCAGTGGTGTAGTGTGCGCGAGTGCGTCCTTCACGCGGAAGAAGTGTGCCCTCAATTTACTAGCAGAATTACTTCACACACGACAGTAAACGCACGACGCCTGCACGATTCTCCTTCCTCAACAGTGCTCCTGCATGCATGCTAGCAGTTGGTGCTGTCATGTCTGAACCATGCATGCGTCGTGTGTATAGCAGCGCTGATTTACTAGCGTGCGGGGTGCTACCGCGAGTGGTTTCAACTTTGTTTACTTCACCGCATGTCAGATGGGCCTCTAGTTTACTTATTTTCACCCACTGCCACATGGGCCAGCACACGAAGATAGAGAACACAAGCTGACAAGGCAGCATGTGGACTGGTTGCCGGTCAAATAAACAATATACGGAGCTATACGCTGACCTAGTGACCGTATAATCCCTCAGTAAAGAGAGATCGAGTGAGAGGGGAGGCCGGTGAGAGATAGTAGAGAGAGAGAAAGAGCTACTCCCTCCGTTCGATAATGTAGTGCCTATATTATTTTTAAAGTCAAACTTTTGAAACTTTGACCAAGTTTATAAAGAAATTACTTATATCTACAATACCAAAGATAAATGATAGTATGAAGTAAGTACATGTTGTGATGAATCTAATGATCGTTCCAGATGTAAATGTTTTTCTCCACATATACCTGGTCAAACTTTTCTTAGGTTTGGCTTTTCAAAACATCCATATGTTTATGGACGTGAGAGAGTACCTAACTAGAGAGAGAGAGTGTGTGTGAAATAGAAAGAGTGAGTGAAAAACGTGTGTGTGCGTGTGTGAAAGAGGCATGGACAACACACGATAAAGTAGAGAAAAAACATGTGTGTCTTATGCAAACATATCACACATGCATCTTCGACAACGGAAGCGAGGTGAGGAGATAGTGTGTGTTTGTTTGCAACCGAGAGAGAAAGACCCCTAGCACGTGGCCAAGAGAGGTTTGACAAACAAGGGAGAGAGGTTGAGAGAGACGTATGGAGAAAATGCAGGCATGAGGAGGAGAGAGTGTGTGTTTGTGACAGAGAGATCCCCTGGAGATCGTGATGGGACTACATGGGTGGGAGATCGAGTGACAAGGTGTGTGCGCGATAGAAGATACCCCGAGAGATATCGAGATAGACGTATGGATGGAAGGAGACAATACGTGTGTTCCTGATGGATAGTGAGAGATAGTCATACTTAGGGGGGGAGTGCGTGTGCCTATGATGGAGTGAGAGATTATGGTACTTAGGGGGGTGCATGTCACATAGAGAGAGAACAAGGGTGGAGAGTGTTAGATGGGTCTACGTAGTGCGAGCAAGATATGTGCATGTGTGAACCAGGGAGATATAAAGTTTGAGATAGATAGAGGAGGCCCGATACGGCTGAGTGGTGCGCCAGATAGCTGAGAGGGGGAAAGAGATACTCCATCCGTTCGATAATGCAGTGCATATAATTTTTTTAGAAGTCAAACTTTGGAAACTTTGACCAGGTTTACGCAAATATTATTTATATCTACAATACCAAAGATACATCATACGAAACTACATCTCATGATGAATCTAATGATATATGTTTGCCGTTCCAGATGTAAATGTTTTTCTCCACGTACCTGGTCAAACTTTGTGAAGTTTGACTTTTCAACAAATCTATATGCTATGGACCGAAGAGAGTACCTAAGTCGAGAGAGATCAAGTGCGTGTGAAGGAGAAAGAGTGTGTGTGTGTGTGAAAGAGAAAAGGACAACAAACGATAAAATAGAGAGTGTGTGTGTGTTCGTTTCTTATGCAAACATATCACGCATGCATCTCCGAGATAGAAAAGCAAGGTGAGGAGATACACAAAGATAGCTACTGCGTGATTGTTTGCAACGGAGAGAGGCACCCCTATAACACATGTCCAATAGAGGTTTGGCCAACAAGGGACAGAGATCAAGAGGGACACATGGAGAAGATGGACGCATGGGGAGGGAGAGAGGGTGTGTTTGTGATAGAGAGATCCCCTCGAGATCGTGAGGGGACTATATGGGTGGGAGATCGAGGGACGAGGTGTGTTTGCGATAGAAAGATGCCTGGAGAGAAATCAAGATAGACCAAGTGAGGGAAAGAGACAATGCATATGTTTGTGATTGAGACTGAGAAATAGTCATATACATAGGGGGGACTGCGTGTGCCTACAATTGAGTGAGAGACAGTCATACTTAGCTAGGCGTAAGATTGTGCGTGTGTGCATGTGAGATGGAGAGAGAATGAGGGAGAGAGAGAGTTTTAGATGGGTCTATCGAGTGCGAGTGAGATATGCATGTGTATGTGTGACCTAGGGAGATGGAGAGTTCGAGAGAGAGAGGGAAGAGCTCCGAGACGGCAGGGTGGTGCATGAGAGAGTTATGGACAACGAGCTCGGGAATTTGTGTGCGTACGATGAGTGCACCCTAGATATTTAGCTTGGACTAGAGAATCATACATTGTGTGCTAGAGAGACCTATACATGGAGTGTGCATGCGAACTAGAAAGACCGACACACACACACACACAAAGAGAGGGAGAGAAGGACTGACAAGGTTTGTGTTTGGATGCGTGCGATAGAAATGAAGATTGTCAACGAGAGAGAGAGAGAACAGGAGTCCGGGAGAGGGGAGGTCACGTTTATGCATCAAAGACTGATATAAACCATGTTTCGATATAAATTTGCATTCAAATTTTTGAATTGGAGAACATGTTGTCTGCAATCCACACATGAACGGAGATATGTATATCAAACAAGTTCATTAATTTGACTTTCAACATGTTCATGGAGTCATATAATACAACATGCTACTCAATTGAGGTGTTCAATTTTGGATTTAGTTCACTATTTTGACCTGGTGAACGAGCTATTTCATTGAATCGAGATATTTCATTTTGGGTTTGATTCCCATTTTTGAGTGGGTCAACTATTTGTCATATAGTAAATCGTTAGCAACGAGCATGTCAAAACACATTAGTCCTGAGCATCATCTCACCATCTAAAAAAGAAGTGGCAAGCTAATATTTCAAATTTTGATTCGAATCGACTTGGTAAGGTAGACGTGGATGCTCATTCTCCCAAAATTTGAACAAACCGCTAAACACCCTCTGCTCGGTGGAATTCACCCGAGCAAATAAATGGGAGACGCGAAATTACCGGCCTATGTGGTACACGCATCAATTGGCCCGTTGTACATCGAGGGTAGGTTCGTAACTTCATCCAAGCGCGCCTTCTCCTCGGCCGAAATGACAGGTGCCGAATAATTCATAAACCATGGGTGGCAAAACACCCTCTCCTCGGCCGAAATGGTAGGCGCCGAATAATTCATAAACTATGGGCGGCAAAACACCCTCTCCTCGGCCGAAATCGCTCACGCCCACTATTTCAAAACACGCCCTCCTCGCCCGAAATCGCTCGCGCCCACTATTTCAAAACACGCCCTCCTCACCTGAAATCGCTCGCGCCCACTATTTGGGAGAAGCAAAGTTACTCTACTATCCCCGACCCTCAAGACACAGACCCAAGCCCAGAAGCCTAAAGGCAGGGGCAGAACTGTAACTTCCCCCCCCCCCCCACACACACATTTCAGACAAAAGCGTCCGTAAGACATGGTTCCCCCTCCCAATTCCCCATTCATACATCGTGGGCGCCAAATCACCATCTCCCCGGAAGCTCCCATCTCCCCAGCCGCGAAACCTCAGCCCCTCCTCCATGGCGCCCCCACCACACCAAATTCCCTGCCGCCCTCCTCCCCAATGCCGAAGCCACTGCCCGTTTGCCATCGTGCACTGGGCCGTGTGCCTCTTACTCCGTGCTGCCGGAGCTGCCTCGACGACGACCGCGTGAAACGTACCGGAGCCGATTCACCTGCGCTGTTGTGCACAGCGCCAAAGCGGCTCCAACTTCGGATGCTTCCAGGGCCCCGTCGCTACTTCCCCGTAGCCATCGACCGTCGCGACATATCTGCTTTCCTGCCGCCGGGAGCCATCGCAACCGCGCCGGCCTCACCTACTCGGCAGCTGGAGCTGCCTACTTCACCGGGCCACAAGATAGGTCGTACACTCATCTTAAATCACCTTATTTAGGCGTCAGTCGTCTGAATTTTTATTCTGGGCCAGTCGATTCCCAATGGGAAGCACCACCCCTCGAGGCGGCGGAGCTCCTAGGCTGCCGGTTGGCTGGTGTCTATCATAAGGGTGCGGGGGCGCATGTTCGCCGCGGAAGCAGCGCTTAGGTGGCTATCTTAGAGTAAAGTGGGTTGAAGGTATTGCCGCCGCCGGATCTGGATGACGGCGAGTCTTTGTGGATTGGCCGGGGGCGGCGCAACCACGGTAGTGCGATGGGGCGGGGAGCGGGGTTTTGGTCGGAGCTCTCGCAGCCAAGGACAGCGGAGGCAGGCTGCTCTGCCGGTGGTCGCTGGCTCTTCGGGGAAGATTCTGAACAGTGTCAGCCGGGAGGCATAAGACGGCTATCAAGCCATCCGGCGGAAATCAAACAGTACCAAAAGAAAATAAAATTGTGTGACCCCAATTTAGTTTTCAGTCAACAGACGTGTGACCACTCTCATACCTTACTGTTGATCTCTTAGGGTATTTCTTCAGATCAGAGATATGTGTCGTTCTTAACATTATGCGTTTTCTGCATCTTCAGCCACACCGTCTTCCTTCTCACCGCAGCTACTCCAACAAGGGAAGCATACAGCAGAAGGGAGCTCTAGTCCCCACTCAATAGTTCCCTGCATCGAATGTAGGTGCCCGACATGGACAGCCACAACAACTGCAGGGCCATCAACAAGTAAGCACATGATGCTCACTCCTATGGATGGCGGCCAGATAGGTTGTACCCTCATCTTACTTGTGTGCAACATTTATGGCTTTGTTATTCATCTAAGAATGGAAAATAGATTATCACATTTCACTGTATATTCATGCTGATCTCTTAAGAGTCTTGTTCAGGAGTTAACGTTGTTCCATAGTTCAGATAAGAGACTTGTTCTTTAGGTAACGCTGTTCCATAGTTATCATCCATTAGCCAATGCTATCCCACAGGCTAGTGATTATACCACTTCTAGTATTACCTATGTTGTTCTTTAATACTTTTTTGTGCCATCTAGTTAATCAAGAGTACAAATGATACATATTCTATAGCTTTCATCTGTGTTCTCCCTTTAGTTTTTGAGACCTTTTGCTGCTAGTTAAGCCCAGTCCTACTATTTATGTTGTCTCCTACAGGCACTCATTACATAAATCTAACTACTAGTTGTCTTCCATGCATGTCAGATATAATTGCACACACTGATATATCCACAAGAACCTCGCGGAGCAATGTAATGGCCAACAAACTTGACGTCAATGATACCCAATATGATGGAACATGTAAAGGCAGTTCTTCAGAAGACTTGCAGAAAGATGATGAATCCTATTCACCCCACAAGGTCCTTGCTCTAACTTGGCCCGTGATATGGGTACAACATGCATATAATGTCCTGGAGTGCATCTACTCTGTTGCAATGCCATGTGCTTAGCCTGCTGATCATGCATGTAAATATGTCATGCCTTCCTGTTTTTCAGTACCTATTCCATTCATGATAACATGTTTTCAAATTCAAGTACTGTCATTCTACTCTGTCACAATGCCATCTGCTTAGTTTGGACATCATGCTTCTGAATATCTTATGCATTGTTATTCATTAGTATGTACTCCATCTGTCTACCATACCATGTTTTTTTTACATTGAAGTGTTTTTCTAGTGGTCTGTTGCAATGCCATCTTACTTTCCCAATCATACATGCATATGTTTCCTTAGTGTTTTTCTGTATGTATTCTGCTACCATACAGTTTTACATTCAACTAGTGTTTTTTTACTCTGTTGTCCTTTCGTATCCCTAGCTCTTACATCATACTCCCTCTGTCTGGATTACATGTCGCCGAAATAGATAAAAATGGATGTATCTAGAATTGGAATACGCCTAGACACATCCATTTATTTCCGGATGGAGGGAATACATGTCAATATGTCATGCCTTTCTATTCTTCTGTACCTATTCCATCTCTCTACCGTAGCATGCTTTATAACTGAAGCACCATTCTTCTATATAAGGCATGCAAGGGGAAGACGGCTATGTTAGAATCTGAAGGGTTACAAACAAGGCCTTTGCAAAAGATCCAAACGCCTGGAGATAGTAAACTAACTCCAATGTTCATAGATACTGCTCCAGCACAGAGAAACCCAACTCCTACTGATAATAAGCAGATTCAAGTGGCCAACGAACTAGTCCGCTCCAGTCCAGCAAAAATATGTCAACTCCATTCTAAAAAGCGTGTGTGTATCCTCACATCATGAAATTTTATAGCATTCAGATCATATTTTCTACATGTCTCTTACCCATCTCTCTTTTAGAAAATAAGCTTAAAGGATAGAAGACTTTCTAAACTGGGATCGTGTTCGAGGAAAGTATCTTGCGGGAATTCTCTGTGCTCCAATGCTGATGTAAGTACCTGTTGTATATCACTATATTTTTACATCAGCATGTATTTTGTTAATCGGCGTGAATCCAACCTTTATCTGATCTAAACTTACTTGTAGCAAAATGTATTAAAGGCGACAATGTTGATTTTTGTAAGGAAAACTGCCTGGTAGTTTTGCATACCGAGCTGCATGAGTGTACTATCTCATATCATGCACATTACTAAATTGTAGTGTTGTTCTGGTTGCCCAATCATTCATTGTGTCAATGTTGCTTTCCTATTACCTTACCTGGCTGATGATAGTTGTGCCATATTGTGTTAATTTGGTGTAGGCTGGCGTGGTCTGGTTGCCCAAACATTTGTTGTGTCAATGTTTCTTTCCTATTTATCTGACCTGGCCAATGATAGCAATGCTAGTGTGTTAATTTGGTGTAGGCTGCTGAAGATAAGAAGACAAACTCTAAAAACAACAAGGCAACACCATTGTTTCTTTCCAATAAATCTAGGCCAGGTAATACGGCAATAACTCTTGATTAATCAGTTCGGTTCCCCTCCTAATTTATGTTATGATGCAGTGGTCGAGACACTCTCCACTATCAATAATACAAGCCTGCCAAAATCGCCATCTAAATCTGTTCATAATTGCTCATCGTAATGGGCTCAAATTACAGCTGGGCCGGAATCGACGTTATCTAATTGGTCCTACAGACATGTTCAAACTTTAGCGGGCCCATTAAGTTGATGGGTCGTAACCAGGCCGAAAGCTCTATTGGGCCGCTATATTTGAAACGGGCCAACAGTTAATGCTTGGCCCTGTTACCTCCCGGGTCGTTAACAGGCTGACATCGAAGCGGGCAATAAGTGGGCCCACTCGATTTCACGGGCCGTTAACAGGCTGATACTAAGGTCGGGCTATATATGGCCCAACTGTACTGTGGGCCTTTAGCAGGCCAAAAGAGACAGCGGGCTCGTACTGGACCATGAAGAGCATGGGCCACTAAGAGGCCAAAAGTCAGGTCGGACTGTATATGGCCCAACTGTGTTGTGGGCCTTTAGCAGGCCGAAAGAGAAACCGGGCTGGTATTGGACCATCAAGAGCATGGGCCATTAAGAGGCCAAAACTCAGGTCCGACCGCAAATGGCCCAACTCATTTATGGGCCGTTAAGAGGCTGAAAGACACACCGGGCTGGAAATTGGCCCAACACTTAAATGGGTCGCTAAAAGGCCGAAAGATGTACATCCTGAAAATTGGCCCATCCCTTGAATGGGCTGTTAACAGGCCAAAACCACATCGGGCCGATATTGAGCCCAAATATATAGCGGGCTATTAAAGGGCCTGAACTGACGATGGGTTGCAATGGTGTTAAATAGTTAACGAGCCGTTGACGGGTCGAATTGGCACATCTCATATGGGTCGTGGGCTTAGATGGACCAGACACAAGTAGGCCCTATATGGGCCGGCCTGCTAATTTTGACTGGGCCGGCCTCTTTCACCTAAATGGGCCACTGTTGGGCCTTGCCACATGCCAACGTATCATAGGCGCCTCTCGTACAATGAGTGGATGACATCTGGCCCAACGCTGAGCCGACACGTGGATCCTCCGACGAATGAGAATTTTACACATGGAAAATCCCCATTGGTCAGGGCTGTTAAGGGGTTATCGGATCCAAACCGGAACCCATTAGCTTAACGGCGACCCATTACAGTGGATGCCATGTGTCGGTTACCCTTGACGAAAACACTTCCATGAGACGCCATGTATCGTCATGGAAGTGGACACTTCCGTGATGATAATTTTGGTATTGTCATGGAATACTTCTACGACAGCACAGATATGACTATCTTGATTCTGTCATAAAATCATCATGGATGTACATGCATGACAGAAAATGTGACCTACTGTGACAAACACGTATCATCACGGAACTGTATTTTTTTGTAGTGTTGCTAGACCATGAAAATGATATGTTCATGAATGAAAGAAAGGAATTTGATGAGATTTTCTTTAAACAAATGCCTATTTTGAAACACAATTTGCCTGTTGAGACTCTTGGAGATCCTCTACCACCCAAGAGTGATCCTGTATTTGATCTTAAACAATTACCAGATACTTTTAAATATGCTTATCTCAATGAGAAGAAGATATATCCTGTTATTATTAGTGCTAACCTTTCAGAGCATGAGGTAAAGAAATTATTGAAAACTCTGAAGAAGCACCGTGCAGCTATTGGATATACTCTGGATGATCTTAAGGGCATTAGTCCCACTCTATGTCAGCACAAAATTAATATGGAACCTGATGCTAAACCAGTTGTTGATCATCAGCGATGGTTGAATCCAAAGATGAAAGAAGTGGCAAGAAATGAAATACTAAAGCTTCTGGAGGCAGGTATAATTTATCCTATTGCTGATAGTAGATGGGTAAGTCTTGTTCATTGTGTCCCTAAGAAGGGAGGTATTACCGTTGTTCCTAATGATAAGAATGAATTGATCCCGTAAAGAATTGTCACAGGTTATAGAATGGTTATTGATTTTAGAAAGTTAAACAAAGCTACTAGGAAAGATAATTATCCTCTACCTTTTATTGATCAAATGCTAGAAAGACTATCAAAACATACACACTTCAGCTTTCTAGATGGTTATTCTGGTTTTTCCCAAATACCTGTGTCGCAAGAGGATCAAGAAAAAACTACTTTTACTTGCCCTTTTGGTACCTTTGCTTATAGACGTATACCTTTTGGTTTATGTAATGCACCTTCTACCTTTCAAAGATGTATGACTACTATATTCTCTGCCTTTTGTGAAAAGATTGTTGAGGTTTTCATGGATGATTTCTCCGTTTACGGAACTTCCTTTGATGATTGCTTAAGCAACCTTGATCGAGTTTTGCAGAGATGTCAAGAAACTAATCTTGTCTTGAATTGGGAAAAGTTTCACTTTATGGTTAATGAAGGTATTGTCTTGGGCATAAAATCTCCGAAAGAGGTATTGAAGTTCATAAAGCTAAAGTTGATGCTATTGAAAAAATACCGTGTCCTAAAGATGTCAAAGGTATAAGAAGTTTCCTTGGTCATGCTGGTTTCTATAGGAGGTTTATTAAAGACTTCTCTAAAATTTCTAGGCCTCTTACTAATCTCTTGCAAAAGGATGTTCCATTTGTTTTTTATGATGATTGTGTAGAAGCATTTGAAATACTTAAGAAAGCCTTGATTTCTGCACCTATTGTTCAACCACCTGATTGGAACCTACCCTTTGAAATTATGTGTGATGCTAGTGATTATGCTGTTGGTGTTGTTCTAGGACAAAGAGTTGATAAGAAATTAAATGTTATCCATTATGCTAGTAAAACTCTAGACAGTGCTCAAAGGAATTATGCTACTACTAAAAAAGAATTTTTAGCAGTTGTATTTGCTTGTGATAAGTTCAGATCTTATATTGTTGATTCCAAAGTAACTATTCTCACCGGTCATGCTGCTATTAAATATATTATGGAAAAGAAAGATGCTAAACCTAGACTTATTAGATGGGTTCTCTTGATGCAAGAATTTGATTTGCATATTATTGATAGAAAGGGAGCTGAGAACCCCATAGCAGACAACTTGTCTAGGTTAGAAAATATTCTTGATGACCCACTACCTATTGATGATAGCTTTCCTGATGAACAATTAGCTGTCATAAATGCTTCTCGTAGTACTCCATGGTATGCAGACTATGCTAATTATATTGTTGCTAAATTTATACCACCTAGTTTCACATACCAACAAAAGAAAAAGTTTTACTATGATTTAAGACATTACTTCTAGGATGACCCACACCTTTATAAAGAAGGAGTAGATGGTGTTATTAGACGTTGTGTACCTGAGCATGAACAGGAACAGATCCTTCGCAAGTGTCACTCCGAGGCCTACGGAGGACACCATGCTGGTGATAGAACTGCACACAAGGTATTACAATCTGGTTTTTATTGGCCTACTCTTTTTAAGGATGCTCACAAGTTTGTCTTGTCTTGTGATGAATGTCAAAGAATTGGTAATATTAGTAGATGTTAGGAAATGCCTATGAATTATTCACTTGTTATTGAACCATTTGATGTTTGGGGATTTGATTATATGGGACCTTTTCCTTCCTCTAATGGGTACACACATATTTTGGTTGATGTTGATTACGTTACTAAGTGGGTAGAAGCTATTCCAACTAGTAATGCTGAGCATAACACCTCCATTAAAATGCTTAAAGAAGTTATTTTCCCGAGGTTTGGAGGCCCTAGATATTTAATGACTAATGGTTGTTCACACTTTATTCAAGGTGCTTTCCGTAAATTGCTTGCTAAGTATGATGTTAACCATAGAATTGCATCTCCATATCACCCTCAGTCTAGTGGTCAAGTAGAATTAAGTAACCGAGAAATAAAGTTGATTTTGCAAAAGACCGTTAATAGATCCAGAAAGAATTGGTCTAAGAAACTTGATGATGCATTATGGGCTTATAGAACTGCTTATAAAAACCCTATGGGTATGTCTCCATATAAAATGGTTTATGGAAAAGCATGTCACTTACCTCTTGAACTAGAACATAAATCTTAATGGGCAATTAAAGAGCCCAACTATTATTTCAAACTTGCCGGTGAGAAGTGGTTATTTGACATTAGCTCACTTGATGAATGGAGAACCCAAGCCTATGAAAATGCCAAATTTTTTAAAGAGAAAGTTAAAAGATGGCATGATAAAAGGACACAAAAACGTGAATTTATTGTGGGTGACCATGTCTTGCTATACAATTCTCGTTTAAGATTTTTTGCAGGAAAGCTTCTCTCTAAATGGGAAGGGCCTTACATTATCAAGGAAGTTTATCGTTCCGGTGCCATCAAAATCAACAATGCCGAAGGCAATACCCCGAAGGTAGTTGATACATCTCCAACGTATCTATAATTTATGAAGTATTCATGCCATGTTTACAACAATTTTATATGGTTTTGGTATGATTTGCATGGAACTAACCCGGACTGACGCTGTTTTCAGCAGAACTACCGTGGTGTTGTTTTTTGTGCAGAAATGAAAGTTCTCCAAATGAGCTGAAACTTTTTGACAATTTTTTTTTGGAACAAAAGAGACCCCCAAAGCTTCGTGGGAGGTCCAGAAGAGCCACGAGGAGGGCACAATCCACCACGGCACGCTAGAGGGGCCCGGCTTGCCCCGGTGGGTTGTGCTCACCTCGAGGCCCATCTTCGCGTGATTCCAACGCTAAAAAATCCTATAAATAGAGAAACCATAAAAAATAACCCTAGATCAGAAGTTCCGCCACCGCAAACCTCTGTAGCCATGAAAAAACAATCTAGACCCCGTTCCGGCACCCTGTCGGAGGGGGAAATCATCACCGGTGGCCATCTTCATCATCCCGGCGGCCACCATGATGATGAGGGAGTAGTCCACCCTCGGGGTTGATGGTTTGTACCAGTAGCTATGTGTTTAATCTCTCACTCTCTCTCGCGTTCTTGAGATATCACAATCTTGATGTATCACGGGCTTTGTTAATATAGTTGGATCATATGGTGTTTTCCCCTCTCTATCTTGTTGTGAATTGAGTTTTCTCTTTGAGATTTCATTTTATCGGATTGAATACTTTTATGGATTTGAGAGCACTTGATCTATGTCTTGGCACTCAACTCGCGGATTCCTGAGGTGACATTGGGGTAATCTAAGCATAGGGGTTGATGCAAGTTCTCGTCTTTGTTTCTTCGATAGAAATCTTGGGGCACTCTTTGAGGTTCTTTGTGTTAGATTGAGTATTATGAATCTGAAATTGTTTGATGCATATCGCATAATCAACTCACGAATACTCGCGGTGACGTTGGAGTATCTAGGTGACATTAGAGTTGGTTGATGTGTATCATATGGTGTTATTTTAGTACGAATTCTTGGTTAGATCGATCGGAAAGAATAGCTTGGTGTTATTTTAGACAAACTCTAGCATAGATTGATTGGAAAGAATAGCTTTGAGGTGGTTTCGTACCCTACAAACAATTTATTCTTATGTTCTCCGCTAGATAGGAACTTTGGAGTGATTCTTCATCGCACGTTGAGGGAAGGTTATATGATCCAATTATATTAGCATTGTTGAGAGATTGCACTAGCGAAAGTACGGACCCTAGGCCTCATTTTCAAGCATTGCAATACCGTTTGTGCTCCGTTTTATCAATTGCTACCTTGCTGTTTTTTATTGTTCCTATTACAAAAATCAATATCTGTTATCATTACTATGCTTGTATCACCATCTCTTCGCCGAACTAGTGCACCTATACAATTTACCATTGTATTTGGTGTGTTGGGGACACAAGAGACTTTTTATTATTTGGTTGCAGGGTTGTTTGAGAGAGACCATCTTCATCCTACGCCTCCCACGGATTGATAAACCTTAGGTCATCCACTTGAGGGAAAATTGCTACTGTCCTACAAAACTCTGCGCTTGGAGGCCCAACACAAGTCTACAAAAACAAGTTGTGTAGTAGACATGAGTAGTAAACGGGCAAAGAATCAAACATTATATCTCAGGTACTCCCATAAATGTTTAAACCAATATTATTAATACCATAACACCGGAGGAGTACATAAGGGATATCTACCAGAATGCTCCAGACTCCGAAAAGGAATAGGTATGTGGTACGGTAAGTAAACCGACTCCAAAACTTTTCCAAAAGCAATTTTACTCCGTTTTGGAATATTTAAAAAATTAGGAAAATAAAAAGTAGTCCGAAAAGTGCACGAGGAGGCGACAAGCCCTGGGGGCGCACCCTACCCCCCTGGGCGCGCCTCCCAGGCTTGTGGCCACCTCGTGTGCCCTCCGGACTCCGTTTTCGTGTAGTACACTCCTTTTGGTCGGTAAAAATTCATTATATAATCTCCCGAAGGTTTTGACCACTATATCACGGCAATACCCTCTGTTCTTGTGTTTAGCTAATTCTGCAGCAGATTTGGAGCAACATGTCTTTGCAAGAGTCGGTCGGGGAGAGTCGTGTCTCTCACCCGATACCGGACCCAAGAGCATACAGCAAAGCTGACCACTTTGGGTGGTCAATGGAGGAAGAGATGGAGGCTGACCTGAAAAGAGTGGATCCAATGGAGAAGGATCAAGAAGTTACCTCTCGCCCTCAACCTGGAGTCATACTTGAGGAACTCCAAAGCTCAGCAATACCGGATTCGGTCATACCTCCCAATGCTAGATTTCTCTCTTATGATAACATGAAAAAGAGTGTTGCTTTTTCCCCCGCAGCCAGGAAGCATCCATGGGTGATCGGAGCTCTAGCTGTCACAGGCAAACTCCGTAAGGAAATAATGGATCTCAAACAGCAAGTCAATAGGCTCGAGGAAGAAAATCACATCCTGAAGCGTATTATTGCCAAGAATATTTCATCACCACCTCCGAAGAAAGAGACCTAAGTACATGGGTATGGGCACTCCCTTTGGCAACTGCCAAGCTTGGGGGAGGTGCCCCGGTATCGTATCACCATCACACCATTACCTTTATTGTTTTTCTTAGTTCGATCCTTTTGGTTATATCTCGGTTTAGTAGAATAAAGTTTTAGTATGATCTAGCTTTGAGTTTTGCTTTGTGTTCCCTCTATGTAATCGAGTCCGAGAGTTATATAATAAAAATTAGTTTTGAGTTGAGGGCTTTGCTTTCTTGCTATGATCTTGAGTAAATGAAATAAAGAATAAAAGAAAGAAAAAATAGATTATATAATGATCTTATGGGAAGTGATGACTTCACATATAAAAAGTATGTCGCATGAAATTTGTTGGGAGTTGACAAACATAGTTTTGGTCACTGTTGCAATTAATAGGAAGTAATAAAGAAAGAGAGGTCTCACATATAAATACACTATCTTGGACATCTTTTGTGATTGTGAGCACTCATTAAAATATTATATGCTAAAAGGTTGATGTTGGACAAGGAAGACAACATAATAGGTTATGTTTCTTTATGTCCGAATAGAAGTTATATTGTCATGGATCCTCCAACATGTTGAGCTTGCTTCTCATCCTATGCTAGCCAAATCTTTTGCACCAAGTAGAGATACTACTTGTGCCTCCAAAATCCCTTAACCCAGTTTTGCCATGAGAGTCCACCATACCTACCTATGGATTGAGTAAGATCCTTCAAGTAAGTCGTCATCGGTACAAGCAATAAAAATTGCTCTCTAAATATGTATGATCTTCTAGTGTGAGGAAAATAAGCTTTATACGAACTTGTGATATGGAAGAAATAAAAGCGATGGACTGCATAATAAAGTTCTTTATCACAATCGGCAATATAAAGTGACGTTCTTTCACATTAAGATTTTGTGCATCCAACCATAAAAGCGCATGACAACCTCTGCTTCCCTCTGCGAAGGGCCTATCTTTTATTTACCTTCTACCCTTATACAAGAGTCATGGTGATCATCACCTCTTCTTTTTATACTTTTTATTTTTGTCATGCACTATATGTTGGGGGAAGATCCAGATATATATATATCCACTCAGATGTAGGTATTGATAAATTATTATTGTTGACGTTACCCTTGAGGTAAAAGGTTGGGAGGCGAAATTATAAGCCCTTATCTTTCTCTGTGTCCGATTGAAACTTTGATCTCATAAGTATCGCTTGAGTGTTAGCAATTGTGAAAGACTAAATGATGGTTGAGTATGTGAAACTTGCTAAATAAAAGCTCTTATATTGACTCTTTCCGATGTTATGATAAATTGCAATTGTTTCAATGACCAAGATCATAGTTTGTTGGTTTTCAATAAAGTTCTTGTTTCATACTTTACCTTGTGAACGAATTGTTACTTTAGCATAAGAAATTATGTGACAATATATGTTGCTGTTCTAAAGATGATCATGACGCCTTCATGTCCGTATTTTATTTTATCGACACCTCTATCTCTAAACATGTGGACATGATTATCGTTTTCGGTTTCCGCTTGAGGACAAGCGAGGTCTAAGCTTGGGGGAGTTGATACGTCCATTTTGCATCATGCTTTTATGTTGATATTTATTGCATTATGGGCTGTTATTACACATTATGGTACAATACTTATGCCTTTTCTCTCTTATTTTACAAGGTTTACACAAAGAGGGAGAATGCCGGCAGCTGGAATTATGGACCGGAAAGGAGCAAATCTAAGGGACCTATTCTGCACAACTCCAAAAGTCCTGAAAATTTACGAAGAATTATTTTGGAATATACAAAAAATATTGGGCTAAGAAATATTAGAGGGGGACCCACCAGTTGGCCACAAGCCTGGGGGGCGCGCCCTACCCCCCTAGGCACACCCCTAGGGCTTGTGGGGCCCCGGGCAGGTCTTCGGTGTCCATCTTCTGCTATATGAAGGTTTTTTACCTAGAAAAAATCATAAGGAAGCTTTCGGGACGAAGCACCGCCGTCTCGAGGCGGCACCTGGGCAGAAACAATCTAGGGCTCCGGTGGAGCTATTCTGCCGGGGAAACTTCCCTCCGGGAGGGGGAAATCGAAGCCATCGTCATCACCAACGATCCTCTCATTGAGAGGGGCTCAATCTCCATCAACATCTTCATCAACACCATCTCCTCTCAAACCCTAGTTCACCTCATGTATTCAATCTTTGTCTCAAAACCTCAGATTGGTACATGTGGGTTGCTAGTAGTGTTGACTACTCCTTGTAGTTGATGCTAGTTGGTTTATTCGGTGGAAGATCACATGTTCAGATCCTTAATGATATTTATTACCCCTCTCATTATGAACATGAATATGCTTTGTGAGTAGTTACATTTGTTCCTGAGGACATGGGAGAAGTCTTGTTATAAGTAATCATGTGAATTTGGTATTTGTTCGATATTTTGATGAGATGTATGTTGTCTTTCCTCTAGTGGTGTTATGTGAACGTCGACTACATGACACTTCACCATGATTTGGGTCTAGGGGAAGGCATTGGGAAGTAATAAGTAGATGATGGGTTGCTAGAGTGACAGAAGTTTAAACCCTAGTTTATGCGTTGCTTCGTAAGGGGCTGATTTGGATCCACATGTTTCATGCTATGGTTAGATTTATCTTAATTCTTCTTTCGTAGTTGTGGATGCTTGCGAGAGGGATTAATCATAAGTGGGAGGCTTGTCCAAGTAAGGACAGCACCCAAGCACCGGTCCACCCACATATCAAATTATCAAAGTAACGAACGTGAATCATATGAGCATGATGAAAACTAACTTGACAACAATTCCCATGTGTCCTCGGGAGCGCTTTGCTTTATATAAGAGTTCTTCCAGGCTTGTCCTTCGCTACAAAAAGGATTGGGCCACCTTGCTGCACCTTTGTTACACTTGTTACTTGTTACCCGTTACGAATTATCTTATCACAAAACTATCTGTTACCGATAATTTCAGTGCTTGCAGAAAATACCTTGCTGAAAACCACTTGTCATTTCCTTCTGCTCCTCATTGGGTTCGACACTCTTACTTATCGAAAGGACTATGATAGATCCCCTATACCTGTGGGTCATCAGGATGGAACCACCGGGTGGAAGTGCGAGAAGCTCGCGGAAAGAATCGCCGGAAAACTTTCTCTCTCGAAGGGGGATGAATAAGGGTAGGGGCAAAATAGTCATTTTTAGAATGTGATAACATCATGAAAATGATACCAACAGAACGGGCTCGACGAATAGAGAACGTGGGCTTTGGAATCACCTGATTCGGAGTTGTGAGCAAAAAGTTATAATTGTTTTCCTGCCACGGACCCATCTGTAAATAAAATACTCACAAACTGGCCCCTGACTGAAAAACAAAAAGCGCACTACGGCAGAATACGCTTTCAGAAAAGTGAAGACGCATTCTTGGCCAAAGAGGATCCAGGGTACGCTTTCGGGAAGGGGAGACGTATTCAGGCGAATACGCCTCCACTTATCCACGCTGGCAGGGCGGGGCCGGGCCTTGTGCTGCTGCCAGGTGGGTCCCATCTCGCCTCTCTCTCCCCTCCCGCGCCTCCTTCTTCTTCCCCCGACGCCGCTCGTAGAACAGAGGAGGGCCGCCGGCGCCGGCGCTCGCTCTGGCGACTCAGGCCACCTCCGGTGGAGCTCGGACCGCTGGAGTGTTCAGGGCGGCGAGGCGCACCCGTCCATCAGCTACACGCACGCTAGGGAGCATCGGGTAGAGCGGGGCCACAGCCTCGGCGGACGGCGGCTACGATGAAGATGGCCTCGAGGCGATGGACCACCGAAGGAAGAGGAGAGGTGCTGGGGTGGCTCCGGGGTGGTGGTGGAGATCTCTGGTGAGGGTAGAGAGGAGGGAGGAGGCTCGGCTCGAGCGAATTTAGCCGGTGGCCGGCAGTGGCCGAGGCGGCAATGGGCGGCAAGGAGGACCGCTCGAGCTCGGTGGAGGGGTCAGGGGGGCTAGAGGAGGTGGGTGAGGCGAATGGTGAGGAGAGGCGCGCCCGGGCGGCTTATATAGGCAAGGGCGCGGTGCCCGTGACCGAGAGCCGCCGCTCGGGTCCGGCCGAAGCTCTGGCGATGGCAGGGGTCGCGGGAGGGCAAGGAGGTAACCGGAGAGAGCGGGGGAGGTTCACGGAGCAGAGAAAATCCAAAGGCACGAGGAGGAAGAGGTCGAGGCGCGAACAGGGCAGGTCGAGCATTGTGCTCCCGTGGGCACGCGGCGGCGAGCGCCGACGAGCAAGCTACAGGAGGGGGCATGGAGCTGGAGAGCGACGGGAGAGGGCAGGGCGTCAGATCGGCAACCATGGACACGCAAACATCGCCGGGAAGCCGCGGGCCGACGAGACCCGACGTGCAGAGCGCGTCCTCTACAGCCAGAGCGTGCGCACAGGCAAGAATCCACATGGTCACCGCCTGGCATGGCAAGGAAAGGACAAGAGGGGCTGTCAATTGATGTCTATAGTCTTGTCTCTCCACCCTGGAGACTGTGGGAAGTGAAGGATCAACAAAAGAAGCCAAGGAGAGATGTGAAGCTTCACTGGAAGTTTGCTGTATCAAACTTGACCAATTTACTGTGATCAACAGAGAAGAGAAAAGAGCCAAAATTGGTGTCTGGGAGGTTTAGGATAAGAAGGACTATGATCCTGTGAAGTTTGGAAAGAAATGGACCAAAAATTAATATAGTTGCTTTGCAACTGCATTTTTGGTCCAGAAACTTGACTAAGATGATGCTCTCACATGGAGTGCCCACTTGAGCTGAAATTTGGCATGGGATGATGATATGGGAATAAGAATATGCTATAAAAATTTCATACCATTTGGACTTGCTAAAATGGTACTTCCTTCACAGATATCCTATCTATCCAGAAACTTGGGATAATATTGGAGAGAAATTGGCTTGCTTAAATGATCCCAAATTTGGTGGAGAGAAGTTATATAGGTAGGGTCATGATCTAGTAATTTCTTAGAATTAATGAAGCAATATAAAATATATTTGCTTCACAACCTGGAAATATTGCCAGAAACAAAGATTTGAAGGTGTGCTCACATAGTTGATTGGATGGGGCTGAAAATTGGTAGAGGGTCATTATATGAGCACATTAAAGAGCTTGCAAAATTTCAACTCATTTCGATACTCCTAGATAGTACTTCCTTCAACAAGGCTTCCATCTGACAGAAACTTTTGAAAATTGCTAGGGAAGATTGGCTAGGCAAATGGAGCTAAATTTTGGCATGAGGCAATGATTTGGATGAGAGATGATGCCCAAAAAGTTTGGGATCAATCAAGGAAACATAGGTGGCACTTCCTTCACAGAAGACCACTCTGGACAGAAATGAAGAATGAATATTGATGAATTATTTTTGGGCTAGGACAGGAAAGTTTGGACATATTTGGGGCATATATGATCCAAAATATTTATGAGAGTTATTTGGGAATTTTGTGGAAGACAGAAATATAGGTTGTTTCACAACCTAGGGCAGACAGGGTTATTCCTTTAATAGAAAAAGGAATATTCCTGAGAAAAAGAATTTTGGAGTTGGGCTAGGATAGAAATGACATGATCTTGGGAAAGTTTTGATGATGATGAACCACTTGAGAGGAGAAGAAATGAAGATCTCCCAGGTTGCAAGCCCACAGAACTGCTCCAAAAAGAAAATCAGAGCAAAAACCAAATAAATTAAAAAGAAAAAGAAAGGGCCAAAAACTAGGGTGTTACAAATAATGAAAAAGATCATATGCTAATCTTATGGAAAGTAATGACATTACATAAGGAAAAGTATAAGTGGTAAAATTTATTGAAAGTTGACAAACATAACATTGGTCAATGATGCAATTCATGAAAAAAAAAGGGAAGAGAAGATTCACATGCAAATATACTATCTTGGACATCTTTTATGATTGTGAGCCCCCATTAAGTATTTTATGCCAAATTGTTGACGTTGGACAAGGAAGACAACATAATGAATTATGTTTGCTTATATTCACATAGAAGTTATATTGTCATAGATCCTCCAACATGTGGTGCTTGCCCAATATCTTTGCTAGCCAAAAATCTGCACTAAGTAGAGATACTACTTGTGCATCCAAAAAACCTTAAACCCAGTTTCATGTTACAAGAGTCCACTACACCTACCTATGGATTGAATAAGATCCTTCAAGTAAGTTGTCATCGGTGCATAAAGCAATAAAAATTACTCCTAAATATGTTTCATCTTTTATTGTAAGGGAAAATAAGCGTTGTACAAACTTGTGATGGCAAAGTAATAAAAGTGACGGACTGCATAATAAAGGTTTCTATCATAAGGGGTAATATAACGTGACGTTCCTTTGCATTAAGAGCTTTTGCATCCAAAAACAAAAAGCGCATGACAACCTCTGCTTCCCTCTACGAAGGGCCTATCTTTTACTTTTATTTATTTAATTTTTATGCAAGAGTCAATAGTGTTCTCCTCTATTCCTTTTTATTTTTCTCTTCTGCAAGCATCATGTGGTGGGGGAAGATCTAGGCACATATATCTAGTTGGATATGAGTGATCATGAGTTATTATTGTTGACATCACCCATGAGGTGAATAAGTTGGGAGGCGATATCATAAGCCCCTATCTTTCTATGTGTCTGGCTGAAACTTTTTGCTCCATATATATGTTGTGAGTGTTAGCAATCATAGAAGACTAAATGATGGTTGAATATGTGGACTTGCTAAAAAGCTCCGACATGAGACCCTTCCTGAAATTATGATGAATTGCAATTGCATCGTTGACTGAGAACATAGTTTGTTAGTTTTCAAGAAAGTTTATGCCTTATACTTCGATGTTGTGATGAATTATTACTTGCTCATGAGAAGTTTTATGATAATGAACATTGCTGTTATAATAATGATCATGATGCTACTATGTCCGTATTTCGTTTTTATCGACACCTCTCTCTCTCTCTCTCTCTCTCTCTAAGCATGTGGACATGATTATCGATATCGGCTTTCTCTTGAGGACAAGTGAGGTGAGGGAGTCATGGACTAAGGGGTCCTTGGGGCGACGGCCCATTGTACGTGGGCCGGACTGGTGGAGCCATGTGGTGGCCGGAGACCTGTGAAGCCATGGTGTGCCCTCCAAGTTAAGGGTGGATGAGATCTCTTTCCCTCTTGTTGTAATCTATCTTTGGTAACCCTAACCCTATCGGTGTCTATATAAACCAAGGGTTGTAGTCATTAGGGTTAGAGCTACATTCATCACCTCATAGCCTTAGGGTTTAGCTCATGCTGATCTCGAGGTAGATCTACTCTGTAAACTCCATCATATATTTAATACAATCAAGCAGGACGTAGGGTTTTACCTCTTCGAGAGGGCCCGAACCTGGGTAAACACTGTGTTCATCGTCCCCTATTATCCATTGATCCTAGATCCATAGCTCGGGACCCCCTACCCCGAGGTCTGCCGGTTTTGACACCGACATTGGTGCTTTCATTGAGAGTTCCGCTGCTGGATCACCGGAAGGATCGATGGCTCGTTTAGTCCTTGGAGAGGACGTCAGTTCCATGGACCTCTTCGTCCCTGGACAACTCTTCGCTTTTGGCAGCATCGTGCTGCACGCTGATCCGGCCAGCCGTCTTGGCCAGGTCAACAACTTCGCTCCTGAGCACCGGATTCGATTCGGCAATCTGGAGTACATCATTGATGCGCGGGGGGATTTGGTTTTTACCGGATTCACCACCCCCGCAAGCCTTGCCGCGCCTGCTCCGACGTACACCTCTGATCCGATCTGTGAATCGGCCCCAGTCTACCAAACGGCTTTGGGCCAGGAAAGACTACCTGAGAGAGGGGACCTTACCCCACCGTCAACCGAACTTACATCGGCGGAGGATTTATCCCCGGCCCTCGAGGCAGAACCAGAGGTCAGAGGCCAAGATTCGATCTCGGCCGAGCTCCTCCCCCGCAACATATTGCTGGCTTCGAGCCCACACCCTGAGTCGGCCAATGGTGGCCAGGGGTCACCCCCGGCCCAAAACGACCCAACCTCAAGCCCGGTAAACCTCGATATGTTGAACGAGGCATTGGACCGGATTCAGAAAATGACCATCTAGGAGAACCTGCTCTCCGCCGTCAATAACCAACCCTTCGAGGTGTTCGACAGGGAATTTTGCGCCCCACCCACCACCCATTTGGTAGCAACTATCGATGATCTAACCGATATGTTAGACTACAATTCAGAGAATGCCGAATACATGGACGAGGAGGACGTAACCACGGCTTATACTGAGGTTTGTCCCCCCGTCACGGGCCGCTGGTCGGCCACGTCCACCTACGATATTTACATGGTGGACACCCCCAAAGACGGCGACGGCACTCCCAATCAGGACAGAGGCAAGCCTAGAGACGAGCCGCCCAAATGACAAAAACAATGCCACCGGTCAAAGCCACGCCGAAGCCATACGAGCAACATAGACTCGGCGGAGAATGGCACCGAGAATAATACGGATGACCCCACCGGAGCCGCAGCCAACGAGCGTCGCCAGGATGACCCTGCGGGGCAGGAGGACCCGCTCAATCCAGAAAGCCGCGAAGACTCCGAGGATAGCAACTACCTCCCACTCTCTAAAGAGGAGGCAAGTCTCGGGGAGGACGACTTTATCGTCCCCGAAGACCCTATGGAGCAGGAAAGGTTCAAGCGGAGGCTTTTAGCCACCGCCCGCAGCCTGAAGAAACAAAAGCGCAAAATCAAGGCCGAACAAGACACCCTCAATGAGCGGTGGACCAAAGTCCTAGCCGCCGAAGAAGGATACGGCCATGAACAGCAAGTTAAGAGCTATCCTAAGCGAAAATTGCTACCCTAGTTCGACGATGAAGTCTTAGAGCCAACACGTCCAACATACACACGCGCCGAACAGCTGGACCATCCCCCTAGAGGACGGGACAGAGAAGCTGCCGAGGCCGAACACCCAGCCGCCCCACCTCGCTGTTACGGCAAGGATCAAGCGCGGCCCACTTACGAGTATGACCTTCGCCATGACCTAGACGCCAGGGGAGGTCGTACCAGGTCCATTTACGGACCTAGGGAAGACTTGCCCGCTTACCGGGAAGCATACTATGATCGAGCAAACTGAAACGATAGAATCCGGGAACAGCAGCAGATTCGGAGGACCGAAGACCTCCGACGCAACATAGCCCGAGCCCGGGGCGCCGCACACCCCTTGTGCTTCACAGAAAGGGTAATGCAACATCAATTCCCGGAAGGCTTCAAGCCTGTGAACATTGAATCATACAATGGAACCACGGATCCAGCCGTATGGATAGAGGATTTCCTCCTCCACATTCACATGGCATGAGGAGATGACCTCCACGCCATTAAATATTTGCCGCTAAAGCTCAAAGGCCCATCTCGGCATTGGTTGAACAGCCTCCCCGAAGACTCTATAGGTTGTTGGGAAGAGCTGGAGGACGCTTTTCGAGCAAACTTTCAGGGCACCTATGTCCAGCCTCCGGACGCTGACGACCTAAACCGCATTACGCAACAACCCGGAGAATCTGCCCGATAGTTCTGGAACCGATTCCTCACCAAGAAAAACCAGATTGTCGACTGTCCGGACGCCGAAGCCTTGGCCGCCTACAAGCATAGTGTCAGGGATGAATGGCTCATAAGGCAGCTCGGCCAAGATAAACCATGAACCATGGCAGCCCTTACCTCTCTCATGACCCGCTTTTGCGCAGGCGAGGACAGTTGGCTGGCTCCTAAAACCACCAATCCCGATACCCCAGGAACTTCTGAAGTCCGAGACGGAAACGGAAAGCCACGACGCAGCAAGAACAAACGCCGCCACAATGATGGCGAAGGTGAGGATACGGCAGTAAATGCCGGATTCCGAAACTCGAAGTCTGGACAACGCAAAAAGGCCCCTGAAGGCAACAGCGACGGCCCGTCCAGGCTAGACACAATTTTGGACAGGCCCTGCCAGATCCATGGCACGTCCAAAAAGCCTGCCAACCACTCCAACCATAATTGTTGGGTGATAAAGTAGGCCGGCAAGCTCAACGCCGAAGACTCGGGCAAAAGCCCACGCAGCAAGGACGATGATGAGCCCCGCAGGCCGAATAGTGGAGGCCAGAAACCCTTCCCCTCCGAAGTCAAGATGATAAACATGATCTACGCAACCCATGTACCGAAGAAGGAGAGGAAGCGAGCGCTATGGGACATATACTCTGTCAAACTAGTAGCACCGAAGTTCAATCCATGGTCAGCTTGTCCGATCACGTCCGATCGCAGGGATCACCCCACGAGCGTACGCCATGAGGGGTCTGCAGCCCTAGTGCTAGACCCCATTATCGATGGATTCCACCTCACTAGAGTCCTAATGGATGGAGGAAGCAGCCTCAATCTGATATACGAGGATACAGTGAAGAAAATGGGGATCGATCCATCAAGGATTAAACCCAGTAATACCACCTTCAAGGGGGTCATTCCGGGAGTGGAGGCCTGCTGCACGGGCACCGTGACTCTTGAAGTAGTGTTCGGATCTCCGGAAAACTTCCAAAGCGAGGACTTGATCTTCGATATTGCACCTTTTCGAAGTGGCTACCATGCCCTCCTCGGCCGCACAACGTTTGCCAAATTCAATGCCATCCCGCATTACGTGTACCTCAAGCTGAAGATGCCTAGCCCTTCAGGTGTCATAACTATCAATGGCAACACCGAACGCTCACTTCGAACCGAAGAACACACTGCGGCCCTAGCGGCCGAATACAACACCGGCCCATATAGGCCTGGATGCCGACCCGCCGTAAAGAACGGCAGCAAACGGGTTCGGACCCGTTCTCCGTCATGGGAACCCGCATGCATTTGCCACA
This sequence comes from Thinopyrum elongatum, assembly GCA_011799875.1. NCBI lineage: Eukaryota > Viridiplantae > Streptophyta > Magnoliopsida > Poales > Poaceae > Thinopyrum > Thinopyrum elongatum. Next base: position 356,680,091 of record CM022302.1, on the reverse strand, counting down.
AATAGGGATATGCACCTCACGGCACGCCCACCTTCTCCATGCTCCATGTGCCTCGCCAGCACAACTTTGCGCTTAAAATTCCATGGGCAGCCGTGAGGCATTCATTAATCCGAAGTACATGTTCGGTTCAACCGAACTTCGGAGCGACCTCATCTTCGGACGACCCAGGGACTAACTCCGGATACCCCCCAGCATAAAGCACCACCGGCAGAACCCTCGCCCATCAAGGTCTCATTGAAGGCCTCAGCCCCCACCTATCAGAAGCAAAGGCACAGACATGCAGCAGGGCACAGTGAAGGCTTCAACTCACGCATCAAGGCCCTGCGTCAACCTTTCCTCTGTAAAATTTCCTTTTTCTTTCTTACAATTGCCGCCTTTGTAGTTCGAATTGTACGGTTAGACGTCCGGAGCTTACGAGAAATAATAAAATACCCTTTATGGTGTTCGGATATCCACATTCTTGCAATTTTTCTGTCCCTTTCCGATTCTCTCATCGCTCTTCAAACAGCCCGGCATGAAAAATATATTAATCAGTCACGAGTTCAATTTATGTGTCAGCTCACTATCCTTAAGTCCGGCACCTCCTCCCGCTAGGTGTCCGGCGTCTCAGATATTGCACTATATGCATCTGTTCCGAACTATGTCTTGGGTCAATAGTTGCGTTACCCGGCTCCTGTGTTTGCCCCTTATGTTCCGCTAGTTCGGCTAAGAGGGCAAAGGGAGAACCCCTGCAATTGTACTACTGGCTTGCTCGATCAAGTACCTCAGAAGGAAAAAGCCGAAAACTGATCGTCATAGTAAGCGTGAACGGGTCTGCAATCCGATGACGAGGTTGGACTCTAAAAAATCATTGGTGATTTCGCTGTGTCACACGAAGGGTTCGTCTTAACACAAACCATGTGATTGGAAAGGGTAAGCTTCGACCCCCAAGTACATCACACATACACTGGGAGCTAGTCCCTAGTCCCCACCGTCAAGCTCCTACAGCTAAGTGAAGGCAGTAAAACCGAATAGTCTGATTGCCTAGTTTCGTTCCCACACTACCGCCTCCGGGCACCAAGACGTTGGCTGAGGGTTACATTGCGGAGACAAAACACCCCTCGTGATATTCACTTGGGGGCTGAAGCCGACGACTGGTAGCGTTCAGAATTAACATACGGCCACACAGGAGTCAAAATTTAAACATGACACAAGTCAAGCAGGTGCATAATAAAGCATAAGTTCCACTTGATACAAACTTGCTACAACTATTCAAGCATTACATTTTTCGAACACTGGCCCTCTATCGCCCGCGCGCCGGTCATCACTTGCACGAAGTACAGCTCGGGGCGGCAATTCTCCTTTCCCTAGGGCGGAGGACCAGTGGCCATCTCCATTGGATTAATTCTTGGCCAATGAACCATGGTCTTTGCAAATGCGAGCCGAGCCCCCTCAAGGCACGCCGACCTCTTCACGGCGTCAATCCGGAACTGCGCCTCCCTCAGCCTCTGCACAAGGTCGAAGTAGGTGTCCGGAAGGGGCTCGGTCAGCCACAAGCCAACATAGAGGTCCTTCAAGGCCAGCTCAGACATCCGATGCATCTCCATCAGCTGCTTCATTTGAACGTTGAGGAGGGGAGGACGCTCGGAGTCCGAAAACTGTGACCAAAAAAGCCGCTGCGTGGAGTCCTCCTCGCGGGTGGCATAGTGCCTCGCCGCAGACGCCGCATTCTTCGGGGGTGCGGCGAAGGCGCTTGTGGAGCGCCAGACCTTCGTCAGTAGGGCAAATCTATTGCCTCCGAACACACTCTGCAGTAAATATTTCTTACCATTGGCAATTTGTGCGGCTTGCTGAAGCTCCTCCCGGACACCTCGAGCATCACTCCTTGCCTCCTGAAGCTCCTTCTCCACCTTGGATAGCTTGGAGGATTGCTCTTCCTGCCCCTTCTCAAGGGCCTCCAATTTCTTGGCAGCATCCTGGAGCTCCACTTGGACTTCGGTCACCCGAGCCTCGTGCTGACCCGCAGGAAGCCTGGCCTTTTCGAGCTCGGCCACCGCCTTCTCAGCGGCCGCCTTCTCCACGGCCGCCTTGGCCTCGGCCTTTTTCAAGGCCTCCTTCAAACCTTCAACTTTGGCGGCGGCCGCTGCAGGATCAACATAATAAAGGATCACCTCACAACCCGGATCGACAATATCCGGCATTAAGTAAATCGCATATACTACCAATGGGCTTACCTTGCGCCTCGTCAAACCGCTTGTTGACAAGGTCAAGCTCTTTATCGGAAAGCTTGAGCTTCCGATCCATCTCCTCAAGTGTTGCGGCATTAGCAACCGCGGCCACGGAAGATGCCTGCATCAAGCCACAAAAATATTAACATCATTAGTCGGCTTGCCGAATTTGATCCTCTGCAGTTTTTCTTCGAAGAACTTGCAGAGCATCGGGGGCTGGTACATACACGACCTACCCGAAGTACCAAATACAACCGCATTATGAGGAAGAAGCATTACTTGACTTACCTCAAAGCCTGTTAAAAGGCCTTGGACAGCGTCGTTCAGTCCGGACTGGACGGACCGAACACCCTGCATAACCGCACTCATAAGAGTGCGGTGCCCATCAATGATGGCGGAGTTGTTCACCAACTCCTCCAACACCTCTGGCCAACCGGCCGCCGCCCGTGTAGAGGTGTTCGGCGTTGGCGTTGGCCCCCCGGCCCCTTCCTTGCTGGGAGGGGTTTGTGCCGTCGAAGGCCTTGGGGGCTCGGGGCGGTTGGCGGCTGGGGACCGGTTGGTCCGGACTCCTTTCCCATGTCAGCCAGGAGGGATGTTCCCTCCTGGTCATCAGGGACCTAGGTGTTAACCTCGGCCATTATGGCATCGACCTCCCCCTTCGTGGTCGGAGGAGGAGGAGTCCTTTGGGACCGCACCTCTTCGGCCTCTTCGAGGACCAAAGGAGGCGCGGAATGCGCCATCGACCCACTGTCCGCCAGTTCGGCGGGTGGAGATGTCTCCTTCGAAACCTGCTTGGTGGGGCACTCGCGTGGGGGACAGCAATTTAGAGGGGTTAACCTTCATCTAAAGCAAACTACTGAAAGCATAACAGCTGAAAATACGGACACCTAACCTGCTGCCAGGGGGCTTGACCCTGGGTTCCTTCTTCGGGGGCTCCTCGGATGCCTCGGACTTATCGTCGTCCGAGCTGTCAGGTATAACCAGCTTAGGCCGGTGTCGTCTCTTCGGGGCCGGGGAAGGCTGGACCTCCTCGGCGTCTTCGGACACCGGCCTCTTTTTGGAGTGTGAGGTGGCACTCTCCTCTTCGTCCTCCTCCTCGTCGTCCCCATCCTGTACGGATGAGGCCGCAGCGTCTCCGGACCGGTTGCCCGGACGGATCCTACGACGGGGACCTTCCCTGGCCTCCGGTGCTTCTTGCTTCTTGCCCTTCTTAGAGGGCGCTGTGACGCCCCCGGCCCGATCGTGCACTAATCATACATGCAAATGCACACGATCAAGCCTAAGGACTCACGGGCAGATATCACAACACAACTCTAAAACATAAATAAAGTCATACAAGCTTTATATTACAAGCCAGGGGCCTCGAGGGCTCGAATACATAAGCTTGCGAGCAAGCGTCAGCGGAAGCATCAGATATCTGAGTACAGATATGAAATAGAAACAGAAAGGCCTTTAGAAGGCGGGGCAAAAGAAAACACTACGATCGAAAGGCACAAGGCCTCCTGCCTGGGACCCTCCGATCCTACTCCTGGTCGTCAGTCAACTCGTAGTAGTATCCAGCCTCTGGGTAGTAGTAGTAACGATCGTCGGGGCATCTGTCTCAGGGGGCTCCGTCCTCTGGTCACGTCAAACTGATATGGGGAGAAAAAGGAAAACAAAGCAACCGTGAGTACTCTGAAGTACTCAGCAAGCAAGGATCTACACTACATATGCAACATTTTCAAAGGGAGGCTGTATATGTGGACTGGGCTGCAGAAATGCCAGAATAGAGAGAAGGCCTAGTCCTATCGAAGACTAGCATCTTCAGCGGTCTTGCAGCAGTAGAAGAGAGTAGAACATTACAATATAATGTAGTAGTAATAATATCAACCTCACCCAGAGATCCTTTCTCGACTCCCTGCGAGAAAGCAATCCCAGAGCCATACATTCATCAACCTCGTCCTGAGATCCCTTCTCGACTCCCTGCGAGAAGCAATCCCAGAGCCATATATACAGGTCTCATCACAGGTATCCAGTTCTAAATTGTATCAATCAGGATACAACTCCGAGTGTCCTTTACCGTAGGACCGGCTATCGATAGAAGTGTTCTTCCCTGCAGGGGTGCACCAACTTACCCAACACGCTCGATTAACTTCGGCCGGACACACTTTCCTGGGTCATGCCCGGCCTCGGCCAAACGACACATCGCAACCCTACCTACAGCTCAGCAGAGAGGTCCCCGTCGGTCTACATCCTAAGCGCTCAGAGGTCTTGGGCAATCGCCCTGTGCACTCCGAGTCGTTGCGTGCAGGGGGAAGCCAGGCACCAGGGGGGCGCCGGTCCGTCCCGGCCGCAAGGCTGAACTAGACGTCTGACAGAGCTTTCGGCTGATGCTACGATGCAGAACGCCCATACTATGCCCACGTGATGGTTAGTGCTATCAGACCAGAGGTCTGCTCGGATCAAATATCCAAATCGTTAGGACTAGGGCTTGCGGTAACGAGCAGAGACTCACGAAAGATGTGACCCCGTCGCCCCGTCTCGAGGACTTGCGGCAAGGGTTAAGAATGCCCGGCCGCGCCTCGTATTCACCACTCGGGCACCACACTGGCAACCCGCCTTCACATCACACGCGGGTACCCCTCAGGGTCGACCCGCCTTTCCAAGTAACAATGTAAGGTCCAAATATCCGTGTGTCCATAACATCAGGGAATCCGAGGTATCACCCTCATTGAATTCCCACTCGATGTATCCGTCAAGGTGAACTAGGAGGAATCACCCTCACTGGGTCCACACTTGAGGTGTTGTACGACAGCGTCGTTATCGGAAGCGGTGAAGGAGGAACCACCCTCGATGACCACGACCGAATAACTACTCTACAGAGTTAACATCAGAAGTGCTACCTGAGGTTTCACCCTCGACACTCGATAGTAACGCTGCAGTGTCGTTACAACTAAGGGGGGTGATTTGCGGTGTCGGGTCCTGGTCTTCAATCCCATTGATCGGGTCTTCTGACGATCCAGCGCGGCAGTCGGGATAAGTGGGGTCACTGATAGGTCTCTACCCAGCCTAGACTAAACAGTTTAGGATATGTAGGAAATTATCAACAGCAGGTTACAATGAACAGGCTATGCATCAGAATAGGTAAAGCAGCAGCAGCAGTAATTCTAATGCAAGCATGAGGAATTTAGAATGGGCGATATCGGTATGCTCAAGGGAGGGGCTTGCCTGGTTGCTCGGCGGCAAGGGCAAGGTCGTCTATGGTGTCTTCGGGATCCGGAGCTGCGTCGGTCTCGGGGACGACGTCGGGGTCGAGGGCTATCGAGAGAGAAGAGGGGGAGGAAACAGTATAAATATATAGCAAACATGAGCATGACAAATACGATACACGGTGCTAGGGGTAGTCTAACGCAGCATCACACGTAACAGACGGAGCGGGAGAATATCTGACGATATTTCCCGGGTCTTTGGAATTATCGGACAGAGGATAAGAGGGGAACGGTTGCAAGTTCGGATAGTTAGAGACGCGTGACGGACGAACGGACCGCGTATTCAGATTCGTCTCGTCGTTCTGAGCAACTTTCATGTACAAAGTTTTTCGATCTGAGTTACGGATTATTTAATATGATTTTCTAAAGTTTTTATTAATTTCTGGAATTTAATTAATTATTTAAATTAACATTATCCGAAACAGTAGTTGATGACGTCAGCATGACATCATGCTGACGTCAGCACAATCTGACAGGTGGGGCCTGCTGTCATTGACTATTAGCCTAATTAACAGATTAATTAGCTTAATTAGATAATTAGGTTAATTAAGTTTAATTAGTTTAATTAAACATGATTAGTTAAGTTAATTAATTCACTAATTAACTAATTAATTATTACTATATTTTCTTTTTCTTCTTTTTTTTTTTAAACATTCTGGGGGGGCCCACTGGACAGTGGCACAGCCGGACACGTCCGCGCTGTGCCCGTCCAGAGCCGGACACATCCGCGCGGCTGGGGTCAACGCGCGCGCGCGCACGGACGAGCGGGCAGACGACGGCGAGCGACGCGCGGGCGCACGTGCGGGGCAGCTGCGGCGAGCGGCAGCAGCAGCAGCAGGCGGAGCAGCAGCTCCGCGGCGGGGGCGGGCGAGCGCGGCACGGGAGCGGTGACCGCGGCGGCAGGGAGAGCGCACGGGGAGCGGACGCGGTCCTCACCGGCGATGTAGATGAACAGGGCCGGCGAGGCTCGGTGGAGCCGACGGGGAGGAGGACGGGGAGGTGTTCGGCGACGGCGGTGGCTGGGTCTGGCGACGGCAGCGGGCGGCGGCGTCGGTGCCCCGTTGGGGAAGAGGTCGAGGACGGGGAGGCGGGCGCCGGCGACGGCGGTGCAGCACCGGGCGGCGTCGGAGAGGTGGCGGCGGGGTCAGCATGGCGTCGACGCTGCCGGGGCAGAGACGGGGGCGTCGGGCGGAGGCGAGGGGGACCTCCCGATCCAGACCGAGAGAGCGAGAGGGAGAGGTGGATCGAGGGGAGTGGGGTGTAGCGGGCTAGGGTTTGGGGGGGGATAAGGGGAGAGCGGGAGTGGGCCGGCCTCTTTGAAATAAAACCCAGAATATCATCTAGATATACCACGACGAACTTGTCGAGGGTATCCATGAAGATGTAATTCATCAGACGGGAAAATGTGGCTGGAGCATTGGTTAAGCCAAATGACATGACAGTGTACTCATAAGAGCCATAGCGAGTAACAAAAGCAGTCTTCGGAATATCCTCTTCACGAACACGGATCTGATGATAACCCAATCTCAAATCAAGCTTAGAGAATACTGAGGAACCAACAAGTTGATCATACAAATCATTGATCCGAGGAAGCGGATACTTGTTCTGAATTGTTGCTTGGTTGATTGGTCGATAATCCTGAACACAATCGGTTAGTTCCCTCCTTCTTTAACGAAGAGTGAAGGTGCTCCCCAAGCAGAGGAACTGGGGCGGATGAAACCTTTCTTAAGTGACGTGTCAATTTCTTCCTTAAGTCGAGAAGATGGGTGTGGAGGCATCTTATAAGGACGCTTCGCGATAGGTGTTGTGCCAGGCTTCAAGTCGATGACAAACTCAACAGCTCTAGCAGGGGGTATTCCTGGAAGTTCTTCTGGAAATACATCTTGAAAATCACGAACAACTGGAACGTTCTCGATGCCTTCAAGAGGTGAAGCATTCAAGGCATTCAAAACATATATTTGAGTCTCGGCATCCTGAACTGTTCGGGCTGAGTATTTGACTATCTGGCCAGACGGGGTGTGTGAGCTGGACTGTCTTAGTAGCACAGTCAATCAAAGCATTATGGGCTGTCAACAGTCCATACCGAGAATGATGTCTATGTCGGAAGGTCCAGAGCAATAAGGGAAGCGGAGAACGTCAAACCTTCAATTTTGATCTGATTGTTGTGATTACCATCTTGGTTTGCCACCTGGAACGGGGAGTGATAATCTCTAATGGTGTGGGCAATAACTCTAGAGGTAGCTCATGCCGCGTGTGCAATTGTTGAGACACAAAGGAATGTGATGCCCCGGAATCAAGAGAACAGAAGCTGCAACTGAATTAACTGACAGAGTTCCCATACGATTTTTGTAGACTCACGAGCTTCTCCCATTTTGACGTGGGTGACCTGGCCTCGGTCCATAGCAGACATCCTGGCCTACGATTCCTACAACGATGGGTTCGATGGCCCTTCGTAGACCATCAGGAGGACATGGGGCATCCTGAGGAGAAGCCGTAACATTAGGCGGTCCATCATGAACCGATAGCTGTCTCGGCGGTGAAGGCAGACGAGGTGCAACATATGACGCCTTGGTGTTGGAGCAGGTCGGTGATGAACATTGTGTGGGATCCAAACTCGACGTTTCTGAACAGGCTGACCGAGGGTGAGCCTGCTTCACGAGTGCGTTGAGCGACTCCTGGCATTCAGTCAGAGCTATTTCAATTTGGAAAGATTTGCTGACAAGCATTTCGAAGTCTGTACAATCAAGGACTGCAAGGTGCGAGTTTATGTCAGTACGGAGTCCTTCACGGAATTTATCCTGCTTGCGGGCGTCAGTGTTAACGTCATCCTCAGCATAGCGGGATAACTCGAGAAATTTCCTCTGATATTCATCCACAGTATTGTGCCCTGTGTGAGTTTGCGAAACTGCGCTTCTTCTGATCTATCAGACCTTGAGGAAGGTACCGTGCACAAAAGTCGACTGAAACCTGCCAAGTGGTTACGATTTCAGCAGCGGCAACATAACCATGGCTTTCCCACCATTGAGCAGCTGGGCCCTTTAGGTGGAATGTCGCGAAGGTGACGTAACTGTCAGGGGCAACATTAGCTGACTCCATTTCAAACAGGATGTCACGAAGCCAATCATCAGCATCCATAGGATTGGTGGAGTTGCGGAAAACGGACGGGTTGAGGTGCGCAAATTCTGGCAGCGAGATCGGTCCAGCTCCTGACGAGCCTCATTGCATTCCAAACGTCTTACCAGACTCTCGTTGAGCTGACGGTTCAATTCAAACTGCTGCATCATTGCGGCAATATAGGGTGGAGGTGGAGGATCGTCAGCCATCCTGCCAAATCAACAGGGGCAATTTAGCTAATAACTTGCAGGTGTAGGAATTTTTATGAAGTAACACGCACAACAGAAGGAAGGCAATAGATACTTCATCATATTCGCACCAGACATTCAAAGCCACACATAGCCTCGGTTAGCATCCGGCATTACGACAGTTGAAAAGGGAAGGGCTAGACATCTAGGCGGCGCGCAGGCACGCGATATGGGAGTACACAACGAGACATAGCAAAGGCTAGATCCACGTCGGAGAAAACTGTTGGGGCGAGGAATCTGCACGTGACAAACAGGGTGCCCTCGATAAAAGGATCCTGTAAGCAGAACCTGGCCCACAATCTTGAAGCAAGGGGGAATATTTCAGAACTCCGGGTGGATGTGAGCACGAGAGCCTAATGCTGGAGTTAGTAAAATCATTTAACCCGAATAGAAGAGAGAGCAGAGTCCCAGAGTAAAGGTGAGGAATAAAAGATACTAATACCACCCAATTGGCGACGTGGCGGGCCGTAAGCCACACAGCCAAGTTAGTAAAATAGTTTTCCGGTTTCTAGACTCAACTTCGGCCAAGGAGTTGGAAAGGGGATTCCTACAGGCAGTCGGCTCTGATACCAACTTGTGACGCCCCGGCCCGATCGTGCACTAATCATACACGCAAATGCACACGATCAAGCCTAAGGACTCACGGGCAGATATCACAACACACTCTAAAACATAAATAAAGTCATACAAGCTTTATTTACAAGCCAGGGGCCTCGAGGGCTCGAATACATAAGCTTGCGAGCAAGCGTCAGCGGAAGCATCAGATATCTGAGACAGATATGAAATAGAAACAGAAAGGCCTTTAGAAGGCGGGGCAAAGAAAAACACTACGATCGAAAGGCACAGGCCTCCTGCCTGGGACCCTCGATCCACTCCCTGGTCGTCAGTCAACTCGTAGTAGTATCCAGCCTCTGGGTAGTAGTAGTAACGATCGTCGGGGCATCTGTCTCAGGGGGCTCCGTCCCTCTGGTCACGTCAAACTGATATGGGGAGAAAAAGGAAAACAAAGCAACCGTGAGTACTCTGAGAGTACTCAGCAAGCAAGGATCTACACTACATATGCAACATTTTCAAAGGGAGGCTGTATATGTGGACTGGGCTGCAGAAATGCCAGAATAGAGAGAAGGCCTAGTCCTATCGAAGACTAGCATCTTCAGCGGTCTTGCAGCAGTAGAAGAGAGGTAGAACATTACATATAATGTAGTAGTAATAATATCAACCTCACCCAGAGATCCTTTCTCGACTCCCTGCGAGAAAGCAACCCAGAGCCATACATTCATCAACCTCGTCCTGAGATCCCTTCTCGACTCCCTGCGAGAAGCAATCCCAGAGCCATATATACAGGTCTCATCACAGGTATCCAGTTCTAAATTGTATCAATCAGGATACAACTCCGAGTGTCCTTTACCGTAGGACGGTTAATTTGAATTTGAGTTAGAAGTTGAAATGCATTATGATGCAAATGATGATCATGCACTGTTAAACATGATGACATGGCATAATCAAAAGGGTGATTACTGTAGTTAACCACTGGGGGTGTTACAAATCTCCTCTACTAACAAGAATTCTCGTCCCGAGAATTAAGAAGTAGAAGGAAAAAGTTCGGGGTATTCCGCACGAAGATTATCCTCGCGTTCCCAAGTGGCTTCATCTTCAGTATGATTTGACCACTGCACTTTGAGGAACTTGGTAACCTTCTGACGGGTTCGACGTTCAGCTTCATCGAGGATGCGGATCGGATGCTCCTTATAAGAAAGATCATCTTGCAATTCAAGCATCTCGTGATCCACAGATCGGTGCGGAGATTCCTTGAAGCATTTACGAAGTTGCGACACATGGAAGACGTCGTGGATATGAGAGAATTGCGGCGGCAATTCCAATTTATATGCCACTTGACCACGTCTAGCAATAATGCGGAAAGGACCAATGTAGCGTGGAGCTAACTTGCCCTTGATTCCAAAACGGTGAGTGCCCTTCATAGGAGTGACACGAAGATAAGCCTGATCACCAGGTTGATAAGTCAAACCCCATCGTTTGCGATCATAGTTGCTCTTCTGGCGGTCCTGAGCCGCCTTGAGATTTTCCCGGACAATACGAACTTGTTCTTTGGCTTGTTGAATAATATCTGGACCCACGAGCGGTCGTTCCCCAGTTTCTGACCAATTCAGAGCGGTTCGACACTTACGTCCATAGAGAACTTCAAAGGGGGCCATTTTCAGACTGGCTTGATAGCTATTGTTATAAGAGAACTCGGCATATGGAAGAGATTCTTCCCACTTCTTGCCAAACGATATAACACAAGCTCGCAACATGTCTTCAAGCACTTGATTAACTCGTTCGACTTGGCCTTGGGATTGAGGATGATAAGCTGAACTCCAGGTGATATGAGTTCCCATAGTCTTTTGAAAACTTTCCCAGAAATGACCAGTGAATATGCTGCCACGGTCTGAACTGATCTCTTTCGGAATACCGTGGAGTGAAACAATTCTGGAGATATATAACTCTGCTAACTGACTAGCAGTGATCGTCTCCTCGACAGGCAGAAAGTGTGCAACTTTGGAGAGTTGGTCGACGACGACAAGAATAGCATCGTGACCCTTCTGTGACCTGGGAAGTCCTATAATGAAATCCATCTGAACCTTATCCCATTTCCATAAAGGAATAGGAAGTGGTTGCAGAATTCCAGCAGGCTTCTGATGTTCTGCTTTAACGCGTCGACACACATCACATTCAGCAACATATCGAGCAATGTCTTGCTTCATTCTAGACCACCAGTACCTTTGACGGAGATCACGATACATCTTGGTGCTACCCGGATGAATAGACAGCGGGGTATCATGTGCCTCCTTCATGACTTTGTCAGTCATAAGCTCGAAGCGAGGTACGACAATGCGGTCTCTGAAATACAAGGTTCCATCTTCAGACAGCGAGAAATCCCTGTACTTTACAAGGTGAAGGTCTTTCTTCATCAGATCAACTTCAGCATCTTTAGCTTGCGCATTCTTAACAGCTTTCTCAAGATCTGGTTCAACAACCAAGGTTTTTAGGTATCCTTGAGGAACTATCTCGATATTTAGCTTTCGAAGCTCTTCATACAGAAGTGGTTGCTGTAGCTGAACCTCAAGTTCGCAGCAATAGGATTTGCGGCTCAATGCATCAGCCATCACATTAGCCTTGCCAGGGGTATAAGAAATACCCAAGTCATAGTCCGCAATGGTCTCCATCCATCTTTGCTGACGGAGATTCAGAGATGGCTGAGTGAACAAGTACTTCAGACTTTTATGATCCGTGTAGATCTCGCAACGATTACCGAGGAGATAATGTCGCCATAACTGCAATGCATAGATGACAGCAGCTAGTTCTAGATCATGTACCGGATAATTCTCTTCATGTGGGCGCAATTGACGAGAGCCATAAGCAATCACTTTACGCTCTTGCATTAGGACACAGCCTAATCCTTCACGGGATGCATCACAATAAATCACAAAGTCTTTGCGGGTATCTGGAGGAGACAGTACTGGGGCAGATGTCAGCTTGTCTTTGAGTATTTGAAAACTTTCCTGACATTTTTCTGTCCATTCAAACTTAACGCCCTTGTGAAGCAGATCAGTCAAAGGCTTAGCAATCTTAGAAAAATTCTCGACAAAACGACGGCAATAACTTGCAAGACCGAGAAAACTTCTCACTTGCTTGACGTTCTTCGGAGGAGTCCAGTCAAGTATAGCCTGAACTCGTTCTGGGTTAACGGCAATGCCATCTTTCGAAATCACATGGCCGAGATATGTCACTTCAGACAACCAGAATTCACATTTAGAATATTTGGCATACAGTTGGTGTTCTCGGAGCCTTTCCAGTACAAGACGGAGGTGTTCAGCATGTTCTTCCTTATTCTTTGAATAAACCAGAATATCATCTAGATATACCACGACGAACTTGTCGAGGTAATCCATGAAGATGTAATTCATCAGACGGGAAAATGTGGCTGGAGCATTGGTTAAGCCAAATGACATGACAGTGTACTCATAAGAGCCATAGCGAGTAACAAAAGCAGTCTTCGGAATATCCTCTTCACGAACACGGATCTGATGATAACCCAATCTCAAATCAAGCTTAGAGAATACTGAGGAACCAACAAGTTGATCATACAAATCATTGATCCGAGGAAGCGGATACTTGTTCTGAATTGTTGCTTGGTTGATTGGTCGATAATCCTGAACCAATCGGTTAGTTCCATCCTTCTTCTTAACGAAGAGTGAAGGTGCTCCCCAAGCAGAGGAACTGGGGCGGATGAAACCTTTCTTAAGTGACGTGTCAATTTCTTCCTTAAGCTCGAGAAGATGGTGTGGAGGCATCTTATAAGGACGCTTCGCGATAGGTGTTGTGCCAGGCTTCAAGTCGATGACAAACTCAACAGCTCTAGCAGGGGGTATTCCTGGAAGTTCTTCTGGAAATACATCTTGAAAATCACGAACAACTGGAACGTTCTCGATGCCTTCAAGAGGTGAAGCATTCAAGGCATTCAAAACATATATTTGAGTCTCGGCATCCTGAACTGTTCGGGCTGAGTATTTGACTATCTGGCCAGACGGGTGTGTGAGCTGGACTGTCTTAGTAGCACAGTCAATCAAAGCATTATGGGCTGTCAACCAGTCCATACCGAGAATGATGTCTATGTCGGAAGGTCCAAGAGCAATAAGGGAAGCGGAGAACGTCAACCCTTCAATTTTGATCTGATTGTTGTGACTTACCATCTTGGTTTGCCACCTGGAACGGGGAGTGATAATCTCTAATGGTGTGGGCAATAACTCTAGAGGTAGCTCATGCCGCTGTGCAAATTGTTGAGACACAAAGGAATGTGATGCCCCGGAATCAAAGAGAACAGAAGCTGCAACTGAATTAACTGACAGAGTTCCCATCACGATTTTTGTAGACTCACGAGCTTCTCCCATTTTGACGTGGGTGACCTGGCCTCGGTCCATAGCAGACATCCTGGCCTTACGATTCCTACAACGATGGGTTCGATGGCCCTTCGTACGACCATCAGGAGGACATGGGGCATCCTGAGGAGAAGCCGTAACATTAGGCGGTCCATCATGAACCGATAGCTGTCTCGGCGGTGAAGGCAGACGAGGTGCAACATATGACGGCCTTGGTGTTGGAGCAGGTCGGTGATGAACATTGTGTGGGATCCAAACTCGACGTTTCTGAACAGGCTGACCCGAGGGTGAGCCTGCTTCACGAGTGCGTTTGAGCGACTCCTGGCATTCAGTCAGAGCTATTTCAATTTGGAAAGATTTGCTGACAAGCATTTCGAAGTCTGTACAATCAAGGACTGCAAGTGCGAGTTTTATGTCAGTACGGAGTCCTTCACGGAATTTATCCTGCTTGCGGGCGTCAGTGTTAACGTCATCCTCAGCATAGCGGGATAACTCGAGAAATTTCCTCTGATATTCATCCACAGTCATTGTGCCCTGTGTGAGTTTGCGAAACTGCTGCTTCTTCTGATCTATCAGACCTTGAGGAAGGTACCGTGCACGAAAAGTCGACTGAAATTCCTGCCAAGTGGTTACGATTTCAGCAGGCAACATACCCATGTGGCTTTCCCACCATTGAGCAGCTGGGCCCTTTAGGTGGAATGTCGCGAAGGTGACGTAACTGTCAGGGGCAACATTAGCTGACTCCATTTCAAACAGGATGTCACGAAGCCAATCATCAGCATCCATAGGATTGGTGGAGTTGCGGAAAACGGACGGGTTGAGGTGCGCAAATTCTGGCAGCGAGATCGGTCCAGGCTCCTGACGAGCCTCATTGCATTCCAAACGTCTTACCAGACTCTCGTTGAGCTGACGGTTCAATTCAAACTGCTGCATCATTGCGGCAATATAGGGTGGAGGTGGAGGATCGTCAGCCATCCTGCCAAATCAACAGGGGCAATTTAGCTAATAACTTGCAGGTGTATGGAATTATTTATGAAGTAACACGCACAACAGAAGGAAGTGCAATAGATACTTCATCATATTCGCACCAGACATTCAAAGCCACACATAGCCTCGGTTAGCATCCGGCATTACGACAGTTGAAAAGGGAAGGGCTAGACATCTAGGCGGCGCGCAGGCACGCGATATGGGAGTACACAACGAGACATAGCAAAGGCTAGATCCACGTCGGAGAAAACTGTTGGGGCGAGGAATCTGCACGTGACAACACAGGGTGCCCTCGATAAAAGGATCCTGTAAGCAGAACCTGGCCCACAATCTTGAAGCAAGGGGGAATATTTCAGAACTCCGGGTGGATGTGAGCACGAGAGCCTAATGCTGGAGTTAGTAAAATCATTTAACCCGAATAGAAGAGAGAGCAGAGTCCCAGAGTAAAGGTGAGGAATAAAAGATACTAATACCACCCAATTGGCGACGTGGGCCCGTAAGCCACACAGCCAAGTTAGTAAAATAGTTTTCCGGTTTCTAGACTCAACTTCGGCCAAGGAGTTGGAAAGGGGATTCCTACAGGCAGTCGGCTCTGATACCAACTTGTGACGCCCCCGGCCCGATCGTGCACTAATCATACACGCAAATGCACACGATCAAGCCTAAGGACTCACGGGCAGATATCACAACACAACTCTAAAACATAAATAAAGTCATACAAGCTTTATATTACAAGCCAGGGGCCTCGAGGGCTCGAATACATAAGCTTGCGAGCAAGCGTCAGCGGAAGCATCAGATATCTGAGTACAGATATGAAATAGAAACAGAAAGGCCTTTAGAAGGCGGGGCAAAAGAAAACACTACGATCGAAAGGCACAAGGCCTCCTGCCTGGGACCCTCCGATCCTACTCCTGGTCGTCAGTCAACTCGTAGTAGTATCCAGCCTCTGGGTAGTAGTAGTAACGATCGTCGGGGCATCTGTCTCAGGGGGCTCCGTCCTCTGGTCACGTCAAACTGATATGGGGAGAAAAAGGAAAACAAAGCAACCGTGAGTACTCTGAAGTACTCAGCAAGCAAGGATCTACACTACATATGCAACATTTTCAAAGGGAGGCTGTATATGTGGACTGGGCTGCAGAAATGCCAGAATAGAGAGAAGGCCTAGTCCTATCGAAGACTAGCATCTTCAGCGGTCTTGCAGCAGTAGAAGAGAGTAGAACATTACAATATAATGTAGTAGTAATAATATCAACCTCACCCAGAGATCCTTTCTCGACTCCCTGCGAGAAAGCAATCCCAGAGCCATACATTCATCAACCTCGTCCTGAGATCCCTTCTCGACTCCCTGCGAGAAGCAATCCCAGAGCCATATATACAGGTCTCATCACAGGTATCCAGTTCTAAATTGTATCAATCAGGATACAACTCCGAGTGTCCTTTACCGTAGGACCGGCTATCGATAGAAGTGTTCTTCCCTGCAGGGGTGCACCAACTTACCCAACACGCTCGATTAACTTCGGCCGGACACACTTTCCTGGGTCATGCCCGGCCTCGGCCAAACGACACATCGCAACCCTACCTACAGCTCAGCAGAGAGGTCCCCGTCGGTCTACATCCTAAGCGCTCAGAGGTCTTGGGCAATCGCCCTGTGCACTCCGAGTCGTTGCGTGCAGGGGGAAGCCAGGCACCAGGGGGGCGCCGGTCCGTCCCGGCCGCAAGGCTGAACTAGACGTCTGACAGAGCTTTCGGCTGATGCTACGATGCAGAACGCCCATACTATGCCCACGTGATGGTTAGTGCTATCAGACCAGAGGTCTGCTCGGATCAAATATCCAAATCGTTAGGACTAGGGCTTGCGGTAACGAGCAGAGACTCACGAAAGATGTGACCCCGTCGCCCCGTCTCGAGGACTTGCGGCAAGGGTTAAGAATGCCCGGCCGCGCCTCGTATTCACCACTCGGGCACCACACTGGCAACCCGCCTTCACATCACACGCGGGTACCCCTCAGGGTCGACCCGCCTTTCCAAGTAACAATGTAAGGTCCAAATATCCGTGTGTCCATAACATCAGGGAATCCGAGGTATCACCCTCATTGAATTCCCACTCGATGTATCCGTCAAGGTGAACTAGGAGGAATCACCCTCACTGGGTCCACACTTGAGGTGTTGTACGACAGCGTCGTTATCGGAAGCGGTGAAGGAGGAATCACCCTCGATGACCACGACCAAATAACTACTCTACAGAGTTAACATCAGAAGTGCTACCTGAGGTTTCACCCTCGACACTCGATAGTAACGCTGCAGTGTCGTTACAACTAAGGGGGGTGATGTGCGGTGTCGGGTCCTGGTCTTCAATCCCATTGATCGGGTCTTCTGACGATCCAGCGCGGCAGTCGGGATAAGTGGGGTCACTGATAGGTCTCTACCCAGCCTAGACTAAACAGTTTAGGATATGTAGGAAATTATCAACAGCAGGTTACAATGAACAGGCTATGCATCAGAATAGGTAAAGCAGCAGCAGCAGTAATTCTAATGCAAGCATAAGGAATTTAGAATGGGCGATATCGGTATGCTCAAGGGAGGGGCTTGCCTGGTTGCTCGACGGCAAGGGCAAGGTCGTCTATGGTGTCTTCGGGATCCGCAGCTGCGTCGGTCTCGGGGACGACGTCGGGGTCGGGGGCTATCGAGAGAGAAGAGGGGGAGGAAACAGTATAAATATATAGCAAACATGAGCATGACAAATACGATACACGGTGCTAGGGGTAGTCTAACGCAGCATCACACGTAACAGACGGAGCGGGAGAATATCTGACGATATTTCCCGGGTCTTTGGAATTATCGGACAGAGGATAAGAGGGGAACGGTTGCAAGTTCGGATAGTTAGAGACGCGTGACGGACGAACGGACCGCGTATTCAGATTCGTCTCGTCGTTCTGAGCAACTTTCATGTACAAAGTTTTTCGATCTGAGTTACGGATTATTTAATATGATTTTCTAAAGTTTTTATTAATTTCTGGAATTTAATTAGTTATTTAAATTAACATTATCCGAAACAGTAGTTGATGACGTCAGCATGACATCATGCTGACGTCAGCACAATCTGACAGGTGGGGCCCGCTGTCATTGACTATTAGCCTAATTAACAGATTAATTAGCTTAATTAGATAATTAGGTTAATTAAGTTTAATTAGTTTAATTAAACATGATTAGTTAAGTTAATTAATTCACTAATTAACTAATTAATTATTACTATATTTTCTTTTTCTTCTTTTTCTTCTTCTTTTTTTTTTTTAAAAAACATTCTGGGGGCCCACTGGACAGTGGCACAGCCGGACACGTCCGCGCTGTGCCCGTCCAGAGCCGGACACATCCGCGCGGCTGGGGTCAACGCGCGCGCGCGCACGGACGAGCGGGCAGACGACGGCGAGCGACGCGCGGGCGCACGTGCGGGGCAGCTGCGGCGAGCGGCAGCAGCAGCAGCAGGCGGAGCAGCAGCTCCGCGGCGGGGGCGGGCGAGCGCGGCACGGGAGCGGTGACCGCGGCGGCAGGGAGAGCGCACGGGGAGCGGACGCGGTCCTCACCGGCGATGTAGATGAACAGGGCCGGCGAGGCTCGGTGGAGCCGACGGGGAGGAGGACGGGGAGGTGTTCGGCGACGGCGGTGGCTGGGTCTGGCGACGGCAGCGGGCGGCGGCGTCGGTGCCCCGTTGGGGAAGAGGTCGAGGACGGGGAGGCGGGCGCCGGCGACGGCGGTGCAGCACCGGGCGGCGTCGGAGAGGTGGCGGCGGGGTCAGCGTGGCGTCGACGCTGCCGGGGCAGAGACGGGGGCGTCGGGCGGAGGCGAGGGGGACCTCCCGATCCAGACCGAGAGAGCGAGAGGGAGAGGTCGATCGAGGGGAGTGGGGTGTAGCGGGCTAGGGTTTGGGGGGGGATAAGGGGAGAGCGGGAGTGGGCCGGCCTGGCGGCCTGGACGGCCTGCTGGGCCGAGGCCCAGGGGGGTTTCCCTTTATTTTTCTGTTTTCTTCTGTCTTTTTCTTTTTTTTTTCTTTACTCCTATTCTCTGTTTTGTAAATTGTGAGGCCTCAAAATGACTTTTGTAAAATATGAGACCTAGCCCATAAATACCAGTGCTTTATTTCCTAACACCTAAAATTAGTTTGGGCAAAAACATCATTTCATACTTAAATTAGATTTAATAAATGGTTATTAAATATTGTTTTTAGTCGCTGTTTGAAGATGTTTGAGTCACTTACCCAACTCCAATGATGTCGGTTTCAATTTTAGAATTGTCTCTGATTTATTTGCTATTTAATGAACAATTTAGTTTCTATGTTGGACAACTTTTATTTTCCACTTTAATTTAATTTGAATTTGAGTTAGAAGTTGAAATGCATTATGATGCAAATGATGATCATGCACTGTTAAACATGATGACATGGCATAATCAAAAGGGTGATTACTGTAGTTAACCACTGGGGGTGTTACAGGCGCCTTGTAGGGCACCACAACCAGCATCTCCTTCAGCTGCTCTGATCGGGGCCCCTCTGGCAGCGGTGCCGGGCAGCTAATCTTTTTGGCTTTCGCGAGCCAGCCCTGCAGAATCCACGTAACAAGGTCAGATATCGGGTAATGTAAATAACCAAACACTCTTTGAAGAGAGATGCCACTCACCTCCCTTGGGGGATTCGCGGCGTCAAGACTGATGTCCTTCCCCTCGGCCGGCCACTCCTTCTGGGGCTGGAATAGTTGGCCCCATATCTTGTCCGGAGTCGTGCTGAAGAGGTACCGCATAGTGGCCGGATCTGAGGGCTCATGCTCCCACATGGGCTTGGCCCTTTCCTGACAAGGGAGGATCCCGCGGTGGAGCATGATTTGGAACACGTCGACCAGCTTTGCGTCGGTCTCTAGCACATTGTCGACGCGTTTCTGCAGCGCCTTGGTGTTGGCAACGCGCCCCCAGTCTGGACTCTTGGTGGTCCAGGAGGCTAATCTGGTGGGGGGTCCGGACCGGAATGCGGGGGCCGCCCCCCATGCGGCCTCCCTCGGCTCGGTGATGTAGAACCACTCCTTCTGCCACATTTGGACAGTGTCGACGAAGTGGCCGTCCGGCCATTGGACCCATGTCAGCTTGCTGATCAAGGCCCCGCCGCAGTCCGCGTGCTCACCGCCGACCACCTTGGGCTTCACGTTGAACACTTTCAGCCATAAGCCGAAATGCGGCTGGACCCAAAGGAGCGCTTCACATACGACGATGAAGGTCGAAATGTGGAGGAGGGAGTTGGGGGCTAGATCATGGAAATCTAGCCCATAGTAGAACATTAGCCCCTGCACAAAGGGGTGCAGGGGAAATCCAAGCCCCCTAAGGAAATGGGGGAGAAAAACTACCCTTTCGCCTGGCTTGGGCGTAGGGATGATCTGGCCCTCTTCGGGGGCTCAATGGGTGATGTTGGCCGGCAAGTAACCGGCCTTCTTCAACTTCAGGATATCTTCGTTGGTGACGAAGGAGGCCTCCCACTTCCCGTTGGCGCCTGATCCGGCCATGGTCGAAGGAGGTGAAGTGGGATTGGCTACGGAAGCAGAGAGAAAGGGCGCTGGAACTCTGAAGGACTGCGAGTGTGGAAGGAAGGAGAAGGCGTAGGATGCAGATTATAGTGGCCCCCCTTTATAGACTGTGGGCAGGCCAGAGATCCCTTTTTTCACGCCGTTGGCCCTCTCCACTTCCCGATATCCCCGCGGTGTTATGAGCGGGGAGGGGAATCAAAATCATTAACCATATCCCCCAAAAGGCGGGACACGACCTCCACGTTGAGGGGACGTGTCAGTCGTGGCGTCAGCCTTGAGCCGCGCTTCGAGAAATAGTAACTCCCCGGCATTATGGCCGGAAGCGACTCTTCGTTGAAGGAGAAAAAGTTGTCAGATAAAGGCACTATTTGCGCTTGAGCGATATTTTTATTATTACCTTCGGTGTTAAGTAAAACAGCCACTTCAGATTCCGAACATCGCTTGGTACCGAACAGGGGGGAGACTAGCTGAGGAACTCGCCCCACAAGCCGAATATTGGTCGGATGAGTGGATGCCGGATACAAGTCTCGGCATTGGAGGCAAGTTCGGGGGCTACTGAGGGAGTCATGGACTAAGGGATCCTCGGGGCGACGGCCCATTGTACATGGGCCGGACCGGTGGAGCTGTGTGGTTACGGAGACCTGTGAAGCCGTGGTGTGCCCTCCAAGTTAAGGGTGGACGAGATCTCTTTCCCTCTTGTTGTAATCTATCTTCGGTAACCCTAACCCTATCGGTGTCTATATAAACCGAGGGTTGTAGTCATTAGGGTTAGAGCTACATTCATCACCTCATAGCCTTAGGGTTTAGCTCATGCTGATCTCGAGGTAGATCTACTCTGTAAACTCCATCATATATTTAATACAATCAAGCAGGACGTAGGGTTTTACCTCTTCGAGAGGGCCCGAACCTGGGTAAACACTGTGTTCGTCGTCCCCTGTTATCTATTGATCCTAGATCCATAGCTCGGGACCCCCTACCCCGAGGTCTGCCGGTTTTGACACCGACACGAGGCCTAAGCTTGGGGGAGTTGATACGTCCATTTTGCATCATATTTTCCTGCTATTATTTATAGTATTTTCAATCAATATAACACTTTGTGGAGCAATTATAATGCCTTTTCTCTCTTAATATGCAAGGTTTGCACGAAGAGGGAGATTACCGGCAGCTGGAATTCTGGACCTGAAAAAGCTATGTCACAGATACCTATTTTGCACATCTCCAAATGAGCTAAAATTTTATGGAGATTTATTTTGGAATATATAAAAATTATTGGAGAAAAGAAGTACCAGAGGGGGCCACCCAGGTGCCCACTAGGCACCAGAGTGCGCCTACCCCCTGGCACGCCCTGGTGGGTAGTGGGGCCCTGGCCAGCCTCTAGTGCCCATCTTCTAGTATATAAGCCCATTTACCCTATAAAAAATAAGTAGAGGACTTTCGGTATGGAGCGCCACCGTCTCGAGGCGGAACTGGGGCAGGAGCACTTTTGCTCTTCGGCGCAGATATTCCACCGGGGATACTTCCCTTCAGGAGGGGGAAATCGAAGCCGTCATCATCACCAACAACCCACTCATCGTGGGAGGGCCAATCTTCATCAACATCTTCAACAACACCATCTTATCTCAAACCCTAGTTCATCTCTTGTATTCAATCTTTGTATCAAAACCTCAGATTGGTACCTGTGGGTTGCTAGTGGTGTTGATTACATCTTGTAGTTGATGCTAGTCGGTTTATTTGGTGGAAGATTATATGTTCAGATCCATTATGCTATTTAATATCCCTATGATCTTGAACATGAATATGACTTGTGAGTAGGTGATTTTGTTCTTGAGGACATGGGAGAAGTCTTGTCATAAGTAATCATGTGAATTTGGTATTCGTTCAATATTTTGATGATATGTATGTTGTTGATACCCTTAGTGGTGTTATGTGAATGTCGACTACATGACACTTCACCATCTTTGGGCCTAAGGGAATGCATTGTGGAGTAGTTATTAGATGATGGGTTGCTAGAGTGACAGAAGCTTAAACCCTAGTTTATGCGCTATTCCATAAGGGGCTGATTTGGATCCATATGTTTAATGTTATGGTTAGATTTTATCTTAATTCTTCTTTCGTAGTTGCGGATGCTTGCGAGAGGGGTTAATCATAAGTGGGAGATTTGTTCAAGTAAGAAAAACACCCAAGCACCGGTCCACCCACATATCAAATTATCAAAGTAGTGAACGCGAATCAAACAAACATGATGAAAGTGACTAGATGAAATTCCCATGTGTCCTCGAGAACGTTTTACTTATTATAAGAGACCGTTTCGGCCTGTCCTTAGCTACAAAAAGGATTGGGCTACCTTGCCGCACTTTTGTTACCGTTACTATTATTTGCTCGTTTACAAATTATCTTGCTATCAAACTACTCGTTACCGATAATTTCAGTGCCTGCAGAAAATACCTTGCTGAAAACCGCTTGTCATTTTCTTCTGCTCCTCGTTGGGTTCGACACTCTTACTTATCGAAAGGACTACGATTGATCCCCTATACTTGTGGGTCATCACCTACCCCCCCTGGGGCATGCCCTATGAGCTTGTGGCTCGCCCGTAGCTCTTCTGGCCTCCTCCCGAACCTTCTAGGGTCCCTTCTGGTCCAGAAAAATCATCGTAAAGTTTCATCGTGTTTGGACTCAGTTTGGTACTGATTTTCTGTAAAGCCAACAACAAGAAAAAAACACCAAATGGCACTAGGCACTAGGTTAATAGGTTAGTCCCAAAGAAATGATATAAAATAGCATATAAATACATATAAGGCATCCAAGATTGATAATATAATAGCATGGAACAATCAAAAATCATAGATACGTTCGAGACTGATACGTCCATTTTGCATCATGTTTTCCTACTGGTATTTGTGATGTTTTTTATCAATATAATACTTTGTGGTGCAATTCTAATGCCTTTTCTCTCTTAATTTGCAATATTTATATGAAGAGGGAGATTGCCGGCAGCTGGAATTCTGGACCTGAAAAAGCTATGTCAGAGATACCTATTCTGCACAACTCCAAATGAGCTGAAATTTCACTAAGAATTATTTTGGAATATATAAAAAATAATGGAAGAAAGAAATACCAGAGGGGGGCCACCAGGTGCCTACAAGGCACCAGGGCGTGCCCACCCCGCTGGGCGCGCCCTGGTGGCTTGTGGGGCCCCTGGCCATCCTCCGTGGCCCATCTTCTGGTATATAATCCCATTTTCCCTAGAAAAAATAAGAAGAGGACTTTCGGGATGAAGCGCTGCCATCTCGAGGTGGAACCTGGGCAGGAGCACTTTTGCTCTCCGACAGAGCGATTCCGTCGGGGATACTTCCCTCCGGGAGGGGGAAATCGAAGTCATCGACATCACCAACAACCCTCTCATCGTGGGAGGACCAATCTTCATCAACATCTTAAACAACACCATCTCATCTCAAACCCTAGTTCATCTCTTGTATTCAATCTTTGTCTCAAAACCTCAGATTGGTACTTGTGGGTTGCTAGTAGTGTTGATTACATCTTGTAGTTGATGCTAGTTGGTTTATTTGGTGGAAGATTAAATGTTCAGATCCTTGATGCTATTCAATACCCCTCTTATCTTGAACATGAATATGATTTGTGAGTAGTTACTTTTGTTCTTGAGGACATGGGAGAAGTCTTGTCATAAGTCATCATGTGAATTTGGTATTTGTTCGATATTTTTGATGATATGTATGTTGTTGCTTCCTTTAGTGGTGTCATGTAATGTCGACTACATGACACTTCACCATCTTTGGGCCTAAGGGAAGGCATTATGGAGTAGTAATTAGATGATGGGTTGCTAGAGTGACAGAAGCTTAAACCCTAGTTTATACGCTATTCTGTAAGGGGCTGTTTGGATCCATATGCTTCATGCTATGGTTAGATTTATCTTAATTCTTCTTTCGTAGTTGCGGATGCTTGCGAGAGGGGTTAATCATAAGTGGGAGGCTTGTTCAAGTAAGAACAGCATCCAAGCACCGGTCCACCCACATATCAAATTATCAAAGTAGCGAGCGTGAATCAAACAAACATGATGAAAGTGACTAGATGAAATCCCCGTGTGTCCTCTAGAACACTTTGCTTATTATAAGAGACCATTTCGGCCTGTCCTTTGCTACAAAAAGGATTGGGCTATCTTGCTACACCTTTGTTACCGCTACTACTTATTGCTGGTTACAAATTACCTTGCTATCAAACTACTTGTTACCGATAATTTCAGTGCTTGCAGAAAATACCTTGTTGAAAACCGCTTGTCGTTTCCTTCTGCTACTAGTTGGGTTTGACACTCTTACTTATCGAAAGTACTAGATTGATCCCCTATACTTGTGGGTCATCAGAGACGTATCAGGAGGCACAGTGCTCCTGAAGAAGCCACTGGGGCCACTGTATTCTCCTCACGCCCTCTCACAATGCAAGATGTCGTGATTCCACTAGAGGTGCCGTTGAAGGCAGCGACCGAACCTTTAAAAACAAGGTTAGGGCTCTCTCCATAACTTAATTGGAGGCTCCCAGCACCACCACGAAGCTTCACCACAATGGATTGTGGCTCCGAGGTGACCTCTTTCGCCTAGGGTGCCCAAACACCCAAGAGTAACAAGATCTACAAGGGATTAGTGGGAGAATCAAATATCTCTTGGTGGAAGTGTAGATCGAGGCCTTCTCCTCCAAGCCCTAGAGTAACAACAAGTTTTGTTGGCTAGGGAGAGAGATCGGGAGAAAATGGAGCTTAGGGAAATAATGGAGCTTTGGGGGGAAAAGAGGTGATCTTCTCGGGGAAGAAGACCCCCTTTATATAGTGGGGGAACAATCCAACCGTTATCTGCCTTAAAATCGTGCTCAAGCGATACTACCGCTCAGGGGAGCGGTACTACCGCTAGAGGCGGCAGTTCCAGCTAGTGCCTACGAGTACGTGAATACAGGAGCGGTAGTGCTGCCGGAACGGTACTATGTCCTCACCAGCGGTACTACCACTTGGAGTCACAGAGCACACTGGAACAATGGTGGTAGAGGTGGGTAGGATGGAAATAGCGCCTGAAGTGGTACTACCGCCTGCTACTACCGCTCTACAACCGCGGAGAGGAATGGAAGTTACAGAAGCTAGAAATAAGCGGTAGTTTGTGCAGTAGTGGGAAGTGGCAGTACCACCCTACTACCACTCTATTGTCGTGAATTCCTCTAGGCTACAGAGAAGACAGTGGTGGTGGGGTAGTACTAGCGCCGCAGTTCTGCTGGAGAGGTACTACCGCCCAACTACCGCTGGAGCGTAAAAGACCACAATAGCCAAAAATAAGCAGTAGTGCCTGTGGCACTGGACTGTGGAAGTACCGAACAAGCGGTACTACTGCTACACAGAGCGGTACTACCGCTAAGTAGCTTCAAAAACTCCCAAGACAGAAAACGGTAGGAACTCCAAAGTTGCGGTAAAGGTTTGTGGGTGATATGGGTATGTGTACGTATTGATTCCACCCCAATCTTTCCAAAGCAGACCCCCTCTTAATACTACGATTTTCCTACGACTCAAATCCACCGAAAAAGAAACGACGGAAAGAACCATCTTCACTCTTTACCATCGAGGGGAATACACCGTCTTGTGCCATATGTATTAACATCTGAAATGCTCAATGCACACGGTTAGTCTGCAAATTGCATTGTCATCAATCAACAGAACCACTAAGGGAGAAATATGTTGGAAATACACCCTAG
Organism: Thinopyrum elongatum; assembly: GCA_011799875.1. Taxonomy (NCBI): domain Eukaryota; kingdom Viridiplantae; phylum Streptophyta; class Magnoliopsida; order Poales; family Poaceae; genus Thinopyrum; species Thinopyrum elongatum. The sequence continues at coordinate 356,654,047 of CM022302.1, read as the reverse complement.
AGGCAATAATATTTGTATTATTATATTTCCATGTTCATAATTAAAGAAGTTTATATCCTATGCTATAACTGCTATGATCCTGGAATACGCGATTCAGTGGAAACTCATATGCACGTGTAGAATGATAAATGCTTAAATAAAAGATTCCTAGTCTTGCCTCTAGGACTAACTCGAGTGTTGTTGGTGATCCGTTTTTCAGATCTTAGGATATCATTTAAAATGTTAAACGATAGTCCTAAAACAACATTGAGATTATGACGTCAGAACAACGATCATATTGAATCAACCCAAATTTGTGTGTTATGAATTGAGTAATCTCGTCTATAATCAATTGTAATAACACAGAGTGTTAACGTGTGATTTTGCTCCTTAGACCATGAGAGCATCGTAGTCTCTTCTTATCGTACGATGAGCTTTGGGGTTGCCCAAACGTCACCTGTAACACGGTGATCATAACGACAACTTACGGGTTCATCGGAAAGTTTGGCAAGGGACTAGATATCTCAAGAGTGGGGTTTTGCTCCTCCGACGATGGAGAGATATTCTTAGGGCCCTCTCACTATGACGACATCCATCATCGTCTGGTCAAACACAGGTGACTACGTCACGGGGATGCCGGAACACAACAACAAGAAAAAGGAACAAAACCGGTGACAAGGATTTCGGTATAATGAACATGTGTTGACTCAGGAGGATACTGATGCATCCCGGGTTTTGTAAAGTATCGTGAAGCAAATGGAACATGCATGATAACCAATGGTTCACTCGAATATCATTCGTGTGCTCATAGGGATCGATATGGACATCCACGGTTCCGCTATCGGTCATTGGACGAAGGGGTTTCGTTCATGTCTATGAGTTACCGAACCTACGAGGTCACAAGTTTAAAGAAATCATGATCTGATAAGTGTTAGTAGGACGGGAGTGATGAGAATATATTTTTTTGAATTGTTTCATTAACATTCGAAATAGTTCTGAGAGGATCCGAAAGCGTTTCGGTGAATATCAGGTAAGACCGGGTATTAACGATAAATATATATAGGTGGAAAATGTTTTCGGGAATGTTAAATTATATATAAAATGGTCTAAAAGTATTTAGAACTATTTTATATTTAATTAAATATCAACGGGCCTTAAAAGGCCAAGAGGTGAAAGGCAACTTGGGCCACAAAGGCGCAAGTGGGGAGGCGCCTCCCTTCCCGAAGGAAGGAGGCCGAATTGGAGTGGGGGAGGAGTCCAACTCCTCCTCCCTTGGCCGGCCAAAGGGGAGGGACTTTCCCTCCCCTTCTGGCGCCCCTTCCTCTCCCCTCCAACCTATATATACTTGAGGATTTGTGCTCTTTTGATATACAAGTTTTGGAGCCTCCTCTAGAGCTAGACTAATCCTCTAATCCTCATAATTAGAAGCCCCATGTGGTTCTAATCTCCTCCCTTTAATTCTCAGGTGACGATTAGCTCTAGACGGTGAAGCGCTGCCGGACCTTGAAGGCTGAACGCTTGCAACCAAGTAAAGAGGTCGTACTTCCAGTCTTTGGTTCGAGGGACTGTTCGTGGGTGGTTCACGGGAACGTTCATCGATGGTTCGAGGGACTCCAAGTACGATCTACACAGACATGTTCGTCTTCCGCTGCAACACGGTGACGGTAACGATGGTGATCCCAACCCGTTATGCATCTTCATATTGATCTTGGGTGTGCATAGGCATAATTTTTTTTGTTTTCTACTACGTTTCCCAATAAAATATGCCCTAACAATATGGATGTCCACGGTTCCGCTATTGGTCAATTAACGAAAGGGGTTTTGTTCATGTCTATGTTTTATCGAACCTACAGGGTCACAAGCTTAAGGGAATCACGATTTGCTGAGTGTTAGTGGAGCAAGAGTTATGAGAAAATGTTAATGAAATAGTTTCATTAATATTCAAAATAGTTTCGAGAGGAACCAGAAGCGTTTCGGTGTTACCGGAAGGGTTTCGGGGTTTACCAGGTAATACCGAGAAATGTATATAGGTGGAATTGTTTTCGATGACTTAAATATAAATTATAAAGGGCTCTAGTATGATTAGGAGGCCCCTGGAATTTATTCATACTCAATGGGCTAAAGAAAATAAGAAAATGCCTATTAGCGGAGAGTTAATGGGCCCTAAGGCCCATTAGTGGAGGCCCCCAAGAGGGAGGCCGAATTGGGGAGGTGGAGTTGGACTCCACTAGCCCATAGGCCGGCGTAGGGGAGGGAAACCCCTCCCCCAAGTCAGCCACCCCTCCCTATCCCTTCAACCTATATATACTAGAGGATTTTGGCCTTTGAAGATACAAGTTTTGGAGCCTACTCTAGTTCTCTAGTTCTAGTTCTTGTCCTTATAATTAGAAGCCCAGTGTGGTTCTAATCTTCTTACTCTAATTCCCCAGCAATGATTAGCTCTTGATGGTGAAGCGCTGCCGGATCGTGAAGACCTTACGCTTGCAAACTATGGAGAGGCCGTGCTTTTGGTCTTCCGTTCGAGGGATCGTTTCATGAACGGTTCGAGAGACTTCAAGTACGATCTACATCGACTCGTCTTCTTCCGCTGCAACTCGGAGATGGTAACGATCCGATCTAAACCATCATTAAATTTTCATAGTGTTACTGGTGTATTGTAGGACTTTTTTGGGGGGTTAATTTGATAAATGCCACTCGAATTCTAACGATTCCGAGAAACGCCACTACAATTTCCAAACTTTGAAAAATGCCATTTCCAGCGGCATTTTTTAAAGTTTGCAGTGGCATTTTTCAAAGTTAGCAAAATTTGCAGCGGCATTTTTCAAAGTTTGGAAATTGCAGTGGCGTTTCTCGGAATCGCCATAATTCGAGTGGTATTTATCCAATTAACCCTTTTTTGTTTTCCAATACATTTCCCAACAACAACACCTTAATCATTTGCATCGGACGATTCATATTCACCCGATGATGTACTCCCTCCAATCGCCAAAAGAGGACGTACAATCCTCCGTGCGGCCATTAAGGAGAGAATCACATGCAGATTGGTAATTAGCATATATTTAATACTCAATGATTAAGGAAAGAATCCTATGAGGATTGGTCATTATCATCCATTTAATACTTGACAATTAAGGAGAGAATGGTATGTAGACTCATAATTAGCATCAATTTAATACTCGGCGATTAAGGAGAATCGAATGTAGATTAGTAATTAACACCAATTTTGACCTTCGTAGATATTGATTTCATGCAAAACCAAAAACATGCATAAACAGAAATACATACTAAACAAATATGTTAGTACAGAAAATTAATATAAATTGGCATAAAAAGTATATAAAAGTCATAATATAATAGCATGGGACGATCAAAAATTATAGATATGTTTGGTATGTATTAGTTGCCAACGGTCGGATTTTAAAGCAGCTGGTAAATTTACTTGAGCAACAAGTAAAGTTGACTCTCAGTTCGAAACATTTCTCTCGTAGCACAAAATATCATCGTCTCTAGCTGACAAGTAAATGTGTCGAAGAATAAAGAGATTTCTCTCAACTCTCATAGGACATGTTTCGGTTAAGCATCAGAATAAACATAAGTATCGAAATACCTATCTTAATAGTATGGTGGTCCAACGACTCAAGGAAGGAAATGAAATGGTGAAACAAAAGCCACGTCTTCACCTTGTCTTCATACTTCACGGTTGTAGTCATTTCTTTTCGGACACCTCACGTACATATTGCTTTACATTTGCAATATTTTTAGATGTCGTCTCCGACACGCAATCTTCTCATAATCAAACTCCTCAAAACCTTTTAACCTTCTCTGCATCGCAGAAGACTTTCACTGAAGTTTATAGTAAACTTCTCAGAAGATTATAGCAATCTTCTCGATACTCTAGGAAATATTTTTCTCTGTGTGCACTAGCAAACAAATCAGTCCCTCACTGTTTCTGACAACAACCTTCAAAAACAAAGGGCAAGGAATTGCACAAACAAGCACCTAGGATCATCCTGGTGATGCCTAACATACTCTTCTAATTTACACAGATTTTATAGTTTTTTACCATCGCATATGCTCTTGTTAACATGGATGGCTTGCTACATTGTTTTCTTTTGAACGGAATGGAAGGTTTTCTACATTGACCACGTAGCAGATTTAGTAGTAGCTGGCTGGGTCCATGGAGATGCTTCAAGGTTGCATCGAGCAACGGCGCGTTTAAACAACCTTATGGTCCTGGCGCCCACGTGACGTGTGAAAGCCTAGGCTTCTGCACCCCACGTGAATAATCTAAGCGGTCTGATTCCCGTAGATCATAGGGCTAACAAGGCGGCTGATTTTTCACGGTTATCAACTGGATGATGCCTAGCGGACGCCTTTTTTCGTTCATGACTATAAGTTAGTTTTCCTTTGTGTTTTGTGTGTGTGATTATTCTTTCTTTTTTCTTCATGTTTATTTTTCTTTTCCTTTTTTTCTATATTTAAGATTTGTTCTTTAGTACATAGTGAACTTTTTTTAGTATACAGTGAACATTTTTTAAGTATACACTAAACTTTTTTATATACGATGAACTATTTTTTATACATTGAACATTTTTTAGTATATGATAAACCTTTTTAATTATACAATAAACATTTTTTAAATACACACTTAACATTTTTTAATATGCCGTGAAATTTTTATGTATGCACTGAACCTTTTTATATAAACACATACTGAAAAAAGTTCTGAAATACTTTTTCTAATTTTTCAATTGGTTTTAAAATATTTAGCTCCATACAAAACAACAGTCGGCTTTGCTTGGAGAAAAACTGACTAATAAAAAACTAAAGAGACAGAAAAACGTTCGCGCCACTGTGGGCCGGCCCATATGGCAGACTTTCAGGCGTAGTCTCGCCTGTTTGACGCCCATGGGCGTCATACAGGAGGTCTCGTCGTAAGCGAAACACAGCTCCTGTCTGTGTAAAACTCACACACAGCACAGACCAAAAAAAGAAGTCCCGCGCGGCGCCACCGCGACGATGCTTCCGGCACCTCCTCCGTTCTCCCACGGCGACTTCGTCGCCGTTCTCTCCCGCTGCGCCACCCTCGCTCACCTGAAGCAGCTCCATGCCCACTCCGTCGTCACCGCCCGCGCCGCCACGCAGCCCACCATCTTCCACCTCCTCCGTTTCGCGTCCCTCCGCCTCTCCTGCCTCCCCTACGCCCGCCGCCTCTTCGATTCCACGCCCTATCCCAATGTCTTCCTCTACTCCGCCATGCTCTCCGCCTACGCCGCCGCGTCCCCCGCGCAGGCGTACGCCCGGGACGCCGTCGCCCTCTTCCTCCGTATGCTCCGCCGCGGCCGCTCCCCGCCCAACCAGTTCGTCTACCCGCTGGTCCTCCGCGCCGCATGCGTCGTCGGCGTACAGCTGGTTAGGTCGATCCATTCTCACGCCTACAAGAGCGGGTTCCACGCGCATGATGTTATAAGGACTTCGCTGCTTGATGGGTACTCGAGGTATGGCATGATGCTGGACGCACGAAAGCTGTTTGATGGTTTGACGGAGAGGAATGTGGTCTCCTGGACCGCGCTGCTGTCCGGCTACACAAGGGCCGGGAAGGTCGGAGACGCGATTGTTCTGTTTGAACGGATGCCCGAGAGGGACGTGGCTGCGTGGAACGCGATGATCGCTGGCTGCACGCAGAATGGATTGTTTCTGGAGGCTCTGGGGATTTGTAGCAGGATGGTGGAAGAGGGGTTCCGGCCGAATGGGACCACAGTTGCTTGTGTGCTGTCTGCATGTGGGCACCTTGGGATGCTGAAAATCGGGAAGGTCATCCATGGTTATGCGTGGAGGAGCTGTGTTGGTTTTGGCTCGTCTGTTGTGAATGGGTTGATTGATATGTATGGCAAATGCGGGACTTTGAAGGGGGCGAGGTGGATGTTTGATGAGTTTTCCGACAAGAGTCTGACCACATGGAATTGTCTGATTAATTGCCTTGCACTACATGGGCACAGCAAGAGTGCAATTGCTGTCTTCGGTGAGATGAGGGACGCAGGAATTGAACCTGACGAGGTTACATTTGTGGGATTGTTAAATGCGTGCACCCATGGTGGATTTGTCGATGAAGGGCTTATGTACTTTGAACTCATGTGCGATGAGCTGAGAATTGAGCCAGAGATTGAGCATTATGGGTGTATCATTGACCTTCTTGGTCGAGCAGCACGATTTGAAGATGTAATGAATGTTATCAAAGATATGAAAGTCCAACCAGATGAGGTCATTTGGGGGTCACTTCTCCATGCCTGTAGGATACACAGACAGCTAGAGCTTGCTGAGTTTGCTATAAGAAAATTACTGAAGTTGAATCCGAACAATGTTAATTATGCTGTGATGCTGGCAAACTTATACAGTGAAGGTGGATCCTGGGAACAGGTTACGAAGGTACGGAAGCTGATGCAGGAGGATATGGGCAAGAAAGTACCTGGTTGTAGTTGGATCGAGGTGGATCGCAAGACACACATGTTTTACTCTGGTGACGATACTCATCCTGTATCAGAGGATATCTGTAACACTCTTGTGGAATTAGTGGCCTCAATGGAAATGTGTCAGGATTAATTTTTTATGGACGCAACAGGAGTTCTGCCTATATAGTATTAGAAGAAGTAGACATTACAGGCTGAAGCCTAAATAGAAGAAAAGCCCATGAGGATTGATTTGGATAGATTGATAGTTTTAGTTTGAAAGTTGGGAACTTCTATTCCGTAAGTGAAGTGGGGTAAATTGAAACTTTTGACCTAGGCTGGTTAGGAGTTATGTTGCATGTACGCATGAAGGTGTTCCCTCGAACCCCACTATGAAGTTACTCCATGCCAGAGGTAGTACTTATGCCAGTATTGTACGGTACTTCTGTAGCGGACTTATGCGTTACTATTTCATAGCGCAATTGGTGCATAAGGTATGCATGTATTTTCATGTCATTCATATTGATTATTTGAATTATGAATGACCTTATATATTTATGTTAATCTTATTAATTGGTGCCGGTTTAATAATCAGTAGTGCTGCTAGCAGTCCCACGTGTAGCTTCCATATCTTTTCTCTTCACTGCTGTTCTGTTGATTAGATTGATGTTCTGTGTTTCCATTGGTTAGCAACTATTGCCTGACAATCTGATATGCCATTTTGCGTTGTGAGTGGTGGAAGCTAGCCTACTATCTAGCATCTGTCAATAGTAACATGTCAAACAGAAATTGACCGCCTCTATGGTGTAGAAACTTGTCCTCGATAGAATACTCACTCATTTTCTCCTCTTTCTTGGTTTGCCACTTTATTAACATGTATATCATCTTACTTCATATAACCTACACTGTGATGTTTGATTTGCTTGTTCTCCAAACTTTTCTAGGATGATAACTCAGATGATTTAGTGAAAACAGGATCAGCTATAGGATCTCATGAGTATGGGTTAGTGCAACTGTTCAAGCAAGCCGCACATTTACAGTCAGTCACCTAACCCTTTCTAAAGCATTGGTGGTTTTGGAAATATACTGCAAAAAAATGATTCCATGCTAAGTATATCACATAAGACTGTTCTCAAAGCATGGTTTCATTGTGTATCGGCAAAACTTTTCAAAACATGGCAGACGGAAAAGATCATAACTAGTCTGGTTTGCGATGGCTTAAGTGAAATTTGTTTTTCTCTCAGTTCCAGCTACCGTGATGTCTATGAATACTTCAGTAACTTTGGCTGTCTAGAGGCAGGGCCTTCGCCTGGGGCGTGCTGGAGAGATCCTTCCTTGACTGTAGCACAAATCGCACTGTAGATCACTGTAGATTCAAGGCTTGCCTGGGACGTTGTGTGATGCTGGCTCCGCTACTGCACCTATTGGTCCACTTAACCACTTTATTATCACAGCTTAAAGCCTCTATTGTTCTGTTACTGCTACTGATATTTACTAGTACCAATTTGTTAGATGCATGTTTTTTTGATCCAAAAAGTGTATTTACTCAGTTAAACTTCTGGTTGCCACCATTTGTACTTCCGTCAAGTTGCTATTATTAGTAGTCGGCCATAGTAAGTTCCTGGTTTGTGGGCGGATTTTAAACATCTATGCTGGATGATTTTCAACACCAACATCACCGTGCATAATGCTCCTGTCTCCTGCCATTGTTTTGGCTTCTCTTTCCTGTACAGGAGAGCAAAAGGAAAGGAGACGATAGAAGCTAAAGATGGGTGAAGAACAAATGACAGAAGCTGTCTACTACTCCCTCCGTCCCATAATGTAAGACGTTTTTTGACACTACACTATGAACGTCTTACATTATGGGACGGAGGGAGTACATTCCATGCATGTATTTCAGCAGGTAATTCCATATTTAATCATTTTGTGGAGTTCTCTTAAATGATTCTACATGTAATCTGGAGTTTGAACCTATTAAGAAGCATTAATTTAGCTGCTGGAGTAGCCAGTTGGAGTGACAGACATATGCGGGAAGTTGGAATCTGTTGTACATCACTGGCCTGAAAAGGCCATTATTTACTTGGATGAGAATTGTGGCGCCCTGGCCCTAACAATATGCTCTGTGCAGCAGTATGACTACATATTTTGCGATCATAGATTTTGCTCTTTCTTAGCTTAGCCGGGTTCTCTTTTCTTATTTGATTTATCGTAAATTGAGGTATTCTCGTCCTCTCATCATGTCTCCACAACTTGGTGAAAAGGCGATTCTTTCAAGGGAAAAGAAGACCCAAGTTAGCCGTTGCGTGTAGCTTCCATATCTTCCTGCTCAGAATGTGTCAAATGGCAGGATCGGAGGACATGGGGAAATGAGCACCGGACATTGCCGTTGCGATCTAGACAGAAGAAATGGAGGTCGAAAAGGATGGTGCAAATTATAGAACAAACATGCAAGGTACAATGCAGTGCACCAACAGCGCGAGACGGGGAATAAAAGTGCTCCTTTACACTCGACCAGAGAATCATTCCAGCGATGCCTCGCTATGTAAACTCTGAACCGTATGTTTCACCATGATATGATCATCCAAAAGCAGATAAAATCTTCGATCCTTTCCTGTTGGCTTGCCGCATGTTGTCACATTATTTTTGTCTCACTTGCCTAACTTGAAATTCTTAGCCACATTTTGGCTTGCCTTAGGGAATCTTGCTATATTTTTTGTGTGAATGTCATGTGGGACATATTGCTCATAAAATAATTCCAAAAATGATACACCTACAAATAGCCTATGTAAAAGTTACATAAAACTTACAACTCAACTAATAACCCTCCTGAATTTAATGGGGTGGGGCCCGGGATATTTTTTCTTCCAATTAAATTATGCCAAGTCAGCTTCTTTCCTAGTCAGTACGTAAACTCATGTAATAATCCTTGCCCTAGGTGTGGATAGAACCAAACAGGCAAACACACACCTAACTTGGAACTTGTCTAACTTGAGGTGTAGCGAAGTGTGGCAAGATGTGAATAGGAACCAAACAACCCCTATGGTACCAAGTTTTCGAGCATTCAACAGTAGATTACAATGGAGTAACGGAGGGAGAATTCCATACCATATCCATCGTCGGAACCATTGATAATCTAACACCTTTTTTTGCGGGGAATCTAACACATGTCATACTCTTTTTTAAGTCACTTATGGCTAGGGATAAACATGATAAGCAAGACTAAAAACATCATAAGCAAATGTTCTTCGAGACGACAAAGGGGGGTTTATTGCTGTATCTAACAACGACTTGAGCATGTTGGCGATGCATCAATGGCAGAGGCCTATGCACTCAGGAATGGACTACTTCCGATTGTGGTTGAACTAGGTGAGACCACGGCCATGATGGCTGTCCATTTTGAAGGCTGACTGCTGTGCCGGCCGCTGGCTTTGTTGTCGGCCCCAAAAATTTGTCCATTTTGAAGACTGGCTCGTGTGCCGGCCGCTGGCTTTGTTGCCGGCGTGAACCTTGGGTGACCATTCTGTAGGCCGCTGGCTTTGTTCCCGGCCGGCATGAACCGGCGAGAACGCGGCCACTGGCGTGAACTATGGCCATTTAGCTACACCCTTTGTTCTTTTCTTATTTTGCCTGCACAGCGGACGAGATGCGGCCGAAATGCGGCCGCGCGTTGGGCGCACGACCGGCGCATCCACAAATCCAGGCGGACATGGCCCCATTGCCATCCCAAACGGATGAAAAGCGGACGAAACGGACGTCCGTTTGGGGTCGTGCGTTGGAGTTGGCCTAAGCATTAATTCCACCAACAGTTTGTCTAATTCACATCTAGATGTTTTTTTTAAGGATATCACATCTAAGCTCCCACAAATATATAATGCAGCAACAAAAAACAAAAAAAAACTAGGACAAAAAAATAGACCACAAACAAAGTGGACATCAGCTTAGATATGACATAACTATGTCACATCTAGATGTGTCCTAGACAGACCCTTCCATCAATACCTCCATGTCCCTTCTAACAGATGATGTAACCTTTTTTTGGGAAAGGTGGATGATGAAACTGTTCTTTAATCTAACAAAGTTACCTAAGTTTGAAAAAAAAATGATAAGCAACACACGAATTCTTTCCCGCGGCAAAATAGAATTCTCGTTTGCACAAAAGTGGAGCATCAGGCATCACATTGCGAGGGGAAATCACGTTGAGATTTGTCACTACCATCGAGCTTCGCATGTCTCATTCTCATTGTCCGTTCGTTCCACACACACGCGCATAGCTTATACACACTGAAAAAAAAGGAGACTACTTCCTCCCGTTGGTCTTATTACACAATCACGTATAGTAGTGGTACTTAGCACGTTGAGCAGCTCAAGACCCTGTCCAACACAAAAAAGGAGAAATATATCGAGGCGTTGCACTTGCACGCGTGTCATTTGTGCGTGTGTATGAAATATGTAGTATATCCGTTATTACAGTAAATTACCAGAGAAAATCACTAGACCGAGGAGGGCGGGGACGTCGCGTCGGCCGCGACCTGCGAGGTCTGCGCTGACTTGAGCATGAACCCTCCGACGTTGCCGCCGGCGCCGCGGCCCGGCCTGCTGCTGGAGTCCTCGTCGGTGTAGGCGTACGCGAACCCGCCGTGCCGCGTCTGGTCCATGCCGGCCATCTCGTCCTCCGCGGAGATGCGCAGCAGCCCCAGCTTGTTCAGCGCCAGGAACAGTGGGCCCATGGTGCAGCTCACCCACGCCGCGATCACCAGGATCAGCACCACGTGCGCGCCCAGCAGCCGCCCCCCGCCGCCCATGAACAGCCCGTACGGCCGCCCCGGCGCGCCGTAGATCTGCTCCACGTACTCCCTGCGCGCGAACAGCGCCGTGAAGATGACGCCCCACGCGCCGCACCCGCCGTGCAGCTGCGCCGCCTCCAGCGGGTCGTCGAACTTGAACCTCGCGGCCAGCTTGTTCAGCCCGATGAGCACCCACGCCGACACGAACCCGCAGATGATCGCCGCCCACGGGTCCACCACGGAGCACCCCGCGGTGATCGCGGCGAAGCCGCCCAGGAGGCCGTTGCAGACGTCGAGCACGTTCCAGTGCCCAGTCTGGAGCCGCTTCCCGAACAGCGTCGTCAGCGCCGCCGTGCTGCCGGCGAGGGTGGTCGTCACGGCCGCGCGGCCTACCGCCGACCACTGCCCATGGATGCTGCCGGGTGGGCCGTAGGACTTGAGGATGGTGAGGAACGAGCCGGGGTTAAACCCGTACCAGCCAAACCACAGCAAGAAGGTCCCCAGCACGACGAGCGACGCGCTGTGCCCGCGCAGCGCCACCGCTCGTCCGGCGTGGTCGAACCGCCCAATGCGGGGGCCCTCGATGAGCGCGCCCCAGAGCCCGGCCACGCCGCCAACCATGTGGACAACCCCGGACCCGGCGAAGTCGATGACGCCGGAGTTGAAGAGCAACGGCCCCGACGTCCGGGACGCGGAGGCCCAGCCGTCGGCGGACCAGATCCAGTGGGACACCACGGGGTAGACGAAGCCGGTGAGGAAGGCCGAGTAGATGAGGTAGGCCACGAACTGCGTCCGCTCCGCGATGGAGCCGGAGGTTATCCCGGCCGCGGCGATGGCGAAGGCCCACTGGAAGAGGAAGAAGCTGTAGTCGAAGCCGAACTGGGGAATGTCGCGGAGGCCGAAGAAGTGCTTCCCGATGAAGCCGTTGGAGGGCGTACCGAAGGCGAAGGCGAAGCCGAAGAGGTAGTAGAAGAGCGCGCCGGCGGCGGCGTCGAGCACGTTGGTGAGCATGATGTTCATGGTGTTCTTGGCCCGGACGGACCCCGCGCAGAGCATGGCGAAGCCGAGCTGCATGGCGAACACCAGGTAGGCGGAGAAGAGCAGGTACGTCGAGTCGATCGCCGTCGTGGTGTCCGCGAACTGGTTGCACAGGTAGTCCGTCGCGTTCGCCGCCGCCGTGCCCAGCAGCGGCGCCAGGCTCGCCGCGCACGTCGACATCTTCGGCCGCCTTGCTTCCCTTGCCTTATCAATACTCTGCTGCTCAAGGAGCAATGGCAGGTGCAGTCTGAGAGGCGAGGCGCGAGATGGAGGTGCAAACGGAGCGGACGGATTTATAGGCGAGACGGCAGCAGCGCCGGTAGCCGACCCGTTCAGATTCCGCTGGGGCCTAGCTGCCAGTGAATATTCATTCCTACGAGCATGACGTGTGGGACATCCCTCTGGTTGCTTGGGACGCGTTTGGTTGGTCGCATTAGAGCATCTCCAGCCGTTCGGCCCCCAGGGGCCTGAAATAGCGTCGCCTGGGGGCGAACCGGTGGTAAATTCGGCCTGGGGGCGGCCGGTTTCCCAGCCGCCGCCCCGCCCCCGCTCCAGACGCTGTTTTTTTTAAACCAAACTCGGCTAAACACAACAAAAATTCGGCCAAACTACGCGATTTCATTGATGTTTGTATAAAAAACTTAAAACATAATTTAAAACAACTAAACGATAACTAAAAGCCGCCGTCCGCCGCCCCTCCTACACGCCGAAGAGCTTGCCGAAGTCGTCGTCGTCGTCCTCCTCCTCCTTGTTCACACTGCCGCCGTCCTTACTACACCCCTGGCCTGGGTCGCCTTGGCGGACGGGTTTGGTTTGTAACACCCCCAGTGGTTAGCCACAGTAATTCCATTTTGATAATGCCAAGTCAGCATGATTAACAGTGCATGATCATCATTTGCATCATAATGCTTTTCAACTCCTAAGTCAAAATTCAAATTTAAATGAAAGTGAAGTATAAAAGTTTTCCAACATAAAAACTAAAATGTTCGATAAATGGCAAATATTACAGAGACTATTTTAAAATTGAAACCAACATCATTGGAGTTGGGTAAGTGACTCAAACATCCCCAAACAGTGACTAAAGACAATGTTTAATTACCTTTTATTTAATCAAAAATAAATATGAAATTATATTTTGTCCAAGCTAGTTTTTGGTGATAGGGTATAATGCACTGGTATTTATGGTCTAGGTCACACTTTTTACAAAATGCATTTAGTGCCCTAACAATTAGCAAAACAGAAAAGAAAAGAAAAACAAAAGAACAAAACCAAACAGAAAGAGAAAGGACCCCCCCCTTTTGGGCTCCCCAGCTGGCTATCCAGCCGGCCCCCACCTCCCCCCCCCCCCCCCCCTCACTGGCCTATACCCCCTGGCCCCCCTCCACCGACACACACACACCACACACAACCCACACACACCCCACCCCCCCCCCCCCCCGATCCCCTTCTTCCCCCCCCCTCCCCCTCTCCTCGTTCTCGATCGGCACCCCCATCCCCCCCTCCCGATCGCCCGCCACCAACGCCGCCGCCACCGCCTCCTCGACCCCCCCCGCCTCTCCATCGACGCCCGCATCGAGCCTCGCCGACCCCTGCCCTACAAACGGGGTGAGCCCCGCCGCCCGCCCCCCCTCTCCTCTCGTCACCGCCGCCCACGCGCACCGGCCACGCCCACTGCTCCTCCTTCCGCCCTCTGCCCGCCGCTGCCTCTCCCCTCTCCCCCCCCTCTCCCCCCCCCCCCGCGACGCTCCTCCACCTGCTCGCCGTCCCCCTGCGTTTAGCTGCTGCCGCCGCCCACATGCTTCCTTCATCTATCTTCACGCTCTCTCCTCTGCATCTCCCTTCTCCGTCTCCCTCCCTCCCTCTCCCCCACTAAAACCCCGCTCCTTTCCTCTCCTTAGCTCTCTTCTGAACTCCCCTCGGAGACAGTTCCTTTCTCTCTTCCTTCTTCCTCCTTCATCCCTCCTCCTTTTCCCCTTCCACTTCATCGGTCTCCCCCCCCTCTCCTTTCTTCCTCTCCACATCCTTTCCCATTCCGCACCCCCCCGCCCCTTCTTCTTCCCTCTTTCACTCAGCCCGAGTCCAGTGGTGCTGCCGGTCTCCCTCACGCCGCGCCTGTTGGGCGTATCCGATGGCCCTCCAAAAAGCCCCGCTCGTCCGTCCCTTTCCACTTATCAATGGCCGTTCCCCTTTTGTCCGCTTACAGGTCAGGTGCCCACGGCTCAGAACTGTGTTAAAAAAAATTAATAAAATAAATAATTAGTAAAGTAATTAATTAATTAGTAAATTAATTAAGTTAATTAATCTTGTTTAATTAGACTAATTAATTAGTTAACTTAACTAACCCTAATGACTGTTGACGCCAGCATGATGTCATGCTGACGTCATCATTTACTATTCTGGATAATGTTTGATTTAAATAAATTAAATAAATTCCAGAAATCAATAAAAACTTTAGAAAATCATATCTTTTAATCCGTAACTCCGATCGAAAAACTTTGTACATGAAAATTGCTCAGAACGACGAGACGAATCCGAACACGTGGTCCGTTCGTCCGTCACGCGTCCCTAACTATCTGAACTTGCAACCGTTCCCCTCTTATCCTCTGTCCGATAATTCCAAAGACCCGGGAAATATCGTCAGATATTCTCCCGCTCCGTCTGTTACGTGTGATGCTGCGTTAGACTACCCCTAGCACCGTGTATCGTATTTGTCATGCTCATGTTTGCTCTATATTTATACTGTTTCCTCCCCCTCTTCTCTCTCGATAGCCCCCGACCCCGACGTCGTCCCCGAGACCGACGCAGCTCCGGATCCCGAAGACACCATAGACGACCTTGCCCTTGCCGCCGAGCAACCAGGCAAGCCCCCCCTTTGATCATCCCGATATCGCCCATTCTATTTCTCATGCTTGCATTAGAATTGCTGCTGCTACTGCTTTACCTATTCTGATGCATAGCCTGTTCATTGTAACCTGCTGTTGATAATTACCTGCATATCCTAAACTGTTTAGTATAGGCTGGGTAGAGACCTATCAGTGACCCCACTTATCCCGACTGCCGCGCTGGATCGTCAGAAGACCCGATCAACGGGATTGAAGACCAGGACCCGACACCGCACATCACCCCCCTTAGTTGTAACGACACTGCAGCGTTACTATCGAGTGCCGAGGGTGAAACCTCATGTAGCACTTCTGATGTTAACTCTGTAGAGTAGCTATTCGGTCGTGGTCATCAAGGGTGATTCCTCCTTCACCACTTCCGGTAACGACGCTGTCGTGCAACACATCAAGTGTGAACCCATCGAGGGTGAATCCTCCGAGTTCACCTTGACAGACACATCGAGTAGGAATCCAACGAGGGTGATACCTCAGATTCCCCTGATGTTATGGACACATGGATACTTTGACTTTACACTGTTACTTAGGAAGGCGGGTCGGCCCTGAGGGGTACCCGCGTGCGCCTGAGTGGCGAGTGTTGTGAAGACGGGTGCCAGTGTGGTGCCCGAGTGGTGAATACGAGGCGCGGCCGGGCATTCTTAACCCTTGCAGCAAGTCCTCGAGACGGGGCGACGGGGTCACATCTTTCGTGAGTCTCTGCTCGTTACCGCAAGCCCTAGTCCATTAACGATTTGGATATTTGATCCGAGCAGGCCTCTGGCCTGATAGCACTAACCATCACGTGGGCATAGTATGGGCGTTCTGCATCGTATGCATCAGCCGAAAGCTCTGTCAGACGTTCAGCATCGCGGCACGGACGGACCGGCGCCTTCCTGTAGTGTTGGTGCCTGGCTTCACCGTGTGCGCAACGACCCGGAGGGCGAGGGGCGATGGCCAAGACCCCCTTGCGCTTAGGATGTAGACCGGCGGGGACCTCTCTGCTGAGCTGTAGGTAGGGTTGCGATGTGTCGTTTGACCGAGGCCGGGCATGACCCAGGAAAGTGTGTCCGGCCAGAGTTAATCGAGCGTGTTGGGTAAGTTGGTGCACCCCTGCAGGGAAGAATACTTCTATCGATAGCCTGTCCTACGGTAAAGGACACTCGGAGTTGTATCCCGATCGATACAACTAGAACTGGATACCTGTGATGAGACCTGTATGTATGGCTCTGGGATTGCTTCTCGCAGGGAGTCGAGAAGGGATCTCCGGACGAGGTTGATGACTGTATGGCTCTGGGATTGCTTTCTCGCAGGGAGTCGAGAAAGGATCTCTGGGTGAGGATGAGACTTAATGATACTACTACATTATATTGTACTGTTCTACTCTCTTCTACTGCTGCAAGACCTCTGAAGATGCTAGTCTTCGATAGGACTAGGCCTTCTCTCTATTCTTGCATTTCTGCAGCCCAGTCCACACATACAACCTCCCCTTGAAAATGTTGCATATGTAGTGTAGATCCTTGCTTGCTGAGTACTTCTGAGTACTCACGGTTGCTTTGTTTTCCTTTTCTCCCCATATCAGTTTATCGTGACCAAGATGACAGAGCCCCTGAGACAGCTGCCCTGCCGTCGTTCGACTACTACTACTACCCAGAGGATGGATACCACTACGAGTTGACTGACGACCAGGAGTAGGATCGGAGGGTCCCAGGCAGGAGGCCTACGCCTTTCGATCGTAGTGTTTTATTTTGCCCCGCCTTTCTAAAGGCCTTTCTGTTTCTCTTTTAATATCTGTACTCAGATATCTGATGCTTCCGCTGACGCTTGTTCGCAAGCTTATGTATTCGAGCCCTCGAGGCCCCTGGCTTGTAATATAAAGCTTGTATGACTTTATTTATGTTTTAGAGTTGTGTTGTGATATCTTCCCGTGAGTCCTTAGGCTTGATCGTGTGCATTTGCATGTATGATTAGTGCATGATCGGGCCGGGGGCGTCACAAGTTGGCGGCGATGCATCATCGTCGTTGTCCTCGAGGACGATGACGCCGCCCTCGTCGCGGCCACGGCGACGAGCCTCGATCTCCTCGAGGGCGCAGCGTTGGCGCTCCATCTCCATCTTGACGTAGTCCTCGCGTGCCCACTTTAGGGCGGCCTTGTCGGCGGCGGCCATGTCCTCGTGCTCGCTCTTCACGGCGACGAGCCCCGGCTCCGTCTTCAGCTTGACAAGGCGGGAGGAGGGAGCAGATGAGCCACGGCCGCCCTCGTTGATGACAAGGGCGTTGCCGCGGGTGCACCGCCCGACCGGCGTCTCCACGGGCTCGGCCTTGACGTTGACGAGCGCCGGCGACCCGGAGGAGCGGGAGGAGGAGGAGGAAGAGGACCCGACCGCCATGCGCCTCAGCATCCACAGCCCGCCGCTCCGCGCGGGGGACCAGTGCCTGGGCCGCCGGGTACTCGAGCAGCGGCTGGTTGCCGCCCTCGAGGTGCTCGAGGACAAAATGGAGCGTGCGCCCGGCAAGGCCCCACCAGAGGCGGCGGCCGTCGCTGTTGTGGCGCCCCCTCACCGGCGAGTTGTTGGTGGAGGCAAGCTGTTCCTCGTGGCGGCGTTGGAAGTACGCCGCCCATTGCGCGTGGTTGCCGGCGGCGTACTCTGGCTGCCCCCGCACCTCCTCCGGCAGGGAGGCTCGAACGCGCGCGATCTCGCCGTGGAAGCGGTCGGCGTCGGGCTGCGGGGGGGCGGGGACGCCTCCGGCGCTGAGTGTCCACCGCCCTGGCACGTGCATGTCAGGCAGCGCCGGGTAGTTGGCCTCGTGCAGGAGGTAGGCCTCCCACTCGTGCAGGGTGCGGCGACCGAAGTTGTTGACCGCCGCTCCGTCGCCAGGGAAACGCTCTCCTATCGGCGGTTTGTAGACGGCTGGTTGTAGACGGGGAGAGAGAGAGGCGAGATGGGGGCGTCGGCGGCGAGAGAGGGACAGAGGGCGAAGGAGAGTGCGTCCACCAGCGAGGGAGGGGCGGCTTTTATAGCCGTCGGGGGGCGACAGGCGTGTGTACGCGTGGCGGGAGGGGAAGGGCCCGTCGCCGCGCCATCACTGCGCCGCCCGTGAGGAATCAATGGAAAGGCTGACCGGCGGCAGCCTTGGCATTGATTCCTGTGGGAAAACGAGGCGATAAGTAAGACGAGACGCGGCTGGTCGCTGACTCGGCAGGTCGACCGAGCTTTCACGCCAAAAACGTTTCCCCCGGCGCCCCCGGCGCGCCGGGTTTGGCCTGGGTCCGCCGGCGCCAAATTCGGGCCTAACCGGCGAAAAGTGGGCTTCTGGGGGCGCGACTTGTAACACCCCCAGTGGTTTGCCACAGTAATCACCCTTCTTGATTATGCCATGTCATCATGATCAACAGTGCTTAATCATCATTAGTAATAAATCCCTTTTCAAATTCAAATTCAAATGGAAATTCAAACTAAAAGTGAAAATAAAAGTTATCCAAACTTAGAAACTAAAATGTTCAATGAATAGCAAATATTCCAGAGACTGTCCTAAAATTATAATCAACAATTGATAAATTGACTAAGTGACTCTAACAGTAGGAAAACAGAGTTATTTAATACCTTTTTAATTAAATAAAATCCCAAATGAAAACCTTTGTACTCAAAACCATTTTATTGCAGTGGCATACAATGCACTGTGATTTATGGGCTAGGTCTCATATTTTACAAAAACCTTTTAGTGCTCAAACATTTAACAAAACAGAAAAGAAAAACTAAAATCTGAAAAAGAAAAGAAGAAAAGGAAAAGACTCACTATGCCTGGGCCGCAAGTGCACAGTGGCGGCCCAGCTCAACTAGCCCCCCTCCTCCCCCTACCCCCTGACGCCGCAGGCGCGCTGTCAAACAGCTAGCGCGCGCGCGCTCGGCCCCCCTGGCCCCTCTCCGAGCGGTCGACAGCGGCCTCGCCTCCCTGGGGAGGGTTAAGTGCATCCCCGCTGGCCCCCTGGCTCTCCCTCGCTCACTCCCTCTCACTCTCCCTCGCCTCCCCACCTCGCCCGAGCGCCACCGTCACCGCCGCTCGCCATCATTGCGGCCACCGGCGCCGTCCCGTCCTCCCACAGCAGTCCACGGGCTCCGCCGACGTCCTCTCCTTCTTCCTCGACCTCGCGTCCGAGCCCGAAGCCACGGCGTTGGCCAAATCGAGCTGGTGATCGACGCGGATCGCCGAAACACCGCAGCCCCGGTCGTCGGTGTTCTCTGCGCTCCTAAGCCACCAACGGCCATCGTGCGCCCCACCGTGAGCCTCTTTCTTCCTCCTCTACCTCCGACTACTCGCAGTCTTGCCGTAGCTCGCTGACGACGCCGCGCGCCATTTTCATGTTCTGGTCGCCGCCGGACCCGTAGCTGGCGCGGTCCCCGTGCCCCTCCTCGCTGCCTGCTCACGTCGCCGTGCTCCTGGAATGCCAGGGAGGCGCGTGCCCGCACCAGATTGCCCCGGGCGAGCCTCTAGGCTCGAACCCGAGAACACCCAAACGCCGCCGCCGCCAAAGCTCAACGCCGGCGCCTCTAGCGGCCTCTTCCACTCACTCCGGCCCCGTAGATCGATGCGTCGCGATAGACCCGTTCGAATGCAACCAACCGTGTCGAAAACGGGACACCATAGCGAAATTCCGAGCCTCTCCGGCTGTAACACCCCCTGTATTAAGCTACAGAGATCACCCTTTTGATGAGGCCATGTCATCATGATTAATAGTGCATAATCATCATTAGCATCATATTGCATTTCAACTCCTAAGTCAAATTCAAATTTAAATGAAAGTGGGATATAAAAGTTGTCCAACATAGAAACTAAAATGTCAGATAAATAACAAATATTCCAGAGGCTATTCTAAAATTGAAACCAACATCATTGGAATTGGATAAGTGACTCGAACAACCTCAAACAGTGGATAAAGATAATATTTAATAACCATTTATTAAATCTGAAATAAATATGGAATTTGTTTTGTCCAAACTAATTTAGGTGTTAAGGAATAATGCACTGGTATTTATGAATAGGTCACACTTTTTACAAAACCATTTGGGGCCTAAAAATTTAACAGTGGAGAGAAAAGAGAATAAAGAAAAGGAAAAAAGAAACAGAAAAGGATAAAGGAAAACCCCCCCGACTGGGCCTCGGCCCAGCAAGCCACCGGGCCGCCAGGCCGGCCCAGCCGGCGCATACATAGCCACCCCCCACCCGGCCGAACCCTAGCCCCCTCCTGATCCACATTTCCCCCCCCCCCGGTTCGCCCCCCTCCCTCGGCTGGATCTGGATGGGGCGATCCCCCGATCCCGTCCGCCCCGTCGCCGACGCCGCTCGCCGCCGCCCGGAGCCCGCGCCTCCCCGCCGGCCTGCACCTCGTCTCGTCGCCGTCGTCGCCGACGACCTCGTCCCGACGTGCCCTCGCTCGGGCCTGAGCCCCGCGCGCTCGCCCCGACGCGCCCCGTCTCCGCCTCGTCTCGACGCGGCGAACCGCCGTCGCCCTTGGACCTCGCCGCCTCGCCGGACTCCACCGACGCCGGCCTCCCCGTCGACCCGTCGTCTCTCCGGCCTCCACCCCGAGTCCCTCCTCGCGCTCGACGCCGACGCCCCGCTCGACCCCGTCGCCACGACCCCCTCCACGAGCCGAGCCCGCTGCCCCGTCCTGCGAATCTCGGTGAGGCCCCAGGCCTCCCCCTCCCCTGCCACGTGCACGCGCCCCCCGCTCCGGCCCCTGCCTCGCCTTCGCGCGCTCGCCGAGCACGCCGCCCGCCGCACGCCGCACGCCGGCGCCGGCCCCCAGCGTCTCCCGCGGCCGCCTCTCCACCGGCCACGGAGGCGCGCCCCGCTCCGGCATCTGCCCTCGCCGCCACCCCTGGCCGGCCACCGCACCCTGGCCTCGGCCAGTGCGTGCGCGCGCGCGCGCGTTGACCCCCCCCACCGCGCGGACACGTCCGGCTCTGGACGGGCACAGCGCGGACGAGTCCGGCTGTGCCACTGTCCAGTGGGCCCCCCCAGAACGTTTTAATAAAAGAAAAAGAAAGAAATAAAAATAAATAATTAAAATAATTAAAATAATTAATTAATTAATTAATTAGTTAATTAATCCTGATTAGGTTAATCTAATTAACTAATTAGTGTTAATTAAACAGTAATCAGTAATTAAATTAATTAAACCTAATTAACCTAACAGCCTATGACAGGTGGGACCCACCCTGTCAGGTGGCTGCTGACGTCAGCATGATGTCATGCTGACGTCATCAATTACTGTTTCGGATAATGTTGAATTAAATAATTAATTAAAATTTCAGAAATTAATAAAAACTTTAGAAAATCATGTCTTTTAAACCGTAACTCCGATGAAAATATTTTATACATGAAACTTGCTCAGAACGACGATACAAACCCGGATACGCCCTCGGTATCTCCGTCAGACGCCCGCAGCTATGAGAACGTTGAACAATTAGACCGATTCCGATAAATGAATAGTGTCCAACTTTAATTAAATAAATCCGAATAAATTCCTAAATTAACTAAATCGCTTAGTTAGGCTGTATATCACCCCGGCATATCATTTAGACATGTCATGCATCCCTGTTGCATTATTGCCGTGTGTTTACTGTTTCTTCCCCCTCTTCTCTTCGGTAGACTACGAGACCGACGCAGCTGCTGGTGCCCCGACCGACTACGTTGTTGACGACCCCTACTTGCCAGAGCAACCAGGCAAGCCCCCCCCTTGATCACCAGATATCGCCTATTCTCCTCTATACTGCTTGCATTAGAGTAGTGTAGCATGTTACTGCTTTCCGTTAATCCTAGTCTGATGCATAGCCTGACACTGTTGCTACATCTGTTGATACCTTACCTGCAATCCTAAATGCCTAGTGTAGGATGCTAGTTTATCATCATTGGCCCTGCATTCTTGTCAGTCTGCCTTGCTATACTATCGGGCCGTGATCACTCGGGAGGTGATCACGGGTTATACTATACATATATACATACTATACAAATGGTGACTAAAGTCGGGTCGCCTCGAAGAGTACCCGTGAGTGATTCACGGATTGGGGGCTGAAAGGACCTTTGTCCCAACGGCCCTTTGAGTGGATCTTTGTGGCGGAGCGACAGGGCAGGTTGAGACCACCTAGGAGACAGGTGGGCCAGGCCCTGGTCGGCGTTCGCGTTTACTTCATAATAACACGTTTAACGAGATTGGATATTTGATCTGAGTCTGGCCACTGGCCTATACGCACTAACCAACTACGCGGGAGTAGTTATGGGTATCCCGGCGTCGTGGTATCAGCTGAAGCCTTCTTGACGTCAGCGACTGAGCGGCGCGCGCCGTGTTGGACCGCGCTAACGTAACCGCCGTGATCGTGTGGGTTGCTAGGTCTGCTCGCGGCCGCATACGCAACGTGCAGGAGCGCACTGGGCGATGGGCCCAGACCCCAGAGTGCCTAGGATTAGTCCGGCGTGCTGACCTCTCTGTTGAGCCTAGGTGGGGCTGCGACGTGTGGATCTTCCGAGGCTGGGCATGACCCAGGAAAGTGTGTCCGGCCAAAGGGGATCGAGCGTGTTGGGGAATATGTGGTGCACCCCTGCAGGGAAGTTTATCTATTCGAATAGCCGTGTCCCTCGGTAAAAGGACGACCCGGAGTTGTATTCCGACCTCATGACAACTAGAAATGGATACTTAATAAAACACACCCTTACAAGTGACAGATATAACCCGGTGGTCGCTCTCTCGCATGGTGGCGACGAGAGGATCGACGGGTAGGATTATGCTTTACGTTGTTGTTTGATTAACTTCCAACTAATCTCTTCTATTGCTTCAAGACGAAGGCTGCCAGAAGCGTAGTCTTCGACAGGACTAGCTATCCCCCTCTTATTCTGGCATTCTGCAGTTCAGTCCACCGATATTGCCTCTTTACACATATACCATGCATATGTAGTATAGATCCTTGCTTGCGAGTACTTTGGATGAGTACTCACGGTTGCTTTCCCCCTCCTTTTCCCCCCCTTTCCCTTCTTGCTGGTTGTCGCAACCAGATGCTGGAGCCCAGGAGCCAGACGCCACCTTCGACGACTACTACCACCAGGGCGGAGCCTACTACTACGTCCAGGACGCCGACGACCAGGAGTAGTTAGGAGGATCCCAGGCAGGAGGCCCTGCGCCTATCCGATCTGTTGTATCCCTGTTTGTGCTAGCCATCTTATGGCACCTTGTTTAACCTATGTCTGTACTCAGATATTGTTGCTTCCGCTGACTCGTCTATGATCGAGCATTTGTATTCGAGCCCTCGTGGCCCCTGGCTTGTATTATGATGCTTGTATGACTTATTTATGTTTTAGAGTTGTGTTGTGATATCTTCCCGTGAGTCCCTGATCTTGATCGTACACGTTTGCGTGCATGATTAGTGTACGATCGAGCAGGGGGCGCCACACCGGCGAACTCGCCGCCGCGGAGAGCTCGCCGGAGCAGCTCCGGCGCCGTTTCCGGCGTCGCTGATGTGGCAGTCCACGTGGACCTCCCCCACAGTCGCTGCCACTGGGCCCCTGGGTCCCGTTGACCAAGTCAAATGCTGACTGGGCAACGCCCAGTCACTGCCAGTGGGCCCCGCGTGGGCCCCGTTGACCAGTCAACTGGTCTGTTGACCGCTGACGCAGTGATGACGCAAGGATGACGTCATAATTCATTTTCTGATGAATTTAGTAATTAAAAGAATTCCAGAAATTAATAAAAACTTTAGAAAATCATATCTTTTAATCCGTAACTCCGATGAAAATAATTTATATATGAAAGTTGATCAGAAAAATCCCACGAATCCGAATACATGGCCCGTTCGTCCATCACCCGTCTCTAACTACCTGAACATGGGACATTCCCCCTCCGGATCGCCTGTCCGAAAATGCAAACTTCGGGAAAACTTTCCCGGATGTTATTCCCCCTTCACCTATGTCGTGTAGCACTACGATAGGTCACCCCTAGCACTGTGTATCATATTGTCATGCATCTGTTTGCTTGTATTTACTGTTTCTTCCCCCTCTTCCTATTCACTAGACCCCGAGACCGCTGACGATGTCCTGAAGATCTACGACCCCACTGACGACCTTGCCCTTGCCGCCGAGCAACCAGGCAAGCCCCCCCCTTTGATCATCCCGATATCGCCCATTCTATTTTCTCATGCTTGCACTAGAATTGCTGCTACTACTGCTTTACCTATTCTGATGCATAGCCTGTTTTTTTGTAACCTGCTGTTGATAATTACCTGCATATCCTAAACTATCTAGTATAGTCTGGGTAGAGACCTATCAGTGACCCCACTTATCCCGACAGCCCCACTGGATTATCCGAAGACCCGATCAACGGGATTAAAGACCAGGCCCCGGCACCGCACATCACCCCCCTTAGTTGTAACGACACTGCAGCGTGACTATCGAGTGCCGAGGGTGATACCTCGTATAGCACTCCTGATGTTAACTCTGTAGAGTAGCTATTTGGTCATGGTCATCGAGGGTGATTCCTCCTTCACCACTTCCGGTAACGACCCTGTCGTGCAACACATCAAGTGTGAACCCATCGAGGGTGATTCCTCCGAGTTCACCTTGACGGACACATCAAGTAGGAATCCAACAAGGATGATACCTCGGATTCCCCTGATGTTATGGACACACGGATACTTGGACCTTACACTGTTACTTGGATAGGCGGGTCGACCCTGAGGGGTACCCGCGTGCGCCTAAGTGGCGAGTGTTGTGAAGACGGGTTGCCTGTATGGTGCCCGAGTGATGAATACGAGGCGTGGCCGGGCATTCTTGGCCCTTGCCGCAAGTCCTCGAGACGGGGCGATGGGGTCACATCTTTCGTGAGTCTCTGCTCGTTACCGCACCCCCAAGGTACTAACGGTTTGGATATGTGATCTGAGTGGGCCTCTGGCCTGATAGCACTAACCATCATGTGGGCATAGTATGGGCGTTCTGCATCGTAGCATCAGCCGAAAGCTCTGACAGACGTCCAGTTCAGCATTGCGGCACGGTCGGATCGTGTCGGCCACCCGAGGCGATGCTGGTATCCACCCTGTGCGCAACGACCCGGAGGGTGAGGGGCGATGGCCAAGACCCCCTTGCGCTTAGGATGTAGACCGGCGGGGACCTCTCTGCTGAGCTGTAGGTAGGGTTGCGGTGTGTCGTTTGGCCGAGGCCGGGCATGACCCAGAAAAGTGTGTCCGGCCGGAGTTAAGCGAGCGTGGTGGGTAAGTTGGTGCACCCCTGCAGGGAAGAACTAATCTATGCATAGCCGGATCCTCGGTAATGGACACTCGGAGTTGTATCCCGATCGATACAGCTAGAACTTGAGATGAGACCTGGATATGAGGCTCTGGGATTGCTTCTCGCAGGGAGTCGAGAAGGGATCTCCGGATGAGGTTGATGACTGTATGGCTCTGGGATTGCTTTCTCGCAGGGAGTCGAGAAAGGATCTCTGGGTGAGGTTGAGACTTAATGATAGTGCTACATTATATTGATCTGTTCTGCTCTCTTCTATTGCTGCAAGACCGATGAAGATGCTAGTCTTCGATAGGACTAGGTTTTCCTCTCTATTCTGGCATTTCTGCAGCCCAGTCCACCTATACAGCCACTCTTTGATAATGTTGCATACATAGTGTAGATCCTTGCTTGCTGAGTACTTCTGAGTACTCACGGTTGCTTTGTTTTCCTTTTCTCCCCATATCAGTTTGTCGTGACCAAAGGATGGAGCCCCTTGAGACAGATGCCCCGTCGATCGACTACTACTACCACCCCGCGGGTGGATACTATTACGAGTTGGCTGACGACCAGGAGTAGGTTCGGAGGGTCCCAGGCAGGAGGCCTACACCTTTCGATCGTAGTGTTTTATTTTGCCCCGCCTTTCTAAAGGTCTTTCTGTGCTTTCTTTTATATCTGTACTCAGATATCTGATGCTTCCGCTGACGCTTGTACGCAAGCTTATGTATTCGAGTCCTCGAGGCCCCTGACTTGTAATATAAAGCTTGTATGACTTTATTTATGTTTTAGAGTTGTGTTGTGATATCTTCCCGTGAGTCCTTAGGCTTGATCGTGTGCATTTGCGTGTATGATTAGTGCACGATTGAGCCGGGGGCGTCACACGACTGGGCCGATTTTTCGGCGCCGGCGATAAAAAAGGGCCTTGGGGGGCCTGTTGGGGGCGCGGTTGGAGATGCTCTTAGGCCCAGCTGGACCAGGACGGGATGTTTTTGGGCTGTTTGGTTACCTGGATCGCATCCAAATCTTGGCCCGCATGAAACTTAAAGCAGTGCTTAGCCAGGCCCGTTATGAATGACCGAATCGGTCGTTTCCAGCGAGCCAGGCTCGAGCGATGCGGGGGAGGGGAACGTCGTGCCGCGCAGCTACGGGCAGGGAGATGGCGGGAGCTATGGCGCACCTTCGAAAAAGCGGCGGGGCGAATTCGAGTCACCGTCCGCGATTCGGTCGCCCTATATATCCAGGGTGACCGCCGCGGCAAAACTCCCGCCATCATTTCCCCCCTCTTGATCTTTCCCTCCGGCCCAGGTCCACTTCGACGACGAGGTAAGCGGCGCAACTACTCCGACGACCGGTTGACTCCGCGGCTCTTCCGATGGCGTCTGTAAGTTCAATCACCACCTCCTCTCTACTAGTTCTAGCTAGATCTGTCCATGTGGTAGGGTTAGATCTTCCGATCTGTTTGACTGTGATGTTGTAGTAGCTACTTGTGATGGATTTGGAGTATGCTAGGGGTTGTTTCCATGTGGGCAAATGTTGGTAGCTAGTGGTCATGGATGGATTGGTAGTATGCTTAGATGTGTGGTATGCTAGTGTGCAAGTGTTGAACAAGACCATCCATGTGTCCATGATTAGTGCTCTATTATGTTGTGTTGAGCTGTGGTAAGCTTTGATGGATTTGGTAGTGCTTTCTTGAACTAGATCATCCATGTGAGCATGTGTTACTACTAGTTTGATCTGTCCATGTTGTACTGCTAGTTCCTACTGTCCATGTGTAGTGTATTTGTGTTGTTGATGATGCTTACGTTTGTAGGACATGACCACGCAAGAGTTTAGGAAGGCCCTCGTGCTGTCCGAGAGCCAGTTCCCGCCGTTGTACGTCGAGGACTCCCAGCCTCCTATGGACCAGATGCCTCATGATTCAGAGGTTTTCGAGGTGCCGCCTACGGCTCCTCGATTTGTGCTGGCTCAGCCCAATGCTGTTGCTCATGCTACTGCTCAAAAGGCAGCCGCAAAGGAGAATAAGGATGGCAGGGGAACAACATGAAATGGCAACCGTTCCTCTTCACTTTTGTGCTTAATAAGATGTGTGAGATCATAGCTAGTGGGGTGAGGACTGACAAGGGCTTCAAGGAGGTGCACTTGAACCTTGTTGCAAAGCAGGTGTTCGACTTCTGTGGACAGGAGGTCACCTCGACCCAGGATGTACAACCACCTGAGAAAGTGGAGAGCAAGGTGGATCACCGCGTCCAAGCTTAGAGACCTCAGTGGTGCTTCATGGGATGAGGAGACCTGCTCGATCCTTTTGGAGGCAAAGCACTACCAAGGCCACATCGCGGTTAGATCACAAACCATGTCATTCTAGCAAACCAGCAGATTAAGCCTATGCACCATTGCCATACTAACTAACCTCTCTGCCCTGTTTCTTCTTAGGCTCACCCCAAGGACGCAGAGTTCCACAACACATCTATCCAGAACTACCACCAGATGCAGCGGATCTTCTCCTTCGGGCTGGCAACCGGCAAGCATGCCATGGGCTCTAGTCAGCCGCTGGGCTCGCCGATGCCCGAGTATCCAGACACCCAGGAGTCAGACACCATCAACGTTGATGCTCCTGAGAAGGATGATGAGCACGTTCCTATGCTTGATAGGAAGAGGAAGCGGGCAGGCTTCATGGAGGAGGAGCTAAGCGTCTTCAGCAGCATGACTGAGGCAGTGAAGGAGGTGGCCACCGCCATCAGGGAGAGCAAGAATGTGGACGTCCACCCTGAGCTCTACAGCGCCGTCATGGAGCAGATTGGCTTCAGCCCAGAGGCTCTCATGGTGGCTCTTAGCCACCTGCTGGACAACAAAGCCTAGGGTGTTGGGTTTGTTGCCATGGGAGCTGCCCACAGGGTGCTCTGGCTGAGGACCTGGCTGGGCAAGCACTACTACTATTGCTGCTTCTGCTCATGGTGATGGCGTGCATGATCCTCGATGGCGATGGCGACAAGGACGACGATGACGATGACAATGACGACGTATATTTTGTGTAGTTAGGGTTTGAAAACAATCTTATGGTCTGTATATTTTGGTGAGGTGGTATATACTAACCCCTCACGATGATTCTCGCAGTGATCACGAACTTGCAGTGACAGAATTACACCCTCTTTTAGATGTGGTGGTAGGATGACACCAAAGTAGTGGTAGGTTGAACTTGCTATGATCATGCATGCTTACTAATGCTCTTCTGCTCCATTGCTTGCTCCTAGAGTTCTTCATTGCTTGCTGTTTGTGTGTTCCAATGCTTGTTGCTTCAACTTGTTGCTCATTTGCACTGCTAGGGCAAGTGGTATGCGATGTTCGAAGGTAGGGTTTCAGGGGTTTACAGTTCATGGGAAGCTTGCAACAAACAAGTTTCAGGGTACGGCGACAGCAGCCACAGAGGGTTTAAGACTAGGCAGGCGGCAAAAGATGTTTACTCCAAGTACGTGCGAGAGCATTCATGCAGCAAGGTTGAGGTTGGCAAGGTGGATCGTCCGTTAGGGCTGAAGAACTTCATCATCTTCGTCCAGTTCATCGTCATAGCAGTGTTGTGGCGTTGGTGTGCTCGGTGCGATCGTGTGTAAGGTGTAGTAGTATTGGTAAGCTCATCAAGTAGGATACAAGATGAGCAGCACTGTATGCTCGTATGTAACCAAATAATGTGCACTCGTTTTACCACATACAGTGCGAGTAACCAAACGCGGTGGGTAGAGGCGTCGCTCCGATGCAGGGAGAAGACATGCAGGCAACCAATCAACATGCAGATGCTGATTTTTTGCCTGCATATGCTCAACCAAATCCAACTGGGACAAGTATGCAAATGGGCAAAAAACTGTTCCTGGTGGATTTTTTTTTACATGTGTTTCTGGTGGCTGGTGAAACATGAAACTGATGAAATCTTCTATTTTTTTAGAGGGATGAAATCTTGTAATAGCTTGAATAAAGTACGGAACTGAGTAGTGATTTGCTGCGTGTTATTGATCCGTGTCGCAATTGTGTTTGTTCATTTTATTCAAAAAACGGAAAACGTGGAGCATGTATCGACTTGCTTCTCCATTTTGCGTCGCTTTTGTAACGTCAAATCCTTCGCGCTGTTCAGTTGATACGTGCTTGTTCTCAGTCTGTGCACCGGCGAGTCCCTGATCTTTCCTGATCTGCCGTCGTCGGCGTATGGAACCGCAATGCGCATGTGGGCGTCAATACGATTTTTTTGGAGATTCTCCTACTAACCATATCATAATAGCTTAGAAACTTTCCAGTCAAATAGGGTGCCAGAATTATCAGGCATCCGCGTCGGGCTTCCCCACCAGCGATCAACCCCGATTTGTTTACGCAGCAGCTCAGCTGAGAGACCTCAGACCGTGATATGCAAACGCAGCCATCGTGCCGGATGCGACCAGCGAGGGATCCCAAAAGGTACAAGCAAACACATCGCGGCGATTGGAGGCCGCATCGCCGTCTTCCGGAGTCCACGGCCACGCCACACGTCGCCCCGTTCAGAAAACAAATGGAGGCGTCCGTTTCATCGACCGGCCCAGCCAATCGTAAACTTTCTGGTAAACTTTTTCTAAAAAGAAAAATCGTAAACTTAATTTCCACCAGCAAAGTTCCCTTTTGCATCTCGGATGATGATTGATTCCTCTTCTGACGCGCTGCGCCCGTGGCCAGGACAGGGCTGCTCTGGGTAGTTCATTTATGGTGTGTCCAGACTACAGAAACATACACAACTCCATGCGTTCTGGGGTCTCTGTTGACTTTGGATTAACCAAGTGTTTCTCGCCGTGTTAATAATACATGGCCTGACATCATGGAAGGACTGCAGCGGATTAGAGTATTGAGTTTCCCTTTGCGTTTTGGCCTCTGCTGCCATTGGTTGAGACAGAGCAGAACTGTGCTGGCGGTGTTTCTTGTCAACTATACTATGCACATTTCGCAACTCTTTCAAGCGAAAAATATACCACTTTGCAGTCGGAACAAGAATACTAGTAATACTTGCCTCTCAGAAGAGAACGTCATTACTACCTACTTACATGGCGTTTTAGTCCAACACATCTTCATCATCTATCTACGTACGTGATCCAAACAAAGAGGCCAGTACTTGATTAAAAAAGAAAAAAGAAAAAAAAAGAGGCCAGTTCAGGACTTGCAACCTCAAGAACAGCAATAATAGGATCGCTTGTTCCGCTTCTCCGGTTACCTGAAACCAGAGATACATCTCCGCCTATTGGCTATTGCATTTTGTTAACCTGTTTTTGGAGTATATCAATTTATGATAGGTGTAGCTGTTTTTGCTTTTAAAAAAACATGTACCTGTTTCCTGTTCAATGTTTAGGTTTTACAAAAATGGACACAAGCAATCGGTACGCTTTGATGTTTTGTTGTGTGTGCTTCTTTAGGGGTGTGTTTGGTTTAAGTCACAAGCTGGAACGGCTTGGGTCGGACTTGCACCAGGGCCTTGTTCTTGTGTTTGGTACGTAACTGGAACGGAACCAGGTCATTCCCACCGAGCAAATATTCGGCCGAGATCCCTAAATCAATCGTTCCTTCAAATCGGTGGAACGATGCGCGGACCGGCCTCTCGTGCTCGCTTCTCTCTCGCTTTCTCCCCGACTCACCAAGCCGCGTCTCACCCCTCTCTCCCCCTCAATAGCCATGGCGGCCTGGAGCTTGATTCGTGCTCATCCCATGTGCCTCCATTGCTCTCACCGAAGCCCTTGTTGTCCCCGCACCACGGGGCATCTAGCAGCGGGCCCCTTCTTCACCAGACGAATTGTTGCCGTCACCGCCATGAGTTCTTTTTTTCCTACCAAAGGCTTCTTTGCCTGTAGGGCCGGTAAAGCTTACTTGCCATTTAAGGCGCCAACTACAGGGAGCTCCTATCCGACGCCCAACGCATCTAATAGCACCGTGACGCGCATGGGCCTTTGTATTGGGGGGCTGGCCCAAGCAGCAGTAAAACAGTGTAGCAACTCGTGGCTGCTGTAGCTGTCTTGTTGGTACTGTAGCGACCGGTACAATGTACCATCTGTTTTTTAGTTTTTTTTTAGTTTCGACCATTTTGTAAATATGAATATATTTCTAAAACAAGATTTTTTTGAGACTTCTGGACATTTTTTTTGGAAATTCTAACATTTCTAAAAACAGGGGGAAAAAAACACAAACATTATATGTAATTCTAAACATTTTATGAATTTTTTATTTTTCCAAAACTAGAAAAAAAATTGTAAAGAAATACAAATATTTTTAAGAAAAAAAAAAGTTTAAAACAGGAACATTTTTAGAAAACCACAAACTTTTTAAAATTCACGAACAAATTAGCGAACAATTTTGAAATGGGAACTTTTTGAAAAGCAAAAACGAAAAAATACAGCACTGTAGTA
The DNA here is from genome assembly GCA_011799875.1 of Thinopyrum elongatum. Lineage (NCBI taxonomy): Eukaryota > Viridiplantae > Streptophyta > Magnoliopsida > Poales > Poaceae > Thinopyrum > Thinopyrum elongatum. Next base: position 356,622,260 of record CM022302.1, on the reverse strand, counting down.
GGTTGGGCCAGCCCATTTACATCGTCGTTGTCCAAAATCTGTGTGATTGGTCGACTATACACCAGAGTAAGCGTAGTATATTGTTTCTCAAAAGAAAGGTAAGCATAGTAATTTGCGCTAAATACTTGTTTATTGGTAGAATGTGCACACCCTTTCCAGCATGGTCGTAGGTAAACGACCGGCCTATTTAGGGTTTTTCCAATAGCTTCCACGGCCCGGTTTTGTGAAGTTTCTAGAAGCTTCCAATTGCATTTGTGAAACTTCTGACATGTTTGTTATTTCTTGCGTTTTTTGTCAGAGATATTTTCCATGTTTATCTATTTCTTTTTTACTTTTTGACGGACATTTTTAAAATTAATTTATGATTCTTTTACCAAATTCATGGTTTTTTAAAACTTGTCACCTTTTAAAAAAATCACAAAGTTTTTTCAAAACTAAAAATCGATCGTTTTTTATCCTAATACAATGGACCAACAGCTTCAAGAGATGGAGATAGAGAACGAGCAATCTGACCATCGGGTGTGAGCGAGCATCAAAAGTCACTGGCCGGCACATGTCGTACGACCCCTCTGCACCATAACACAGTTTTAGCGCCTTCATCGCTGAAGAAGAGCACTTCCTAAGGAGACCTCCTGTTGGGCGCCCGCGGGCATCAGCTTACTCCTTTTCTCTTTTTACTTTTGTTTCTATTTTCATTTTTTGAAAAATGTTTCAAAATTCCAAAAACTTTTGCGAGTTCCAAAAACAATGTTCCTGGATTTCAAAAGAAATTCAAAAATTCAAAAAATGATCATAAATTTGAAAAAATAAAATATGCAGATTTCAAAAAATATTGGATTTCAAAAAATATTCATAAATGTGAAAAAATGTTCGGTGTGTACCGAACATATGTTCATCTTATATTAGAAATTTTTCATTACATATTAGTAAAATATTTAGTAGGTATTACAAAAATGCTCAATGTATATGGAGGAGGATTTTCTATGAATAGTTATTTCGGATAGTTATGACAGAAGTTGTTCAAGGTTCGACGGTGTAAAAGTGCCAAAAAATCATGAAAAGAATATTCCAACATCACACCTATAATATAATATTGTTATTTTTGTGCCCTGCACGAAAAAAAGATATCGCAGTGAGCTAAAATAATTGTTATTTTTGCTGAGGGCACCAAAACTCATATTTGCCCAATTGATCCGTGGGATCCTCGAATGAGTATTTGTCTCATATTTTTGTATAACTTTTAAACATTTAAAACCTAAACAAGCCTTATTTTTATCGTGTTCCCGAGACAGCATTTATATAGACAATTTTACCCTTTTTATATTAAAAAATGTTTAGTCTTTATTCAAGAAATGGTCACTGTGTATTAAAGAATTGTTCACCATGTATTAAAAATAAAAATAGAAAAATAAATTTTTTTTAAACTGGGAACAATTTTAGAAATTCCTGAATATTTTTTTAAAAAGTGAACCTTTTTAAAGACACAAATATTTATTGAATTTGTGAACAATTTTTTAAAACAAAAAAATTCTGAAATTTTGAACATATTAAAATTAAGAATAATTTTTAAATTCCCAAACATTTTTTGAAAACTCAAACATTTTTCAATTCTTGAACATATTTGAAAACAATACATTTTTTAAAAATTGATAGAAATTTGAAAAGGCAGATATTATTTGAAATTTCTTATTAAAACAAACTTTCAATATGACAAGAGAAAAAACAAATTTGGAAGAAAAATATAAAAGAAAAGAGGGAAATAAATAATTAAAAATTAGGAAGAAAATAGAAGATGTGCGTGGCGAGGTTTGCTCGGATCTCCTGACTGCGTGCACTACAGATGGATGAACTGTCCAAAAGCTCTACAAAGGCGATATCAGGGCGATGTTAAAAAGCTCACCATCATTCTTCAAGCAGTTGCATCACATGATCTTTGGATGTGACACACTTTCTTTGGCATGCCTGGGCCACACAATGCATCAATGTACTACAACGGTCTTCATTGTTTGCTAGGCCGACTGAAGAAATCTTCTCCATGCAACTATACTGTCAATGGGCAATACAACATGGGCTACTATGTGCTTGACGGTATCTACGCTCCGTGGGCTACCTTTGCCAATACCATCTCTGAGCTAGTTAGTCTGAAAAGGTCTCAGTTTGCCCAGAGACAAGGAGCTAGAAAGGATTGTGAAGAGGGCATTTGGAATGCTCCGTGCCCGTTTTGCAGTTGTTCGTGAATCTGCTAAACAATGGAATTTGAAAACCTTGTGTGAGGTGATGACATGTTGTGCGACCATGGACAACATGATTAAGGAGGATGAGTGTGAAGATGCTATCGCAGCTCTTGTTGAGAACATGGATGATCCTATCCAACTGCCATATCAGAATCCGGCCACGTATGATGAGTTTGCTCAAATGCATCAATAAATTCGTCATCGAGCAAATCATGAGCAACTTAAGGAAGATTTGATTGAGCATTTATGGGCGACTAAAGGGGACCAGGACATATGTGCTAGTTGAATTCAAGTTTAAACCATTTTAATTTAAAAAACTATTGGATTTTAATATTTAAATTTCACATTTGAACATTTTCAATCATATTTATGCAGTTATCGTGAGCTTGCGGACTTAAAAGAAAAGAGGCGAAAGTTTTAGAAGACAGGGTTAGATGGTCGGCTCCCACATTACTGTCCGTGAACTGGTCGCCAACGGGCCGTGGACTGATACGCTGTCGGGGCCAGCGTTGGAGATGCCCTAATACTTCACGACATTCAATTTGGGAGTGCATACGATTGTGGTGCAGTCGACTTAATCGCAATATTCGATCCGTTAGGGCAACTCCAACGCGGCGACCCAAACGGATGCGCGTTTTGTTCGCTTTTTGTCCGTTTGGGTCGGCCGAGCAGATGAGCGTGTACGTTTTTTGGCTTGGGTCGGCCAGAGCGCTCAACGGGTAGTGGACACATTTTCCCCGCGTCCAATATTTTTTTCAAAAACATGCGGCCGAAATAAACATTAACGATCGGTCAACCGCCGGCCAAAGTCCAGTTAAACATTAATAAAACATAAAAAATAAAACACGCGCTCGCACACTGTCTACTACACAACTTATTCTTGTAGACTCGTGTTGAGCCTCCAAGCGCGGAGTTTTGTAGGACAACAGCAATTTTCCCTCAAGTGGATGACCTAAAGTGTATCAATCCATGGGAGGTGTAGGATGAAGATGGTCTCTCTCAAACAACCCTGTAACCAAATAACAAAGAGTCTCTTGTGTCCTCAACACAACAAATACTATGGTAAATTATATAGGTGCACAAGTTCGGCGAAGAGATGGTGATACAAATGTAATATGGATAGTAGATATAAGTTTTGTAATAGAAACAATAAAAAACAGGAAGGTAGCAAGTAACAAAAGTGAGCACAAACGGTATTCCAATGCTTGAAAATAAGGCCTAGGATTCATACTTTCACTAGTGCAATCTCTCAACAATGCAAACATAGTTGAATCATATAACAATCCCTCAACGTGCGACGAAGAATCACTCCAAAGTTCCTATCTAGTGGAGAACATAAGATGAAATTGTTTGTAGGGTACAAAACCACATTAAACTTATCTTTTCCGATCGATCTATTGAGCTATTCCTATAAGTGTCACAAATATCCATAGAGTTCGTACTAAAATAACACCATATGATACACATCAACCAACTCTAATGTCACCTAAATACTCCAATGTCACCACAAGTATCCGTGAGTTGATTATATGATATGCATCAAACAACTTCAGGTTCATAATATTCAATCCAATACAGAGAACTTCAAAGAGTGCCCCAAGATTTCTACCGGAGAAAGTAGGACGAAAACGTGCATCAACCCCTATGCATAGATTACCCCAATGTCACCTCGGGAATCCGCGAGTTGAGTGCCAAAACATATATCAAGTGAATCAATATAATACCCCATTGTCACCACGGGTATTCATATGCAAGACATACATCACGTGTTCTCAAATCCAACAAGTATTCAATCCGATAATAGTGAAACCTCAAAGGTAAAAACTCAATTCATCACAACAAGATAGAGAGGGGAAAACCATCATATGATCCAACTATATTAACAAAGCTCGCGGTACATCAAGATCGTGCCAAATTAAGAACGCGAGAGAGAGATCAAACACATAGCTATCGGTACAAACCCTCAGCCCCTAGGGTGAACTACTCCCTCTTCATCATGAAGACCATCGGGATGATGAAGATGGCCTCCGGTGATGATTTCCCCCTCCGGCAGGGTGCCGGAACAGGGCTCCAGATGGTATTTCGAAGGTACAGAGGCGTGCGGCGGCGGAGTCGAAGTTCTAGGGTTATTTCTGGTGGTTTCTCTATTTATAGGTTTTTTGGCGTCGGTTTCACGCGAAGATGGGCCACAGGGTGCACACTACCCACCAGCCCACGGCCACCCTGGGTGCGCCGTGGTGGGTAGTGGGGACCTCGTGGCTCTTCTGTCCCTCCCATGAAGCTTCGGGGGTCTCTTTTGTTCCAAAAAAAACGTCAAAATGTTTTAGCCCATTCCGAGAACTTCTATTTCTGCACAAAAAACAACACCACAGTAGTTCTGCTGAAAACAGCGTCAGTCCGGGTTAGTTCCATTCAAATCATACCAAAACCATATAGAATTGTTGTAAACATGGCATGAATACTTCATAAATTATAGATACGTTGGAGACGTATCAAGGACGTCTAACTTGTTTTTGCAGGGCATGTTGTGATGTGGTATGGCCAAAACGTGATGTGATATATGTTGATGTATGAGATGATCATGTTTTGTAATACGTTTATGACTTGCATGTCGATGAGTACGGCAATCGGCAGGAGCCATAGGGTTTCCTTTAATTTATTGTATGACCTGCGTGTCAATATTAAATGTCATGTAATTGCTTTACTTTATCGCTATGCGTTAGCAATAGTCGTAGAAGCAATAGTTGGCGAAGACAACCACATGACGGCACGATGATGGAGATCATGATGATGGAGATCATGGTGTCATGCCGGTGATGATGGAGATCATGTCGGTGCTTTGGAGATGGAGATCAAAAGCACAAGATGATAATGGCCATATCATGTCACATATATTGATTGCATGTGATGTTTTTCTTTTATGCATCTTATTTTGCTTAGGAAGATGGTAGCATTATAAGATGATCCCTTCACTTAATTTCAAGATAAAGTGTTTTCTCCCTAAGTATGCACCATAGCGTAAGTTTGTCATTTCGAAGCACCTCGTGATGATCAGGTGTGATAGACTATATGTTCTTATACAACGGGTGTAAGCCAATTTTACACATGCGGAATACTTAGGTTAAACTTGACGAGCCTAGCATGTACAGACATGGCCTCGGAATAACAAGGACCGAAAGGTCGAACATGAGTCATATAGTAGATATGATCAGATCAACATGGAGATGTTCACCATTGATGACCACCCCATCTCACGTGATGATCGGACATGGGTTAGTTGATTTGCATCATTTAACACTTAGACAACTTGAGGGATGTTGATTTAAGTGGGAGTTCACTAGTAATTTGATTAACTGAACCAATTATCATGAACATAGTCTTAATGTCTTTGCAAATTATGTTGTAGATCAATGGCTCGCACTGTAGCTCCCCTGAATTATAATGTGTTCCTAGAGAAAGCTAAGTTGAAAGATGATGGAAGCAACTATGCGGACTGGGTCCATAATCTGAGGATTATCCTCATTGCTGTACAGAAGCCTTATGTCCTTGATGCACCGCTAGGTGTACCACCCACTCCCGCAAACCTAGACGCTACTAATGTCTGGCAAACAAGGAATGATGACTACGCGATAGTCCAGTGTGCCATGCTTTACGGCTTAGAACCGGGGCTCCAAAGATGTTTTGTGCACCACAGAGCATATGAGATGTTCCACGAGCTGAAATTATTATTTCAGGCTCATGCGTGGGTTGAGAGGTATGACACCTCCGACAAGTTCTTTAGCTGCAAGATGGAGGAGAACAACTCCGTTAGTGAGCACGTACTCAAAATGTTTGGGTACTACAACCGCTTGAATCGGTTGGGAGTTAATCTTTCGGATGAAGTAGCGATTGACAGAGTTCTCCAGTCACAGCCACCAAGCTACAAGGGCTTTGTGATGAACTATAATATGCAAGGGATGGAGAAAATGATCCCTGAGCTCTTCGCGATGCTTAAGGCCGCGGAGATAGAAATCAAGTGTTGATGGTCAACTGATAACCCACAAGTATAGGGGATCCCATCAGTTTTCGAGGGTAGAGTATTCAACCCAAATTTATTGATTCTACACAAGGGGAGCCAAAGAATATTTGTAAGTATTAGCAGTTGAGTTGTCAATTCAACCACACCTGGAGATTTAATATATGCAGCAAAGTGATGAGTAGCATAGTAATATGATAGTTTTATAGCAATAGCAGTGATAGTAACAGCAATAGTAACAGTAGTAGCAGTAATTTTGTAGCCGTTGTAACAGTAGCAGCAACAGTAGTAACTTCACAAGAACAATATGTGAAAAGCTCGTAGGCATTGGATCGGTGATAACATTGGATAATATTCATCATATAACATTCATAACCTAGGGCAACACAGAACAAGCTCCAACTCATCAATATAATGTAGGCATGTATTCTGTAAATAGTCATACGTGCTTATGGAAAAGAACTTGCATGCCATCTTTTCTCCTACCCTCCCGTGGCAGCGGGGTCCATAAGGAAACTAAGGGATATTAAGGCCTCCTTTTAATAGAGAACCGGAACAAAGTATTAACACATAGTGAATACATGAACTCCTCAAATTACGGTAGTCACCGGAAAGAATCCCAATTATTGTCACCTTGGGGTATGCGTATCATAACACGTAATAGCTGCATATAACTTGCAAGATCGGATCAAGAACATAGATATGATGGTGAAAACATAAATAGTTCAGATCTGAAATCATGGCACTCGGGCCCTTGTGACAAGCATTAAGCATAGCAAAGTCATAGCAACATCAATCTCAGAACATAGTGGATACTAGGGATCAAGCCCCAACAAAACTAACTCGATTACATGATGATTCTCATCCAACCACCACCGTACAGCAAGCCTACAAAGGAATTACTCACTCCCGGCGGTGAGCATCATGAAACTGGCGATGGAGGATGGTTGATGATGACGAAGACCGAAGATCCCCCTCTCCGGAGCCCCGAACGGGTTGTAGACTGGCCTCCCGATGAAGAGCAGGAGGTGGTGGCGGCTCCGTATCATAAAACACGATGAAACTTCCTCTTTTTTTTCCAAAAATAGGATTTTATAGCGTCTGAATTAGGGTCAGCGGAGCCTCGTGGGCCCCACTACCCACCAGGGCACGCTAGAGGGGGGTGGCGCGCCTTGGTGCCTAGTGGGCAGCTACCCCCCCCCCTCCAGTGGGTCTTGGTTATAGTATTTTTTATTTATTCCAAAAAAAATCTCCAAAAGTCCAATTCCAAGAACTTTTATTTCTGCACAAAAACAACACCATGGTAGTTCTGCTAAAAATAGCATCAGTTTGGGTTAGTTTCATTCAAATTAGAGTCCAAAACAAGAGCAAAAGAGGTAGGAAAAGTAGATATGACAGAGACATATCAACTCCCCCAAGCTTAACCCATTGCTTGTCCTCAAGCAATTCAGTTGACAAACTGAAAGTGATAAAGAAAAACTTTTACGAACTCTTTTGTTCTTGTGTCCATATATATGCTTAAATAGCACCCAGGTTTTCAGCAAAGATCATAACTAACCATGCGAACGATAACTCTTAGAAATTATATTCACTCATATCAATGGCATAATCAGCTAGCGAGCAATAATAAAATATCTCAAATGCCAACACTTTGTCAAAACAATCATGATATAAATATGACAATAATGGTATCTCGCTAGCCCTTTCCGAGACCGCAAAACGTAAATGCAGAGCACCTCCAAAGTTCAAACAACGACTAAACATTGTAATTCATGGTAGACGAGATCCAGTCATGATGCACACAACATTAACTATACACAATGCATGAGGATGACAATAGTGCTCTCAGGACTGGTGCTTGTTTGAGAAGGTGATGACTCAACATAAAAGTAAAATAACATAAAAGTAAATATATGGGCACTTCACAGAGGGAAGCAGGGATTTGCAGAGGTGCCAGAGCTCGAAGCTTAAATCAGAGATAAATATAATTTTGGGAGGTATACCTTTCTTGTCAACGTTACGATCGAAAGTTTTCAATATCTTCCATGCTAAACAAATTAGCGGCGGTTCCCAAGCGGTAAAAGTAAAGTTTACTCCCCCTCCACTAACAAACACAAGCCATGGCTAGCCGAATCCTCGGGTGCCCTCCATACCAACAACAGTCCAGGGGAGTTTTGTTTAATTATTTGCAATTTTTTATCATGGGACTGGGCATCCCGATTACCAGCCCCTCTCGTGCAAGGATGAGTGAATAAACACTCATCATGAGAATAACCCGTTTAGCATGGAAGATACTGACCACCCCCTATTGCTCCACAAGCGGTGGGCGCACAAAACAGATGTTCATTTGAATATTTAGAGGTGGCACGTGCAAATTTACTTGGAACGGCAGGTTTATACCGGATATAGGTAGATATAGTGGACTCATCTAGAACAACTTTGGTTTTAAGGATTTTGATGCATAAGCAGTATTCCCGCTTAGTACAGGCGAAGGCTAGCAATTAGGTTGAGAAGCGACCAACTAGAGAGCGAAAATGGTCATGATCATGCATTATGAATAATTAACATTGAGTACTAGCATGAGTAGGATATAAACACCATGAACATAAAAATCATGGAGGCTATGTTGGTTTTGATTCAACTACATGCGTGAACATGTGCCAAGTCAAGCCACTTGAAACATTCAGAGGAGGATACCATATCATCATACTACATCACAACCATTTTAATGCATGTTGACACTAAAGATAAATCAGTATCCGCTCCTAGCTACTTAAGCATGGCATGAGCAACTATAATCTCTAATTGTCATTGCAAGCATGTTTAATCATAATATGCTGAATCATGGATACTGAGTCATTTCATCATATCTCATCATTATTGCCTTTCACTTGCACGACCGAATGATATGGAAATAATAATAGTGCAAGAGTGTCGTGGACAAAGCTGAAATCTGCAAACATTTTATTTAAAGGAGAAGACAAAATAATGTGGGCTCTTTGTTAGATCAACAATAGTGCGTATGAGAGCCACTCAACATTTTCATCGTGGTCTTCTCCCTAGTACGACTCAATCAAAAGAAAAGAATTTCAGAGAAACACACTGAAATATTTTTGGAGTTTTTAGTTTTTCTTAAAAGAAGCAAGTCAAAGAAAGAAAAACAAGAACGTGATAAACTATTTACATGGGAAAGCTCCCAACAAGCAAAAGAAGAAATGAGAAATCTTTTTGGGTTTTCTTTTAATACTACAACTAACTTAAACTAGAAAGAAAAACCGAAAAGAAGCAAGAAATATTTTTGGATTTCCTAAAAAAAAATCAAACACACAAGAAGAAAGCGAGAAAATAAAACTAACATGGATAATACAATGAAAAAAGTATGAACACCGACAACTGGAATGAAATGTGTGAACATGAATGTAATATCGGTGGAAATATGTACTCCCCCAAGCTTAGACTTTTGGCCTAGCTTGGTAATCACCACCTGTAGCTTGGATAATAGTCAAAGTGATAACTTGTGGAGGCTCTCGGTGCGGCCTCCTCAGCTCGACGGTAGCCTCTACCTCCGCATTGTACTCGCGCGCCTCTCTCTCATAGATGTAGTATCTTCCTTTACTCTGCTCCTATCACGAACTCGTCACCCGGCCATAGGCACGATTTGGTGTCGGCATCCCGCATCGAGCTTGCACTTGGCTCAACATAAGACTGTCGTATCAAGCTCCTGCTCGATGATGCCTCCGAGGACCTCCTCCTCGAAGAACTCCTCCCAAAGAGGTACTTTTTTGTACAAACAAATTTCCGAAATTTTTGAGTCACAAAATGATGTCAACAAAACTTCACAAGATTGATAGCAACTACTCATATGGATGTCTAGAGGCTATATCAAGCATTCAAACTACTTGGAGCTCAAAGAATTCAACATGCAAGCTCATTTACAGCAGCACCAAGAGTAGCTAATTACTCAAAATATAAACCACTAAAGTAAAAACTAATTGGAGCAATGGAGGATTCACATACCAAGTAGCAATCCCCCAAAAGAGTTTCCAAAATGGAGCTTCGAGCAAAGAGATCGAAATCCGCGGGTTTGTGAGCAAGAACACGAGAGAGAGAGAGAGAGAGAGAGAGAGAGAGAGAGAGCTAGAGGGATTTTTTTCTGGAGGTAGGTGACGAAGTGGGCTAAAGGGATAAGTGAGGGGGGCCTTGTGGGGCCCACTACCCACTAGGGCGAGCCAGGTGGGTGTGGCGCACCCTTGTGCCTAGTGGGCACCAGGGGCACCCCCCTATGATGTTTTTTGTATCAAAAACTCTTAAATATTCAGAAAAAAATCATGTCAAAATTTCAGGTCATTCTGAGCACTTTTATTTTTGGGCACTTTTTTATTGCACGGATAAATCAGAAAACAGGATAAACATGGCATTTTATTGTATTTAACTAAGAATAACAGAAAATAAAAAGTGGGTACAGAAGGTTGTGCTTACTAAATTCATCGACCACATGCCTCTCAAAAATAATCCATTAATAAGGTTGATCAAGTCTTGTTAACAACCACTTTCGATTAGCATGAACCCGAAGAATTTTCGTAAAACACTAATTTACCTCAACGGGGATATGCATATCCCCAACAATAAGTATTTCATATTTCTTTTTGGCAGTAGGAAGAGGGAGTTGAAAACTTCCAATAGTAATTGTCGAAGACTTTTCAATAACATTAATACCATTCACTTGAAATTGTTTCTTCGGAAAGTGCACCCTATGCTCATTACCATTGATATGAAAAGTGACTTTGCTTTTATTGCAATCAATAATAGCCCCTGCAGTATTCAAAAAGGGTCTACCAAGGATAATCGACATGTTGTCATCCTGGGGCATCTCAAGTATAACAAAGTCTGTTAAGATAGTAACATTTGCAACAACAACGGGCACATCCTCACAAATACCGATAGGTATTGTAGTTGATTTGTTAGCCAATTGCAATGATATTTTAGTAGGTGTGAGTTTATTCAAATCAAGTCTTTTGTATAAAGATAAAGGCATAACACTAACACCGGCTTCTAAGTCACATAAAGCAGTTTTGACATACTTCTATTAATGGAGCATGGTATAGTTGGTATTCCTGGATCTCCTAGTTTCTTAGGTACTCCATCCTTAAAAGAATAATTAGCAAGCATGGTGGAGATTTCAGCGTCAGGTATTTTTCTTTTATTAGTGACAATATCTTTCATGTATTTAGCATAAGGGGCCATCTTTAAAATATCAGTCAAACGAGTACACAAATAGATTGGCCTACGCATTTCAGTGAAGCGTTCAAATTCTTCATCATCCTTTTTCTTAGATGGTTTTGGTGGAAAGGGCATGTGCTTCTGAACCCATGGCTCTCTTTCTTTACCATGTTTTCTAGCAACAAAGTCTCTTTTATCATAACATTTATTTTTAGGTAGTGGGTTATCAAGATCAATAGCAGGTTCTATTTCAACATCATTATCTGGTCTTTATCATTGTCTGGTTGAGAATCTTCATCAACATCATCATTACCATTTTCATTATCACTAGGTGAATGTTCATTACTAGATTGAGTTTCAGCATCAGAAATAGAAACATCATTGCTATCTTCAGAAGGTTTTTCTACTTCAGGTTCACTAGAAGTATGCAAAATCCTATCATTTTTCTTTTTCTTTTTCTTTTTAGAAGGACTAGGTGCATCAGTATTAATTCTTTGAGAGTCTTGTTCAATTCTTTTAGGGTGACCTTTAGGATAAAGTGGCTCCTGAGTCATTTTACCTCCTCTAATCATTACTCTAACAACATGATCATTCATATTATTATTCATTTCATTGAGCAACTCACTTTGAGATTTGGCAACTTGTTCTAACTGAGTTTGAACCATAGAAGCATGTTTTCCTACTCCTCTAATATCATTAGTGATTCTAAATAACAAGTCACTCAAGCGAACAATCATATCAACATTTTGTTTCAATTGTTTCATAACATAGGCATTGAAGTGATCTTGTTTCATAATGTAGTTATCAAATTCATACAAGCATTGACTAGGATGTTTATTATAAGGGATATCACCTTCATCGAACTTTAAAAGAGAATTTACCTCCACCTCATGTGGTGGCATGTCAAGTCCATGTATTTCTTTAATAGGTGGTAAATTCTTAACATACTCAACTTTAATACCTTTTTCCTTCATACACTTCTTTGCCTCTTGCATATCTTCAGGACTGAGAAATAAAATACCCCTCTTCTTCGAAGTGGGTTTAGGCGGTGGCTCAGGAAGTGTCCAATCATCATAATTCTTCAATATATTATTCAATAATTCCTCAGCTTGTTCAATAGTTCGTTCCCTGAAAACACAACCAACACAACTATCTAGGAAGTCTCTAGAAGCATCGGTTAGTCCATTATAGAAGATATCAAGTATTTCATTTTTCTTGAGAGGATGATCAGGCAAAGCATTAAGTAATTGGAGAAGCATCCCCCAAGCATGTGGGAGACTCTCTTCTTCAATTTGCACAAAGTTAAAAATATTTCCTGTAAGGCAGCTTGTTTCTTATGAGCAGGAAAATATTTTTCAGAGAAGTAATAAATCATATCCTGGGGACTACGCACACAACCAGGAGAAAAGAGTATTGTAACATATCTTAGCATCACCCTTTAATGAGAAAGGAAATAACTTGAGAATATAGTAGTAGCGAATTTTCTTATCATGAACAAATAGGATGGCTATATCATTTAATTTAGTAAGATGTGCCACAACAGTTTCATAGCCATGGAAAGGATCAGATTCAACCAAAGTAATTAACTCTGGGTCGAGAGAGAATTCATAATCTTTATCAGTAATAAAGATAGGTGAAGTAGCAAACTTAGGATCACATTTCATTCTAGCATTCAAAGATTTTTCTTTCAACTTGCATAATAATTTCTTAAGATCATCTCTTTCCTTACAAGCAAGAAAGTCCCTAGCTACCTCTCCATCCATAACATAACCCTCAGGTATCTCAGGAAATTCATATCTAGGAGAGCTAGGTCTAATAGGTGTTTCATAATTCTTAGTTTCAAAGACTTCATCAGTTTCAGTAATTTCATCAGTTTTAGCATTCTCAATATCTTTAACTCTAGCAAGTTTTTCATCAAGAAATTCACCTAGTGGCACATTCTTATCAAGCAAGGTACTAGCATCATCATAAGCATCATTCATAGCGGAAGTAGCATCATCAATTACTTGCGACATATCAGAATTAATAGCAGGTTGTGGCGTCGCAAGCTTACTCAAAACAGAAGGTGAATCAAGTGCAGAGCTAGATGGCAATTCCTTACCTCCCCTCATCTTAGAGGGAACGATCTTGGTTCTGGTATATTTCATATTCTTCATAGTGATAAATAGATATAAATCCCAAGTGACTCAACAAATATAGCTACGCTCCCCGGCAACGGCGCCAGAAAAAGGTCTTGATAACCCACAAGTATAGGGGATCGCAACAGTTTTCGAGGGTAGAGTATTCAACCCAAATTTATTGATTCGACACAAGGGGAGCCAAACAATATTTTTAAGTATTAGCAGTTGTGTTGTCAATTCAACCACACCTGGAGATTTAATATATGCAACAAAGTGATCATTAACATAGTAATATGATAGTTTGATAGTAGTAGTAGTGATAGTAACAACAATAGTAACAGTAGTAGCGGTAATTTTGTAGCAGTTGTAACAGTAACAACAACAGTAGTAACTTAGCAAGAACAATATGTGAAAAGCTCGTAGGCATTGGATCGGTGATAATGTTGGATAATATTCATCATATAACAGTCATAACCTAGGGCGACACAGAACTAGCTCCAATTCATCAATATAATGTAGGCATGTATTCCGTAAATAGTCATATGTGCTTATGGAAAAGAATTTGCATGACATCTTTTGTGCTACCCTCCCGTGGCAGCGGTGTCCATAAGGAAACTAAGGAATATTAAGGCCTCATTTTAATAGAGAACCGGAACAAAGCATTAACACATAGTGAATACATGAACTCCTCAAATTACAGTAGTCACCGGAAAGAATCCCAATTATTGTCACCTTGGGTTATGCGGATCATAACACGGAATAGGTGCATATAACTTGCAACATCGGATCAAGCACATAGATATGATGGTGAAAACATAAATGGTTCAGATCTGAAATCATGGCACTGGGGCCCTAGTGACAAGCATTAAGCATAGCAAAGTCATAGCAACATCAATCTCAGAACATAGTGGATACTAGGGATCAAGCCCTAACAAAACTAACTCGATTACATGATGAATCTCATCCAACCCACCACTGTCCAGCAAGCCTACGAAGGAATTACTCACTCCCGGTGGTGAGCATCATGAAATTGGTGATGGAGGATGGTTGATGATGACGAAGACCGAAGATCCCCCTCTCCGGAGCCCCAAACGGGCTCCAAATCTGGCCTCTCAATGAAGAACTGGAGGTGGCGGCGGCTTCGTATCGTAAAATTGGATGAAACTTCCTCTCGTTTTTTCTCCAAAACTAGGATTTTATAGCGTCGAAATTAGGGTCAGCGGAGCCTCATGGGCCCCACTACCCACTAGGGCGTTCCAGAGGGGGGTGGCGCACCCTGGTGCCTAGTGGACAGCTGGGCCCTCCCTCCAGTGGGTCTTGGTTTCAGTATTTTTTATTTATTCCAAAATAATTCTCCAAAAACTTTTGTCCAATTCCGAGAACTTTTATTTCTGCACAAAAACAACAACATGGTAGTTCTGCTGAAAACAACGTCAGTCTGGGTTAGTTTCATTCAAATCATGCAAATTAGAGTCCAAAACAAGAGCAAAAGCATTAGGAAAAGTAGATACGACGGAGACGTATCATCAACAAGACCACTAGTTTCAAGAAAGGCAAGGAAAAGAAAGGGAACTTCAAGAAGAATGGCAAGTAAGTTGCCGCTCCCGTGAAGAAACCCAAGGCTGGACCCAAACCTAAGATTGAGTGCTTCTATTGCAAGGGGAATAGTAACTGAAAGCGGAACTGCCCCAAGTACTTGGCAGATAAGAAGGTTGGCAACGTTAACAAAGGTATATTTGATATACATGTTATTGATGTGTACCTTACTAGTGCTTGTAGTAGTGCCTGGGTATTTGATACTAGTTCGGTTGCTAATATTTGTAACTCGAAACAGGAGTTGCGGAATAAACGGAGACTAGCTAAGGATGAGGTGACGATGCGCGTTGGAAATGGCTCCAATGTTGATGTGATTGCCGTCGGCACGCTCCCTCTGCGTATACCTTCGGGGTTAGTTTTAAACCTAAATAATTGTTACTTGGTGCATGCGTTAGGCATGAACATTATATCTGGATCTTGTTTATTGCGAGACGGTTATTCATTTAAGTCAAAGAATAATGGTTGTTCCATTTTTATGAATAATATCTTTTATGGTCATGCACCCCTCGTGAATGATTTATTCTTGTTGAATCTTGATCGTAGTGATAAACATATTCATAATATTGATGCCAAAAGATGCAAGGTTAATGATGATAGTACCACATACTTGTGGCACTGCCGCTTAGGTCATATTGGTGTAAAGCGCATGAAGAAACTCCATGCCGATGGACTTTTGGAATAACTTGATTATGAATCATTTGAAACATGTAGACCATGCCTTATGGGCAAGATGACTAAAACCCCGTTCTCCGGTACAATGGAGCGGGCAAGGGACTTATTGGAAATAATACATAACGATTTTATGCGGTCTGATGAGTGTTGAAGCACGCGGTGGATATCATTATTTTCTTACCTTCGCAGATGATTTGAGTAGATATGGGTAATCATAGTAAAAAGAAAATAAAGTTTCTACAATCTGATCGTGGAGGTGAATATTTGAGTTACGAGTTTGGCACACATTTAAGACAATGTGGAATTGTTTCACAACTCACGCCACCAGGAACACCACAGGGTAATGGTGTGTCCGAACATCGTAATCGTACTTTATTGGATATGGTGTGTTCTATGATGTCCCTTACCGATTTGCCACTATTGCTTTGGGGTCATGCATTAGAGGCAGCTGCATTCACTTTAAATAGGGTACCATCTAAATCCGTTGAGACGACACCGTATGAATTATGGTTTGGCAAGAAACCTAAGCTGTCGTTTCTCAAAGTTTGGGGATGCGACGCTTATGTCAAGAGGCTTCAGTCTAATAAGCTCGAACCCAAAGTAGAGAAGTGTGTCTTCATAGGATACCCTAAAGAGACCATTGGGTATACCTTCTATCACAGATCCGAGGGCAAGTTCTTTGTTGCCAAGAATGGGTCCTTTCTAGAAAAGGAGTTTCTCTCAAAAGAAGTGAGTGGGAGGAAAGTATAACTTGAAAAGGTAATCGTACCTTCTCTCGAATTGGAAGGTAGCACATCACAGAAAATAGTTCCCGTGATGCCTACACCAACCGAAGAGGAAGTTAATGATGATGATCATGAAACTTCGGACCAAGTTACTACTGAACTTCGTAGGTCAACCAGGACATGTTCCGCACCAGAGTGGTACGATAATCCTATCTTGGAAGTCATGTTGTTAGACAATGGTGAACCTACGAACTATGAAGAAGCAATGATGAGCCCGGATTCTGACAAATGGCTTGAGGCGATGAAATCCGAGATAGGATCCATGTATGAGAACAAATGGATCTTTAATAAGAAGACAACCACTGATGGTAATGTCAACGTCTATAAAGCTCGACTTGTCGCAAAGGGGTTCTGACAAGTTCAAGGCTTGACTACGATGATACTTTCTCACTCGTAGCGATGCTGAAGTCTGTTACAATTATGTTAGCAATTGCTGCATTTTTCGATTATGAAATCTGGCAGATGGATGTGAAAACCGGTTTCCTTAAGGAAGAGTTGTATAAGATGCAGCCCAAAGGTTTTGTAGATCCTAAGGATGATAAAAGGGTATGTAAGCTCCAGCGATCCATCTATGGACTGGTGCAAGCATCTCAGAGTTGTAATATACGCTTTGATGAGGTGATCAAAGCTTTTGGTTTTATACAAACTTATGGAGAAGCTTGTATTTACAAGAAAGTGATTGGGAGCTATGTAGCATTTCTAATAGTGTATGTGGATGACATATTATTGATTGTAAATAATATAGAAATTCTGGAAAGCATAAAGGGTTATTTGAACAAGAGTTTTTGAATGGAAGACCTGGGTAAAGCTGCTTCCATATTGGGCATTAAGATCTATAGATCAAGACATCCGATAGGTATTCACGGGGCACATACCTTGACAAGATTTTGAAGAAGTTCAAAATGGACTAGTCGAAGAAGGGCTTCTTGCCTATGTTGCAAGGTGTGAAGTTGAGTAGGAATCATAGCCCGACCACAGCAAAAGTAAGAGAAAGGATGAAAGTCATCCCCTATGCCTTAGACATAGGCTCTATAATATATGCCATGATGTTTACCAGACCTGATGTGTGCCTTGCCATATGTCTGGCAAGTAGGTACCAGAGTGATCCAGGAGTAGATCGCTAGACAACGGTCAAAAATATCCTTAGGTACCTAAAGAGGACTAAGGAAATGTTTCTCATTTATGGAGGTGAAGATAAGCTCGTCGTAAAGGGTTACGTCGATGCTAGCTTTGACACTGATCCGGATGACTAAAAGTCTCAATCCGGATATGTATAAACGGTGGAGTAGTGAGCTGGAGTAGCTCCAAGCAGAGCATTGTAGACATAGAGATTTGCAAAGAGCATACAGATCTGAATGTGGCAGGCCCATTGACTAAACTGTCAGGGGATTGATTCTGAGCTGCAGGAAATCCTCCAAAACCATGGTTCGAGCTTTGGGGACTTGGCTTGCGGTGACGAGGCTATGAGCTAGGCACGAGGCACGATAGAGACACAGCGAGCTACCCAGGTTCAGGCCACCGTGCGGTGTAAAATCCTACTCCTTCTTGGTTGTCTTGCTTGTGGACAATGCTCTTGGAGCTACAAGATGAGACGGGGCTCTTGGGGGTCAGCTATGGTGCAAAAGACCGATCAGGACTCCATCCTCCTCTACGGTGGCCGCACTGCCCCTTTTATAGGTGCTTGGGCCTCTTCCCCAGAAATATCAGCGGGAAAGGGCTACCACAGGGCGACAATTTGAAATGGGACAGGCGCCGGTGCTTATCCTGACAAAAGGTGGTCTTCGCCTATGAAAGGCATTATCCATGACCCGCAGGGGGCTCCACGATGACCTCCGTCCTGGTCTTCATTCACCAAGGTGGAAAGCCTTGGGACTTGCTTTGGGGGCGGGTATGTGCAGCTGCTCCCTTAGCACCAAAGGGGAAACTGCCCTAGCCGCACAGGCTGGCGCCTGCCACGGCGACGTCACCCATGTGGAGGGCACATGACCCGCGCCGCATGGACTCCTCGGGAGGCCTCGCAGGTCGGCGCCTCTCAAGGGGGGGGGGGGGCTCGCGAGGCCACTCGTTGTGGCTGCAGTCTTGATGAAGTCCTTCCTCGAGAAGCCCCTTGCGAGGCAGAAAGCTTCGCGGTGCCCGTTGGTGGACCGCCTCTTGAGTTGGGCCAAGGGGCCCTTCCTGGGACATAGGCAGATGGCCCTTGGTACCCTAGTTCCCACCGGGCCGACAGTAGCCCCCGGGCCCACGGCGCGCAGGTTTCGCCCATTGAGGAATGAAACGACGCAGGGCCTAAGACTCCCGGGCCTAGGCAGGGACAAGTGGTAGCACGATGGGACAGGGACGCCCCCACTTCCCCATGATGTCTCAGTAACCGCGACTCTGCCATAAAACCGCCCGCGTGGGGGCACGGAGACCATCATTTCCTTCCTCTGCTCGCCTCGCCTTCCTTGCACACAGTTACACCGCTTCCTCTTCCTCTTGCGCCCAAACTGTCCCCGCTTTTCTCCGCCGCCATGCCTCCCAAGGTCGCCAAGAAGTCCGCCGCTGCAAAGGGCAAGGGGCCGGCGGAGCCGGAGCCGGCGCTGGCGAGGTCCTCCATCTGGGATGAGGCAGGCTTGGCCAAGGCGCACTCGATGGTGGCCGACGCCCACAAAAAATGGGGGGCTACGCGCATTTGGCCACCTTCATTGCCGCCGGAGGAGATGGAGGAATCGACGATCCCCATCTTCTTCCACTCCATCTTCGTGGGCCTGGTGTCGCCCTTCTTCGACTTTCTCTACGCCATCCTCAACCACTACCAGATTTATCTCCTACATCTGCAGCCCAACTCCGTTCTCCTCCTCGCCATCTTCACCTGCCTCTGTGAGGGCTTCTTGGGAGTGTTGCCGTCGGTGGCGCTCCTCAGGAACTTCTACAGCCTGCAGATCACCGCGGCAACCAGCGCTCTGGATGCGCCTCATTCTGCCTTGATGACAAGATGGCCGATAGCATTATCGACATGAAGATTCTGAAGAAGGTTGAGTGCTACAGGGCACACTGGGTCTATGTGGATGCCTAGCTGTTCAGCCTCCTCCTGTAGATCCTGACCACGCCTGCCAAGAAGGGCCCCGGGTGGAAGCACTCCGATATTATCGA
Source organism: Thinopyrum elongatum (assembly GCA_011799875.1). Lineage (NCBI taxonomy): Eukaryota > Viridiplantae > Streptophyta > Magnoliopsida > Poales > Poaceae > Thinopyrum > Thinopyrum elongatum. The sequence continues at coordinate 356,602,486 of CM022302.1, read as the reverse complement.
CATGAGGTTGAGGCCGCTCGTGAAAAGGATGGCGGAGCTGAAGGCCACCAAGGTGACGGCGATGATGGTGTCGAAGGAGTTCCTGTGTTGGCGTATCGTGCCCCACCAAAGGCACTCACGCCCAATGTGGGAGATCACCAGCGTCGAGGATCGAATGCGGCTGAGCAAGGAGAATCTCGAGACGCCGCAGCTACATGAGATCATGAGGGTCTTGTTCCCCATGGATGTGGACAACCTCCCCAAGGACACGTACCCAGTGTACCACTACACGAAGAGGCATAAGCTTGTCGCGGGCATGCCACAGTTTGACCAATGGGGGTTGGTCACATCGGACCGCGACGAGTCCGAGGCCTCGGCGGCCGGGGTGGAGGGCGACAAGGAGGAGGACGACGAGGGAACGCCTTGCTCAACCCGCCGCAAGCTGCTGCTGGACGCCCGTGACGACGACGGCAAGGACGACGGTGACGGAGAGGACACGGGCGCCAAGGAGACCGTCCGCCGCCCTGACGCAGAGGCAGGGTGCACGGTGGAGGATGTGGAGCACGTGGCTTCGCCCAAGCCGCACGGAGATGCACCTCCTGGGAGGAAAGGAATGTGCCCCACGGAGGGGCCTCTTAGGGGGAGACCGCACTCCCTGGGGCGCCTGACACGGACGGTGATACAGGAGAGACACGGGTTGACGAGCCGATCCCCCCACAGTCCACCGCGCCTGTCGGTGTACTAAGTATTGGGCCACTAGTACCCCTTACTTGTGCACGGGCAGTTGTAGCCGTCCTCGCGGCAAGGCTTGCCGGGATCAGCTCGAGGTCGATTTAAGTCATCAAGGAAATCATCAAGTCAGAGATCTGAGGATCAGCAGATAAGCAAAGCTGGAAATCGAAGGCCAGCTTCCCCGGCAAGATCCTTGCCGGGATGGCTCGTGGAGCCCGGCAAGCCTCGGCGCCCGGCAAGGCTTGGTTCCCAGCAAAGCTTGGCGCCCGGCAAGCCCTGGCGCCCGGCAAGGCTGGGCGCCCGGCGAGATTCTGCCACTGTGCCACCGCTTCGGCACAGTAACGAGTCTGACATTCTGGCTCCTTCCATGGATGCGTGGCGGCATGCCAGTGGAGGAGAGCTTAAGCGGTGCTGATGGGATGGCCCCTTTTTCCATCCCCAAGAAAGTGAGGACACCTAAACGGACACCTCACGGTGCATTAAATGCGTTTGTCCTAATCCGTCAGGGGTTAGGTATGATACCCTGTAGCTACTTTACACCACAATGTATATACATTTTGCCACTGTGGAGACCCCTTTGAGCATATAAAAGGAGGCCCAAGGCAACTGCTACAGGAGAGGAGAACTTCTGGCCCATTCTGCATGCGTAGCTGCTCTTTGAATGTACTGTTCATTGCGAGCGCTCCTGAAGGCTGGGCTCAAGAACATCAGTAAGAACACAAAGCAGGAGTAGGGTTTTACGCTGATCAGCGGCCCGAACCTGGGTAAAAATCCTCTCGCGTCGATCACCGGTTCTGCTCTTTGCGTATACCTCTCCCCCCGCCGAATCGTAAAGGGATCTCTCGGGATCCCATAGGTGTCATGCCCCGACATCTTTGGCGCGCCAGGTAGGGGGATTGAGGTTTGCGTGAACCTGATCTGGTGGTCGACGCCCTAGTTCCTTCATCATCTTCACCATCATGCCGCCCAAGAAGAAGAACATTGCAACAGCACAACCGTCCGGGTCCGTTTTGCCCGCGCCTTCGCAGACAGGCGATGGTGTGGGTGCAGAAGGAAGAGGACTGGAACCCCCGCGGCGTTCTGGTGACCCAAGCCAAGCGAGCGGTATCATTCGCAGTGGCAGTGGTAACTTGCGCGCCGCTGGATCTAGAGATGGCGTTGTGTTGCCTACGGGTGGCACAATAAACTCTAGGGATCGAAGAGCGCCTGCTGGAACTCCCGCGCCGGCACGAGCCTCGCAACCTGCCCAGGTCGTGCGAGACGAGCGACATCATGGCGCTGGTGGTTCGGGGCATCCCTACGAAAAGGTTTCTGCGCATAGATCCCAAGATGCGTGCGACCAGCATGCACACCGAGCTGCCGGCGAAGGTGGCGCGCGGTCGCGTGACCGTGGCGGTGCTCCTTCTAACTTGGTAAGGAGTCAGAGCACCTGACGCACCTCGCACCTATCGCCGCCACCTACGCCAGCGGAAGCCTTGGCACGTGCGCAGCTGCTCCTCGATTTTCCTCCCGCCCCGGAGAAGATGGAGGAGTGGCGAGCTACTATCCAGAGCCTTATCGGCTTCGCTAATAAGGATGGACCACAAGAGGCAGGGCCCTCTCAGCGGAAGCCCATCGATCCGATGCGAGCCGGTGGAGAGAAACCGGAGGTGGTGCAACTACAGTGCACTCTCCCCCGCGACATCAGCGGCGGCCGACGACTCAGCAAGTCGACCGCCATGAAGAAGTTTCCACGGCGTCGTCCGATCCGCGGATGCGCCGTGATCAGCGTCTGGTTCTCCAGGAAAGAGGCAAGGAAGACGCTCAGACAACCATCGAGCGGCGACGGGAAGCGCGCTATCAGTCTGATAAGCGCACGGGGCCGGTTGTCAACGAGCCTGCGCCAGGGAACGTAGGAGACTTGCCTTACGAGGTAGGACCTCCAGCGTTTACCCGTGAGCTGCGGCAAGTCCAGTGGCCCAATCTCCGAACCTTCAAGCCAGAGGTCCCGGAGAAATATGACGGCAAGACCCATCCCTCGGAGTTCCTGAGCATCTACACCATTGCGGTGCAAGCTGCCGGGGGCCGAGATGACAAGATACTCGCCAACTACTTCCCGTTGGTGCTCAAACCCAACATCAGGTCGTGGTTGATGCATCTGCCGGAGGATTCTATTTCTTGCTGGTCAGATCTGTGCCATCAGTTTGTTGGCGCCTTTGTTGGAGGCCACCAAGCCCCTAGCCAAGAAAGTGATTTGCACATCATCCCTCAGAAGGAGGGTGAGTCCCTGCGCAAGTTTATGCAGAGATTCAGCCGGGTGCAGTACAATATTCCTGATGTTCATCCTGCCGTTGTCATTAGCGCGTTCCATCAGAACGTGCGTAACCGCAGGATGCGGGAAGAGCTGGCAATGAACAAAGTCAGGAGTATTGCCGAGCTTTACACTTTGGCCGACAAGTGTGCTCGAGCTGAAGAGGGGAGAAAACTCCCCGGTGAAGCTGTTGGTGCGACAGGCGACTCAGAAGAAGAAGATGCCACGGCTCCGTCAAGGAAAGGCCGGCGGCGGAATAGGAAGCGCGGAGGCAAGGCCGTGCTTGCTGTCGAGGAATCTGGCAACCCTGGCACCGCCAAGAAGGCCAAGGTTGGCGACCCCGGCAAGGATCTTGCCGGGTGCCCTTCCTGTCAGGCCTTGGCGGCTGCCGACAAATCGGAGAACTCCGGCAAGCAGTACTGCAAGATCCATCGCACTAAGGGCCATGATCTCCAGGACTACCGGCAAGTTGAGCAGCTTGCCGAGAAGCAGAAGACCGAATACGAGAGGCGAGACAAGGAGAAGGCCCAAGATGGTGCTGAGGGGTCCGGCAAGAAACGCGGTGGCCGAGGAGGTCGCCGCGGCAAGGCCAAACAGCAGAAGGATCGGCCCGCTCGGGGCCGAGATAAAGAAGGAGATGACGATGAAGAAGATGACGAATCCAGTGAGCAGGAATTCCAGAAGGCTACGGAGGCTATGTGTATTGATGGGGGTGCCTCGCTGCATTCTTCCCACCGCCAACTTAAACAGTGGGTGTGGGAGGTTAATGCGGCAGAGCCATCCCCCGATGCATGTAGGCCTCTGAAGTGGTCCAGCACGCCTATCATCTTTGACGCCGAGGATCACCCTGATCGTACAACTGCGGTCGGGTGTTTGCCATTGTTGGTTTCCCCAACAATTCGCAACCTCAAGGTGACGAAGATGTTAGTTGACGGCGGGGCCGGCCTAAACTTAATCTCACCAGATGAGCTCACAAAGCTTCAGATTCCCGACGAAGACCTCGAGGAAACGGGTACGTTTCAAGGGGTCAACCCGGGAAGAACCCAGCCTAAGGGCAAGATCACGCTGCCGGTAACATTTGGCAGCGAGCTTAACTTTAGGACCGAAAAGGTGGTGTTTGATGTCGCCAAGATCCCCATGTCATACAATGGGATCCTTGGTCGGCCAGCGCTGGCTAAGTTTATGGCGGCGTCACACTACGCATACAACGTCTTGAAGATGCCTGGGCCGTTGAGCGTCATCACTATCCATTCCCTTAAGAAGGATGCGCTCATCTGTGCTGACCAACTTTACCGGGAAGCAGTTGCAGCACCTGCCATCAAGGCATCTGCTCCTGCCGCTGGAACTCCCGGGGGGAAGAAGAAGACCGGCAGGAACCTTGGGGCCAACTCCGGCAAGCGCACCTCCTCGGAGTGCTGCGCTTCCGTCGAGGACGCACCAGAGAGTTCCACCGGCAAGAACAAGAAGTCCAAGGCTGCCCCGCCGGAAACCAAGAAGGTGCCTGCCAGGGAGGACAGAATGGGGGGAACTTTCACCATAAGTTCCACCCTAGATGACAAATAGGAAAGCGCGCTCGTTGCTTTCCTGCGGGCGAATGTCGACGTGTTTGCATGGCAACCGTCTGACATCCCCGGCGTTCCCAGGAAAGTAATTGAGCACCACCTTGCTGTCTGCCCTCATGCGCGGCCCGTCAAGCAAAGGGTGAGGAAACAGGCTTTGGAGCGGCAAGAATTCATTGCCGAAGAGATTAAAAAGCTGGAGGCGGCAGGACTGGTCAAAGGAGTGCTTCATCCAACCTGGTTGGCCAATCCGGTTGTAGTGCGGAAAGCGAACGGGAAATGGAGGCTTTGTATCGATTATACAGATATCAATAAAGCTTGTCCAAAAGATCCTTTTTCCTTGCCGCGCATCGACCAGATTGTGGATGCCACCACTGGTTGTGATCTCCTATCCTTCCTTGATGCCTATTCAGGGTATCATCGGATTTTTATGGCAAAGGAAGATGAAGAGAAGACCGCCTTTATCACCCCATGTGGTACGTATTGTTTTATACGAATGCCTTTCGGGTTGAAAAGTGCTGGTTCAACATTTGCCAGAGCAATCCAGATTGGTTTTGAGCCACAACTCCATAGAAATATGGAGGCGTATATGGATGATATAGTGGTCAAAACTAAGGATAAAGCAACGCTCATTCAAGACTTAGAAGAAACATTTGCGAACTTGCGCAAGATCAACTTGAAGCTCAATCCTGAGAAGTGCGTGTTCGGTGTTCCTTCCGGCAAGCTCCTCGGATTCTTTGTATCTTACCGGGGAATCGAAGCTAACCCCGACAAGATCAAAGCCATTGAGCAAATTGAAGCGCCGAGACGCGTCAAGGATGTGCGTCGTCTTGCCGGCTGTGTTGCTGCTCTAAGCAGGTTTATTTCCAAATCTGCTGAGCGCGCCCTGCCCTTCTTCAAAATTTTGAAGAGGCAGGTCCAATGAAATGGACCCCAGAAGCGGAGGCGGCGCTGCAAGATTTGAAGAAATACCTTTCTTCTCTGCCGACGCTAGTCGCACCTAAACCACAAAACCGTTGCTGCTGTATCTGGCGGCGACAAATCAAGTGGTTAGTGCTGCGCTGGTGGCGCAGAGGGAAGCCGATGAGGAGGCAACATCAGCGGCAGGACCGCCAGATGACGTGGCAAGATCTTCCCCGGCAAGGGTTGATCCCGACAAGACAGGATCTGCGCAAACAGAAGAGCCCATGCAGAAGAAAAAGGTGGTGCAGCGCCCAGTTTATTTTGTTAGCTCCCTCTTACAAGGGGCTAGGTCAAGATATTCTGGTGTGCAGAAGTTGCTTTTCGGCCTCCTTATGGCCTCAAGAAAGCTGCGCCATTATTTTCAAGCACATGAGATCACCGTCGTCACTCGCTTTCCGTTGCAACGGATTTTGCAAAATCCGAAGGCAACCAGCAGGATCGTGGAGTGGGCGTTGGAGCTGTCCAGCTTTGGTCTTAAGTTTGAAAGTACTTCCACAATTCAGAGCAGGGCCTTGGCGGAGTTCATTGCAGAATGGACCCCGACGCCAGACGAAGAAGTTCAAGAAACAAGTCTCCCCGGCAAGGAAATCGATCAGCAATGGGTTATGTACTTTGACGGGGCTTTTTCGCTGCAAGGCGCCGGTGCTGGTGTGCTGCTTGTCGCACCCACCGGAGAGCACCTCAAGTATGTAGTCCAAATGCATTTTCCCCGGGAGAGTTCAACCAACAACACTGCAGAGTACGAAGGTTTGCTTGCCGGTCTTAGGATCGCGGCAGACCTTGGTATTAAAAAGCTCATTATCAAAGGTGATTCACAGCTTGTCGTCAGGCAGGTCAACAAGAACTATCAAAGTCCGTTGATGCAAGCCTACGTAGATGAGGTGAGGAAATTGGAAGAGCGCTTTGACGGTCTCCAAATGGAGCATGTCCCTCGTGCCGAGAAGAGCGTTGCTGACGACCTGTCAAAGCGTGCTGCCCTCAAGTTACCTGTGGAACCAGGAACTTTTGTGCTCCAATTGACTCAACCATCCGTGGCACCATCGATGCGGCAAGAAAAGAGAAGAAAGTTGAACTCTGGCCAGTACTTCCCGATAGAGCTCCCCGGAGCCGCCGGCAAGGAAGTCGCCGGGATCGACATGCCTGCCGGGGAACAACAGGCTCCGGCAGGGCCTCAGGCCCTTGCTGTCGAGATGAATGTTCCCCCGGCAGAGGAGATGCCTTTAGTCCTAGCTGTCGAGCCTTAGGCTCCAGCATGGGCGCAGCACATTGTCCATTTCCTTCAGACAGGTGAACTCCCTGAGGAACAAGAAGAAGCGGAGAGAGTAGCCCGTCGGTCTTTTATGTACAAGTTCGTCGATGACGTCCTGTACAGAAAGAGACCGAACGGTGTGAAATTGAAGTGCATTCCTCGGGAGGATGGACTAGAGCTGTTGGCAGAGATACATGGGGGCATGTGTGGCTCTCACATAGGGTCAAGAGCGCTTGCCGGGAAAGCATTCCGGCAAGGTTTCTTTTGGCCCACCGCCCTCCAGAATGCGACTGCACTAGTAACCAGGTGTGAAGCGTGCCAGTTTCATTCGAAGAAATTACATCAGCCAGCTCAAGCTCTTCAAACAATCCCTCTCTCCTGGCCATTTTCGGTCTGGGGGCTCGACATACTGGGCCCCTTCCCCCGTGCTGCCGGGGGCTTTGAGTACTTGTACGTTGCTATCGACAAGTTCACAAAGTGGTCGGAGGTGGAAGCAGTGAGGAAGGTGACAGCGCAGTCGGCTGTCAAGTTCTTCAAAGGAATTGTTTGCCGTTTCGGTGTGCCTAACAGGATCATCACCGACAACGGCACGCAGTTCACAAGTCGCACCTTCATGCAGTACGTCCAAGACCTTGGCGGCAAGATTTGTTTTGCCTCTGTTGCTCACCCGAGAAGCAACGGCCAAGCGGAGAGGGCCAATGCTGAAGTGCTGCGCGGTCTCAGGACCAGAACTTTTGACAAGCTGAAAAAGTAAGGAAGACACTGGATTGATGAGTTGCCGGCGGTTCTTTGGTCAATCAGAACGACACCAAATCGAGCCACCGGCTAGACGCCCTTCGCTCTAGTGTATGGAGCGGAAGCAGTTCTCCCCACGGAACTCATATACGGATCTCCTCGAGTGCTCGCTTATGATGAGCTCGAGCAAGAGCAACTGCGGCAAGATAACGCTGTGCTCCTTGAGGAGAATCGTCTTCAGGCTGCTGTGCGAGCTGCACGCTACCAGCAAGCTTTGCGCCGCTATCATAGCTGCAAAGTTCATGCCCGAAGCCTTGAGGAAGGCGACCTTGTTCTTCGACGGATTCAGTCCGCCAAGAATTCAAACAAGTTGACGCCAAAGTGGGAAGGCCCTTATCGGGTAGTACGAGTCACCAGGCCTGGCGCTGTCCGCCTGGAGACCGAGGATGGCGTTCCAGTGAGTAATTCCTGGAATATCGAACATCTTCGCAAGTTCTATCCATAAGGTGCGGTTGCCGGGGGCTCCCGGCAACCACCTTTTTGTACAAGTCTTGCCGGCAAGGCATGTGATCCTTTGTACAATGCCAGGCGCAGACCCTGAGCACAGATGAATAAATTTAAGTGTTGTACATTTCCTTATTGATTCTCATGTTCACATTCATATATGCATGTTTGTCTAAGATGTTGTATAACACCTGATCCCGGTAAGTTCTAACGAACCGCCAAGGTTTCATCTCTTTATTTTCTCTTCTTTCTTTTTCTTAAAGACAAAGGATTCCTTTCCCGCGTGCACATTTGGCCGTGGGGGGGGGGGAGGGAGACATGAATACCAGTTGGTGACGTTCGGAATCGTATGCTTGCCGGAGGAAGGACAAAGATAGAGAGCTAAGTCCTAAAAACTCAGAGCAAGTTTTTCTTTTATTACCAAGTTAGTTCCTTGGACGATTCCGACCCTTGTATGGAAAATCTGCACGCGAAGGAACCCTTGTTGTAATCAGTTGCGCCCTTATTTTGTTTCGAATCCGCTCAACGATTTAAGTGGCTGCACTGAGAACGCCAAGGAGTCTTGCCGGCCACTGCGCCTCCGGCAGGCTGCTGAAGTCCCGCACCCAGCGCTCGCGGCAGGTTGCGCGCCGGCAAGTTTTTCAGTAAGCGTAGGATGAAATCCATACATAAAGGAATCAGACAAGGAAAGTAGCTAGCATGAGCCTAAACATAGTTAAATTATATTACATCCATGAGTTGCCGCAGTCCTAACTCGATACTTAACTGTCTTTTACATGAGATGATGGCGGCAAGAATAAAAGGGAAGCACTCAATCCCTGCGCTGGCCTTCGATCCTTTTGATGGAGTCCGCCTTCTCAAGGATCGGCGCGATGCACTTCTCGAGCGCCTCAACATTTGCATCCTTTGGCAGGTGGCCGAGTGCGCTGGAGAGGTTGATGCCGGGATTGCTGTGCACCACCTTGAGGAGCACCTTGCGAAGGACGGCCCGACAAAGCCGGCGAGTCTCGTTCACCAGTTGGGTCGCCCGGCTGGACTGGAGCGCCCTCAACGCGTTGATGATGCTTTCAAAGAACATCGTCAACCTGGCGCTTGGAGATATTCTTTCCTCGGAAGAATATCTGAAGTTCGACAAGCCCATGGTTGACAGTTCTGCGGTAAGATACTCCGCGGTGGCGATGAGACGGCCAGTCCAGATCTCCACTCCCTTTTCATAATCAGCCTGGGCAGCGGCAGCGCTCTTGAGCAGGTTCCTCTCTCCTTGGAGATCCTTGAGTAGAGCCTTCTCACGGGCCCTGCCGGCCTCGAGGGATTTCTACAGCGTGGTCAGCTTCAGCTCCAGAACCGCAATATCATCAGCCGCAGAGGAGAGCTGCTTGGTCTTGTCGGATAGGGCGACTTGCATCTCCGCCAAGGAGTGGAGGGTTTTTTCCCTGTCCCCCTTGAGCGTCGAGAGCTCCTTGCCATGCTCGTCGAGATCTGTCTCCAGCCTCTTCACTTTGTCGCTTAGCTCGTTCTTGGCGGCCTCTGCAACTTCGGCAGCATCGACGGCCTCCTTGAGCTTGCCGGCGTGACTTGCAGCTAGAGCTTCGAGCGCCTCCTTGTGCTTCTGCTCCAGCTCCTGGGTCCGCCGCGCGACAAGATTTTCAATGTCTTCATCCTTGCTACGAAGCTTGGCGGCGAGCGCTTGCTCACGTGCGGTGAGATCTTCTTCGTAAGCGTCAAGAGCAATGCAGCGCCCCGTCAGGAGAGCATCTTCGGCAGCAATCCTTTGAACAGCTTCATCATGTGCCTTCTCCATATCTGATTGCTTCAGGAGGACCTCATTCCACTGCTGGCTCACTTGTTCCCGGCCGGCAACCAACTCTTGGAGGGCCTCGGCGTGCCAGATTTGCATTTGTGCGACGCGCCTTTGAAAATCCGCTTCGGCTGCCTCGACAACTGCCATTCTGGAGTCCGCCTTCTCTTTTCGGGCACGATGGAGAGCCTAGAGTTTGCGGAAGTTTTCGCCCATGGCCTGAAGGAGCTGATCCTCTTCAGACTTGCCGCTGCTAGCGCTGGGATCGTCAACAACTTCGAGCCCTGCAGCGGCAATAATTTCCTCGAAAAATTCTCCTTCGGCTGGTGCCTCGGTGCTTGCCGTCCCTGGCAAGTTGATGAATAGGTTTTCGCCAACTTTGAGATACTTGCTGGATGAGGGCTCGTCAGATGTTGATGGCTGGTCTTCAGTGGCCGCCTCACCAGTGACAGGGGGCTCTGTGGCCGATGCAGCGCCTGGCGCTCCTGCGGCAGGAATGCCGTCAGTATGGTCCTCAGCCTCCCTGTCGCCCTCTTCAGCAGGTTCTTCCGCGATTTCCTTTTGTGCTGTCTTGGCGGCCTCCCCGTCAAGAGCATCACCGGCCCCGGCAACATCATCCTTGGTGGCCTCGCTGGCAGTGATCCTGTCCGCTTCAGCAGCAGCATCCCTGGCGGTCTCCTCGATGACGGTGTCGACGTCCATATGTTCCATCGCAGAGAACTCTGGAGGGTGAAGGAGAAGGTCGGAATAAGATCGAGTTTTTAAATTTTGAAGTGATCAAAGATAAAGAAGTAAGGGGAAAAGAATAACTAGCACTTTGAGGCGATCGAGTACCTGCGTCGGGCTGTCGAGAGGTGGCTTCGCCTCTCCCGGCAACTCCAGTTGCCGGGGGTGGGTTGCCGGAGTTCGTGCTTGTCGGCTCCTCCTCAATCCGGACGGGCTCGTCGGCAGGATCTCTTACCGGAGATGTGCTTGTGGGCGGAGCGGTCGATGAAGGAGGCACAATGGGGCAATCTTCTCCTTGTTGCCATTCTTCTCCTGCGAACCTGAAGATATCAGTGACAAGAATGGAAGCCTCGGCACCAGCCAACAGAAAAAGGGACAATGAACTTACGCTGGGGGCTGCATTGAGGACTAGGCTCCGGGCTCACGATGACGGTCTCTGGCACGCTAGTGGAGCCTGCCGGGGGCTCGTCGCCCGTAGAAGTCCTTGACCTCTTCGCCATCCTCTCCAGCAAGGTTTCTGTGTCACTGCAGAAACAATACAAGTAAGTCAGCAAGACTGATGCAGATTGGAAGGTGGAAGCTGTGACAGGTACTCACTCTTCTTCCTCTCGCTCCGGACTGAAGCCGGAGATGTCGAAGTCGACCTCCGTTGCGATGTCTGAGTGGGGAGGCAGAGGAGGGGTCCTGGGCCGCTTGGCTGTGGCAGGCGCCGGGGCAGCCTCTGGCACGGTTGTACGAGACCCTCCTGCCGCTCCGGCGGTGGCCGCCGGTGTGGGTCTCGCGCGCCGCGCGGGCTGTTGACGGACCCCCTGCCGCGGTCCGGTCTTGCCGGCCACTTTCTTGCCGGGGGATTCGCCGCTCGATGTAGGCTGGCTTGCCGGGACGCCCGATGCGGCTTTCCGAAGGACACGCTTTGTCTTCTTCGGGGGCGAGGGCTCTTCTCGCGTCTCCTCTTCGGCCGTGTCGTCGCCGGATGAGTTTTTAGTGACTGCGCCGCCTTCTTCCCCGGCAACCTTGCTCTCCTCGGCAGGTTTTGCCTCCACCACCACCTCTGCATTGCTGGCTTCCCACTCTGTGAAGCCAACGCTGCCGGCCTCCGCGGCAAGATTCGCTTCCTCCACTCTGGTAGCGATGTATGCTACCTCCTGATCTGTGGTGGCGCGAATAAGATCTGGCTCTTGCCGGACAGGCTTCTCCGTCAGATTGTTGAAGAATTTCTGCGCTTCTTCCTCGCTTGGCTCAACCCAGGTCGGGTCAAGGCCGTGGGCGTTGAACATCGGCAAGAAGGCAATGATCGACCCCAGTGCAGAGTTGTTGCACAAGGGGACGATCCTTGCCGGCAGCCGGTGCTTGTCTTCACACTGGAATAACTTCTGGCGGAGAGCGCCAAGCTGCATAACAGTCAAGTTGTTGTTCAGCCCGGGGCGCAGCCTCATGACATCCGCTGCATTCTTATACTCCCAGGCTGGCCTCCCCCTATTCTGCAGAGGGGCGATGCGGCGGCGGAGGAAGTCGAAGCCGATCATCTCCATTGTCAGCCCGGCAGCCTTCAAGCGGAGGATCCTGGTAGTGGCGATTGTGAGCTTCTCATCTTCTGCGGCGAGATCGCCCCAATCCTTGCCGCGGACCACCTTCTGTCGTCGGGGATGGCAAAAAGGATGAGGATCTGCTTCCTGGATCCAGCACCATTCGGCCCGCCACTCGTCCCACTTTTCGCGGTAAACTCCATCTGGGTATATCTCTTTGTTCCAGGCCCTTGGAATCCAAGCAATAGATCCAGAGAGAGCCTCTCCTTTTTGGATTCGAGGATAGAAATAGTGGCGGAAAAGAGCAGAATTGGGGATCACGCCGGCAAAATTTTCACAAAGATGGGCAAAGATCGACATGCAAAATACGACATTCGGCGTGAAATCAAGAAGGCGGAAGCCGTATGTATACATGATGTCGTTGAAGAAATCGGAAAAAGGTGGACAGAGCCCGCAATAAAAGTACACAGTGAAGAAGGGGTATCTGTCCGATCCGCCTTTGGAACTAGCACCTGGGATCACGCGTGTGGCGGGGTGGGCTTGTGCTCCCTTCGCCCACATGCATTGGTATCGTCCCTTCAAGGTTTCGGCGTCGAGCGTCGGAGGGAAGACGACGAGCCTCTTCCGCATCTTCACCAGTTCGCTTTCCGGAACTTCGGCCTTCGACTCCTTGTCCGTGCCCTTGCCTTTGCTGGCCTTGGGCGGCATGGCGACTGTGGAGATGGAAGCCAGAGGACGGAACGAGCGCGGGAGCAGCGAGCAGAAGGGAAGGAAGGTTTCGCTCTGAGCTCGAGCAGAGGAAGGCGATGGCGATGGCCAGATTGGGAAAAAGAGGGGGGTAAATAGGTTTGCGCCTCCACGACTTCTCCTTTTTTATGGGGAAGGAGCGGGGCCACCTTGTTTATCCCCCAATATGAATGCGCCTCTGTGGGCGCGAAACAGTTTGCAGCCTTTTTGGCACACTTCCCACATCGCGCGCTCCGTGCGCGTAGTGGGGGCACAGTAAAACAAGATCTTTACGAGCAGTTAATTCCCTGCCACGCGTGCCCATGCACTGTTTGGGCCTAGCCCAACAACGCCTCGCACTCGTGTATGGCCCAGGCCCGGGGGCTCCTGTCGGTGTACTAAGTATTGGGCCACTAGTACCCCTTACTTGTGCACGGGCAGTTGTAGCCGTCCTCGCGGCAAGGCTTGCCGGGATCAGCTCGAGGTCGATTTAAGTCATCAAGGAAATCATCAAGTCAGAGATCTGAGGATCAGCAGATAAGCAAAGCTGGAAATCGAAGGCCAGCTTCCCCGGCAAGATCCTTGCCGGGGTGGCTCGTGGAGCCCGGCAAGCCTCGGCGCCCAGCAAGGCTTGGTTCCCAGCAAAGCTTGGCGCCCGGCAAGCCCTGGCGCCCGGCAAGGTTGGGCGCCTGGCGAGATTCTGCCACTGTGCCACCGCTTCGGCACAGTAACGAGTCTGACATTCTGGCTCCTTCCATGGATGCGTGGCGGCATGCCAGTGGAGGAGAGCTTAAGCAGTGCTGATGGGATGGCCCCTTTTTCCATCCCCAAGAAAGTGAGGACACCTAAACGGACACCTCACGGTGCATTAAATGCATTTGTCCTAATCCGTCAGGGGTTAGGTATGATACCCTGTAGCTACTTTACACCTCAATGTATATAAATTTTGCCACTGTGGAGACCCCTTTGAGCATATAAAAGGAGGCCCAAGGCAACTGCTACAGGAGAGGAGAACTTCTGGCCCATTCTGCATGCGTAGCTGCTCTTTGAACGTACTGTTCATTGTGAGCGCTCCTGAAGGCTGGGCTTAAGAACATCAGTAAGAACACAAAGCAGGAGTAGGGTTTTACGCTGATCAGCGGCCCGAACCTGGGTAAAAATCCTCTCGCGTCGATCACCGGTTCTGCTCTTTGCGTATACCTCTCCCCCCGCCGAATCGTAAAGGGATCTCTCAAGATCCCATAGGTGTCGTGCCCCGACAGCGCCCACGGGGGAGGCCCATGGCAACAAGGGGGCCTCAGCAAGCCCCGCACATTCGACGGTCACCAAGCCCCGGAGGCGGCTGCGACGAGCCCGGGGCTGCAGAGGACACGGCCCCCTCCAGGGTCGAGAGCAGCGCTCGTGGAAGGGGCCGACGTTGGCCCCTCATGCACCCTGGCGATGGAGAGCGGCGCAGAGGCACAACCTAGCTGGGGCCTGGCGTTGGTGAGCGGCAACGCCGTGCTCCAGTGCGACGCCATCAACGATGCCCGAGCGGCCCTGGACGCGCTCGAGCGGGACCTCTTGGCTGAGGACACACGCATCACGTAGGAGCACGCGAGCCTAGCGGAGGGGTGGCGCCAGCTGAACATGGCCATAAAGCTGGGCCACCGGCGGGATGCAGCCGCGCGGGAGGAGCATGACCGGATCGTCAAGGACGCCAAGGAGGTCTTCGCGAGGGCCCTCGAGGAGGCTGCGGAACCGAGCAGTAGTGGGACAAGGCCTTGGCTCACGAGAAGGCCCTCAGGAGCAGGCCGCCAGCAAGGGGCTGGAGATCCAGTCGCGGGAGGAGGCCGCTGTGGCCCTCGAGGGGCAGCTCGCTCTGCGGGAGGAGGACCTCTCCAGGCGCGAGGAGGCCACCGACTCCCGCGAGCGCCAACTCGCTTCCCACGATGGCGAGCTGAAGAAGCGCGAGGAGGCCATCTCGAAGCGCGAGGGGGAGCTCGTGACCCGCGAGGCGGACGTGGGGCTCCGGGAACGAAAGTCCGCTCAGACTGCCACGGAGTAGGAGCTTGAGCGTGAGAGCCTGTCGACATGGGACCGCCAGGTGGTGGGCGCTGAGGCCACCTACAACACCCGCATGGCCAAGGCCAACTCCCAGCTTGAGGAGCGGGAAAAGAAGTACAAGGAAGACATTAAGGCCAAGGCGGAGCACGAGGGGCTCTCCAAGGACCACAGCAAGAAGCTGAAGGCCCAAGAGGATCGCTTCACCAAGAAGCGAGGCGAGCTCCAGGCCGAGGTCGACGGCCTCATGAAGCAGCTAGCGGAGGTGAAGCTGGAGCTGGCGCAGGCGGTGTCGGCCAGGGAGAACCTGGAGGGGGAGCTGGCCTCCCTCCGGACCCAGGTGGGCGGCGTTTCCCGGGTCGTCGAGCAGGCCAGGGATGCGCATGTGCATGAGTTGGGGTGGCAGCACGAGCGTAACAAAATGTTTTGCGCCCTCATGAAGCACGCGCGCACGGCCGTTGCCCACTTCACTGACGAGAAGACCTCGGAGCCTCTGGATGACAGCGGTGCGAGCTACCTTGACTTCTTCACCAGGCTTGTAGGGAAGCTGGAAGAAGGGGCCAAGGACGCGGACGAGATCGTCGAGGAGGAGTGCCGCGATCTCCTGACCACGGCAACGATGCGCCTCTTCATCAACCTCCTCCGTGGTGATTGCAGCTTTGACTTTGAGAGGGTGATGGCGCCTGTCCCACCGGAGCTCCATGACGGGCTCTCGAAGGAGGTGCAGGATCATGTTGTGGACTTTGTCCATAAGTACGCACATGTCGACGACGAGCCTGAGGGAAGCGCTGATGCCGACGGAGACGACAGTGCCTCGTCCGCGTAGGCCCTCCACTTTATCTTCCTACTCATGTCCTGTGACAGATAGACATGGCCCCATGGGGGCATGAAGACGATGTGTTTTTAATGACTTTTGTAATGACTTTCTGTCTTTAAAGCTTTCTGTCATGTTTTGCTTCCTCGCGAAGCCTATTTCCTTTCCTTTTGCTTTCTTTGATGCTCTACGTCGCTAGGGCCCAGCCCCGAGTGTACTGCGGTAGTCGCTGGTATGCTAGGACATGTGCCTAGCAAGGCCAGAGGGCGCAGGGCTCCTGAGGCACGATGCTCAAGAAGCCCCCCTTTGACGCGCAAGCAGCATGCGTAGGGAAAAGGAATGTTGGCGCTCACGAGGTTGCGAAGGAGAAAACATCAAATGTGCTAAGAGAAGCTCGTGAGACGTTTTGACTTAGCTCTTTAGGAGTGTGCGACTTGACGTGTCGCTGCCTATGGGTTGCGCCTCATGACGAGTGTCCCTCGTGAGCACTTGATGGTAGCGATGCAATGGCTGCCCCGTGAGGCAGCGCTCGCAAGGTCTCCTAAGGAGGGGTGCTCGTGAAGCTTCTTGTGCCCTGCATCAATGAGATTGCCACCAAGTTCTTTCAAGTAGCGAGGCAGTGCGCACTCGTGAGGTTGCTTGGGGGTATCACGTGAGGAGACCGGTACCAAGGACCTTGGTGAGGTGACGTGCACGGGAGCAGGCCCGTGAGCTGACGTGGCTTAGACTGCGTCGATATTTCCCCAAAGAGGAAGGGATGATGCAGCACAGCTACGGTAAATATTTCCCTCAGTTATGAAACCAAGGCATCAATCCACTAGGAGAACCAAGCAACACTATGTAAATGGTACCTGCACACAAAGAACAAATACTTGCAACCCGACGCGTAAGAGGGGTTGTCAATCCCTCAACGGTAAAAAGGTAGATTGGTTTGTATGAGATTGGATAAATAGATCTGAATAAAACATGGAATAAAATAAGTAAAGAAAAAGTGCAGCAAGGTATTTTTGGGTTTTTGGAATAATAGATCTGAAAAAAAATATGATAAAAGATAGATCTGAAAGCAATATGATAAAAGATAGACCCGGGGCCGTAGATTTCACTAGTGGCTTCTCTCGAGAAAATAGCATACGGTGGGTAAACAAATTACTGTTGGGCAATTGATTGAAGAACAAATAATTATGCTGATATCCAGGCAATGATCATGAATATAGGCGTCACGTCCAAGATTAGTAGACCAAAACGATTCTGCATCTACTACTATTACTCCACACATCGACCGCTATCGAGCATGCATCTAGTGTATTAAGTTCATGGAGAAACGGAGTAATGCAATAAGAACGATGACATGATGTAGACAAGATCTATTCATGTAGGAATAGACCCCATCTTTTTATCCTTAATAACAATGATACATACATGCCTCGCTACCCCTTCTGTCACTGGGTGAGGACACCGTAAGATCGAACCCATCACAAGGCACCTCTTCCCATTGCAAGAAAAATCAATCTAGTTGGCCTAACTAAACCAAAGATTCGGAGAAGAAATATGAGGCTATAAATAATCATGCATATAAGAGATCAAAGAAGACTCAAATAATATTCATGGATATAGATCTGATCATAAACTCAAACTTCATCGGATCCCAACAAACACACCTTAAAAAGTCATTACATCAAATAGATCTCCAAGAGACCATTGTATTGAGAATCCAAAAGAGAGAAGAAGCCATCTAGCTACTGCCTACAGACCCGTAGGTCTATGGTGAACTACTCACGCATCATCGGAGGGGCACCAATGAGGATGATGAACCCCTCCATGACCATCTTCCCCTCCGGCAGAGTGCCGGAATAGGGCTCTAGATTGGATCTCGTGGTTCTGGAACTTGCGGCGGCTGGAATTGTGTTTCGTTGACTCCCCTAGGGTTTCTGGAATATTTGGGTATTTATAGAGCTGAGAGCACTACAAAAAAAGACACATCTGTGACATTTTGGGTCGAACGAAAAAAAAATTCTATCATGCTTATGACACTTCTATGACGATAACTGTGAGAAAAGCACGTATCATCATAGATGTGGCGGGCTCCTACTTCTATGACAAAAAACCATGATAGAAAATGGGTTTTCGTCCTAGGCGGGCCGGGGACGCACCTGCATGACATTCTTCGGGCCGTCCATGACGGAAAAAATCGTGGTAGAAGTGAGGGCGAGGAAAATTTCGGGGAGTTCCCGGTTACGGTGGGTGGTCGGGGTCGAGCGATGCACAGAGGGATTGCGTGTTTCTATCATACACGTACGCGCTTGTGTGCGAGGCGTTGGGATCTAACTAAACTCGAGCGAGGTGTTCGCTTACTGAACCCGAGCGATTGCACTAGCTGCGTTACTGAACCCGAGCGATCGATCCCTGGCTGTTAACTGAACCCAAGCGATTCCTTCGCTACTGCTGCTAACTGAAGCCGATCGAACCAGCTGCTGCTGCCTCTTGATGAATAGTGACCATTGTTGGGGGCTGGATCAACAGTTCCTGGTAGGGGTTGGATGAATAGGACCCCGTGGTAGTAGAGGCCGTTGCCGCTGGATGAACAGGGCCCCGATCGAGCCGGTTGGGGGTGGATGAACAGGACCCCATGGAGGGCTGGTTGAACAGTAGCCGGTGGAGGGTGGATGAACAGGACCCCCGTGGATGAACAGTGGCTGGTGGAGGCTGGAGGAAGTCGACGGTGGATGAACAGTAGCCCGTGGAGGCTGGAGCGTGGCAGTAGACGGTGGATGAACAGTAGCTCGTGGAGTCCCGTTTTGTGGTACGCCACACCCCTCCCGATGAACAGGACCCTGTTTCAACCATAGGCGCTCCAACACAAGTCGGTTTCCTCCGTTTTGCGGTACGCCACACCCCTCCCGATCAACAGCACCCCGTTTCGACCGTAGGAGCTCGAACACAAGTCCGTTTCCTCCGTTCTGCGGTACGCCAGACCCTTCCCGATGAATAGGACCCCGTTTCGACCGTACGCGGCTGAACAGAAGGCCGTTTCCTCCGTTCTGCGGTACGCCAGACTTTGTTTTGGCTGTTCCGTCCAAGCCGATAGGCTCCCGATGAACATGACGCATTTCGTTGCCTCCCGATGAACACGACGCAGTTTCTCCATTCTGACCTAGCCGGTTGGCTACAGATGAACAGGACGCCGTTGCTGCCGTCCGTTGCCTCTCCATGTACATGAGCCCTGGCCGTACGTATGCGCGAGTAGGCGTTTGAGACCCCGCCCATATGTACGTACGCTATACATACGTGTACACGGTTTAGAAGGGACTGCCTGAACTGCTACGTCGGGTGCTCTACTACTACACGTGCCGCTGCTTGCTCTGCCACAGTTCATCATTGCAGAGAGACAGATCGACCAATATGTACGTACACGTTGGCGACCAGACAAACAATGCTACGTACGCTTCGACCGGGTAGGTCCCAGCCGTCAGGGAGGATAAGGAGGCACTCCCTTGCGTGCGAAGATATATGTGGTGGGTCCCTGCTGTCAGGGGGAGAAATCATTTTTTTGCGCGTAATAAGGAGGCACTTCCTTGCGTGCGAAGATGTAGCTGGTGGGTCCAGCTGTCAGCCTCATCGTGTACAGTCTTCTTCCGATGGCTGTCGTTCATTGACAACATTGACCACGCCGTGCAGAGAGCACCAAGGCGGTGGACGACGGCGAGGCCTGGTAAGGGAACGATGTAGAGCTGAGGAAGACAAGGCAGTGGATGCCCATGCGGAGGGGAGTACATGGGTTCACTGGTTCCGCTGCGGTGTGAGCCTGTCGTCGCCGGAGAATAACACGGTGTGTGGGTGAGTAGAGGGAAGGCCTGGCCGGCAGTGGGATTAGAGTGGGGCGGTGAGGCCTGCGCGGCAGCACTGCCGCCCACGGGAGGTAGGAGCAGGCGGTCCCGCCAGCGCTGTTTTGGGTGGCTGGACCAAGAAGATCAGAGGTTGAAGAAGCAGCACGGCTGTTGGATTAACATCCAACGGTCCAGTTACTAGAATCATTTGTTGACTAAGTTAACAAAGCCCTGCGTACGCGTTAGCTTAGTAGGCCCACAAGTTAGCATAATAAGGAGACACTTGCTTGTGTGGGTCCCTACTGTCAGCCTCTCCACTTACATCCCTCTTCCGATGGCTGTCGTTTGTTGACCATGCCGCGCCGAGAGAACCAACGGGGTGGATGACGGCGAGGCCCAGGAAGGGAATGACCCAGAGCCGGTGAAGCCACAGCAGTGGATGCCCACGCTGAGGGGAGTACGAGGGCTGACTGGTCGGTTGTGGGGTGAGGCTGCCGTCGCCGGAAAATAACAGGAGGTGCGGGTGGGTAGAGGGATGGCCTGGCCACCGGTGGGAGTAGGGTGGGCCGGTGAGGCCTGCGCGGCAGCGAAGCCAGCCACGAAAGGAGGGAGCAGGCAGTCCCGCCGGTGCTGGTTTGAGCGGCTGGAGCAAGAAGAGCAGAGATTGAAGAAGCACGACGGCCGTTGGATGGACATCCAATAGTCACTGCTCTCGTGTGTTGACTAAGTTGACACGGCCTTGGGTGCGCGTCAACCTTTTTTTTAGGAAAGCATACGCGTCAACCTATAGTAGGCGCACAAGTCAGCCTTAAATCTGTGGAAAATGGCATACAACCCATCTGTCATTATTTCTAATAATTTACAGCCCATTTGCTAATTCTTAAGGATTTTTTTGGAGCCCATATTCTTTTTGTTAGCATTACAGCCCATATTATGGCCATGGTTAAAAAATTCTACGAAATTTTGCATATTTTGGTGCGGTCCAAACTATTTTTAATCCCAAAATTTCGAGTCACATTCAAACTAATTGTCCACGCATAAAAATTAATAGAATTTAAAATCTCGAAATGAAAAAAAAAAGAAATTTGAAACTAATTGCCGGTTTGATGTGTTTTAAAAATGTACAACCCATTTCTCGTTACTGATAGCCCATTTTCCGGGCAAGCCGAATGAAACTCTCCTCGTCTTGAAAGATTTGCAGCCCAGCAGGGCTGACAAAAGCAAGTAGGCCTCGGTTGGGTATTCCACAAAAGAACAAAAAAACTGGGCTAGCCATTTTCAGAAAAAAGAAAAAAACTACTGGGCTGGTCTTGTGGTAAATATAAAATAAAAGGCTGGCTAGACAGGCTAGAGTGCCCCGCACAGCCTAGTTGACACCCTGCTTCCGTCTCAAAAACAAAAAGAACTGGGCGAGCTGCTGGGTCCCTGGTGTCAGCCGCTCGTTGTGCAATTCTCTCGTTTATTGACTACGTTGACAATGGCATGGGACCCAGATGTCAGAAATCCATTAGGAGGGACCTTTTTTTTGGCTTGAAATAAGGAGGCACTTGCTTGCATACTGCCATGACCCTGGTGGGTCCCTGCTGTCATCCTTTCCACGTACAATCATCTCCTGATTGTGTACGCGTCAACCTAGTAGGCCCACAAGTCAGCCTCTAAACCCGTGGCGGACAAATATAGCCTATTTAAAAAAAATAACAGCCCATTCCATACGTTCAAACGGAAGGTTCAACATTCAAAGCAAAGTAACAGGTCTGATCCAGATATACAGATATAGAGTACTAAACTTCCACGTTGACAACCATCATAGCAAAGTTAACTGTCTACTCCCACTAATACTCTAGTAGTGTACAAGTACTAACTTACTCTTAGCTAACTAGACGATGCCGGCCTCCATCTGCGGTACACGTTACACGCCGGCACTGACACGTTACAAGCCTTTCCATGCCGGCGTGGTCCACCGAAGCTTCGGCTTCTAAGCGGGAAACCCACTTGATGAGCTGGTAGTAAAATTTGGCGCTGCGAACGCGTGCGTGCCTGACAGCCTCCAGGGCTATTTGCAGGGTGCCGGCCTCCACGTAGTCGGCCCAGTTGCGGGCACTCTGCTCGCGACTCAGAGCGTCGGTGTGCTGCTGCTCCATGCCCCGCTGGCGGTGCAAATCAGTGATACGCTGCTCCTCCGCCAGGCGGTCGTGCTCCAACAAGTCCTCATACTCCGCATTGCCATCTAAAGACCGATATAATGCCTCCTCCCTTCGTCTGCCTTCCGGTGAAAAACCGAACACTAGTTCCGGCGGTAACCGCCTCTGGCGTCGCCTATTGCGGATGGGCGGGGGCATGACGGACGTGGCGAGAGTGAGGGCAAGTGGCGAGTGACGTCGGGCCAGTGGGGGCTTATGAGGATAGGGCGAGTTGGGTGATGGTGCCACCGGAGAACGCCGGGAACCAGTAATTATAGGCGGAAGGTAGGTGAACCAGCGTGTCGCGGGAAACGCGACGGTCATCACGGTCATCGGAATTCAATGCATAAGCAGGCATGGCTTAGTGCATCAGCTTGCCATGGAAAACTAGAAAAACTGAAATTATGACTGTGTCGTCCCGTCCCGTCCCGTCAGTGGTGCATCCCGTCCGTGCTGGGTCGCACATCGCCATGACGGTCAAACGAGTGCGCTCGATTCATCCAGATGAGGTACGTGCGTGATCCACTGGTTATTTGCGTAGGATCGAGTTGGTCGGATAGTGTAGGTGTAGGATCGAAATAGCTGATGAACGTTCGCTGGGAGATAAGGCATTTGCGAACGTTTTTGCTGGCAGTTTCTTCAGATTCGCATGGCATTTTCTTCAGAACAACATGTCAGTTTCTTCAGAGGTAGGCATTTTTATTCAAAAAACTGCCACCTTCGGATCTTGCATCGCAACTAAAACTGCCAGGAGCGTATTAGTAGGCTATCTAGTGATTGATCAATAACTTGTAAACACTGAGCAAACAAAAATAAGGAACTGCTAGTAACTTGTAAACACCGAGCACACAGAAATAAGGATCATGTTGTGCACAGTAGTAAGAGTCGATCCGTTTGAAATCTTCACACGAGACTCACAGGCCTGGCATTGTAATATGTTCACATTAGTAGCCCAAATTCACAACCAACTAGTATGATTCCCATACATAAGATCAACATGTTAATGCATCTCAATGATTCACAAATCATATACAAATATGTAGCACCAAAAGCAAAGATCTAGAAAAAACATATGTTCTTGCTACTAACATGGATGCTTCTCTGGGCCAACATTCAGTACAGAGTGAAAGACAAATTTGTTTGTGAAGTCTACATTTCCTCTTGCAAACATAAGTGGTTTCACCAACAGCTGGAACCATGACAATGAACCACACATGATGGAGGAACATCCACTGCAATATGATTTGGTCTTCTCTCGATCACACGGCGAGACTATTTTCGGAATACAAACTTTAACTTAGGCAAAATGATGCTCATTGTATAATCAGACCAAAGCAATGAAGCACCTAGTGTTGGCCAATAAATAGTACAGTACTACTTTTGTGCAGTCCATGAAGTGACTATCCAATCTTTCTGTGTCTATTTTCAAATGGCACTGCATGCAGTGACTATACTATTCTCTTGTGCAGTTCCACCAAAATTGAGGTCACTTTGCTTTTTTGCCAAATAGCAACGGGCAGACATCTGTTTGCACAAATATCAAGCAGCTAGTAAACATATACCCCACCTTGTATTTTCGGTTTAAACACGTCTCTGCTAGCCATTTCCACTTAGCATATGTCATGTTTTGCACTGGACAATTTGATACTGTCATGTTTTGCCCTGGACAACTTCGTACTGAATTGATTTGCTGGTACAGAGCAGAAATATAGTGCCTATTCTTCATCAGACCAAGGATATCCATGTTCACAGTGATGGAAGAGGTGAAATCGATACAACCGAAATTGAGTATCCAATCATTGAATCATGTTGTGCACCTCCAATGTAGGTCCACCCTGCCAATAAATTCACATGCAAACCACTAATATTACTATCTAATGACAGTACAAAAAGAGTAGCAAGATAGTAGCAAACCATGTACCTTCATAATGAACAACTCATAGTGCCACCATTTGGATATAACGGTTTGGAAGAAAACATGCTCATAATGTTGAACCATTTGGACTTTTTGTGTAGTTCCACTAAAATCGAGCATCCCTGTTTACACAGATATTGAAAGTGTGATTACTATAAAAGTGGCACTAGTTGAAGCATAGACTCACAAATATAAGCATTCCAATTTCTTAATGGGAAAAGGTAGCAAGACTGTTTCTAACCACCTGTTTGAAGGAATAAATAAGGCAACAATGGCTGATATCAGGAAGGCATACACAGTATTTTCTGAAAAATTGAGCCATTCCTGACATTTCCTCTTCTTTTAAGCATATTTTGTGCAGTTCAACTAAAATAAAATGCCATCACCGCCTTGACAATTTAGTGACACTGTTCAAAAAGAAATGACTTACCATTACATCATGATGTCAGGTATGTAATCGACAGGAATTAGAGACAAACATGCAGACCTCCTCCGATAACATAATGAACATTAATTTTATAAAGGTGTGACTAGCTTTACCGGAATAATTTGAGTGAACTCTACACCCTCTGTTCCCTAATATAAGATGTTTTCGCACTTAAATTTAAAGTACCCAAACGTCTAGTATTTGGAAAAACAGGCAGTAGTTTTCTTGAGCACATATCTGGGAAAGCTTGCCACACCTTATATATGTCCATACGCTAATGCAACACCATTCGAATAGTACAAATATACACTAACCCAGTGGCTAGTGCAACAGTAGAGTAGCTTTTTTATTACGGGGTACAGTACAATGGTTTTACTGAACATATTTCCATATGCTAGCACTGGAAGATTTCTATAAGCATTAACTATACAAAATGTAAAGGTAACAAGTTTCAGCATTGGTATACTAGCTGTGCAACAGCATTAAACCAAATACAAAAGTCTGAAGGTAACTAGCATTATTAACTAATGACAGTATAAAAAAATTGCAAACCATGTACCTTCAAGGTAAATATCATTTCGAACTCAAGGGGACCTAAAATTTGCTATCCCAATCTTGATAATCGATCAAACATAAAAACTTGATCAAACGAATCAAGAAAACAACCGGAGGAGGAGGTACCCACTCTTGACCTTTCCTCTTCTCTTCATAATTTTTTATGCAGTTTAACCAAAATAAAATGACATCAGCGCCTTGGCATTTTGGTGACACTGTACAAGAAAAATTGACTTATCTCATGAAAGTGAGGTATGTAATCTATAAGCATTAACAATGCAAAAATCTGAAGGTAGTAACAAGTTTCATCGTTGGTATACTGGCTGTGCAACAGCATTAGAATGCCTTAGCTAAAAAATCTTTAATACAGCCACAATCAACAGCTAACCCTGAAATAATCCCATGACATTAAATGGCATTGCTTAAATTTATCGATGGCATTAGACTGAGTGCGGCATTAGTTAAATGTGGCATCACTTTAGCAGTAGCATTGCTTGACTTTACCGGTGGCGTTATACTAACAGCAAAAAAGTGGTAATAAGAGCATGGGAGGCCCATTCGAACAGTGGGCGCACCAGTACGATGTACCTCCATGGACGCATAGAGTGGTGAGGGAGGTATGGTTGCCCAGAGCAACAAATATCCAGGCAGCATATGTGGATTACGTCCCATTTTTGTTCTCTTTAGCCACCTTTTTCCTATGTGAGGACAACAAACCGATCGACCTGGTCATTCTCTATTGCGTTGTCATGCCTTTCTACCCTTTTTCAACCAAGAGACATGAGACTCATTCCTTAGCTACTGATTTTCCCCTTTTCAACCTAGATGCGGGTTCGATACCTAGTCTCTTCGACAGTACTTTCTCCCTTCCTTTCCTTATTCAACCCAGACATGGATTAGTCTGCATGAAATAGGGTTTCCTTTAAAAGTGCATGTCCTTTTCTTCCCCGCCGGACGGGATCCTGGCGAATCTGTGACCACTGGCAAGGAGGGAGAGAGAGGGGCCACCACCGTCTTAGATCTGGAGAGAGCGTGATAGTGTGAGAAGCAAGTGGGCAGCCCTTAGCAAGCAAGCGCTGAAGCTCCAGCCTATATAGTATCTTTTTTGATAGGTGGAGTAGTGGTAGAGTAGTTTATATTTTCTCTGCATACAGTACCAATTAGTTGTGCTTCAAAACTGAACGGCACGCCATTAAAAAAATAAAGTCGAGAAATAATGCGGCACCTCGGGCCAACGTGGCCAGATCGCATTTTGCACGAGAAATGATAAACCATGTTTCGTTGACATGTGGTCCCGTTCCAACATGTCAGTGAGACGACGGCGAGTCCTTTTGTACAATTTCCGAACGGACGTCTATGTAGGCCAGGGCGCCTCTTCCTATACCGTGGCAACCGTCCACCGCCTCTTCACCTTTCCCTCTCGATTTGGAACTGCTGTCGCACGCTCTTCCTCCCTCCATTTGCCTTCACCCTTCCTTCTGCCATTGTTCGATCGTCTTCTCCATGGAGGGAATAATCCGAAAATGACCCCGTTATTCTTGCCCCGATCTGAAAGATGACGTGGTGGAGGAACTCATTGATCGGTGCGACATCATCACCTCGGCTAGCATGGCAAGTTCGTTCAAGACCATTCTCGACTCAACAAAGAACATCATTAAAAAGAACCCAAGGGTTCAGGAGCGGTTTGGTCTCCCCTATCTTCTTCGCCATGACCCTGCTCGCTGGCGCGGGGACGACGAAAGCCTCGCCTTGTGCAAGTTGATGCCGCTTGATAATGATATGTGTGATGTTAAGGTGCCATCGCTTAAGGGTAAGGCCTGGGCAGGCGCAAATGGAGATTGGGTTGTTTATATTGGGTACAACTGCAAGTGGGGACTTGTGAATGTGTACACTCGTCACCGGGTTCTAATTCCAAAATTCTCAGAGTGCCCTGAGGTTGAGCACACAGATGATCTACGTACGTTCAAATGTGATCATGGTGACAGTCGTCTAAAGAAGATAGCAATTTGTCGAGTTCCCAACCACTCTTGGGATTACACGAACTATCATGTTGTTGCTATCTTCGACAAGCTTGTTGCCGTCCTTACTTCCACGCCTTGATGGATATTGCTCAAAAATCAATTTCTGTACATGGATGTGTACTGTGATGCAATTCAATACGAGCGTCTTGTGTTTGCTGCCACCACTCGTGGCACTGTTTTTGCATGGAATCCTTATTGTTTCGGTACGTTTGTCTTCCATCGTAATTAGAATTGTTTCATCCACGTGCATGCGAGTTAGTATCCCCGTACTAATTAACCTTCTTGTGTTTCCAAGGTCCTGTGAACATTCCACCACCTATACTTGAAAAAAATTTATAACCAAGGGGGAGATGACGATGGTGATGATCACGAGCACGAGGACGAGCAGGACCTACATACTCAGTGGAGCCTGGCAACTTATTCCGATGGATCACCTCTTCTTGTATGTATACAGGGCACTGCTGATGTTACTAAGGAAGCAGGTGTTGTCTCCCATGGACGCACTCTCCGGACCTATTCCAACATCCGTTGCAGGGTATTCGGGATGGATACTAGTGTGCTAGCGCCAGCACCTTCTGCCTGGTTCCGTATTGATAGTCTTGGAGAAAACTCGCTCTTCCTTGGACAAAACTGTCCAATGATGGTGAAAGGCGATCCTGCTGCTGTTGGCACAACGTTACTACCATTTATGAGAAGCAACTGTATCTATACCTCGGACATTACTATGGTTCCCTACCCTGGCTATGACAATATGCATCCTGATATAGGCCGCTTCAGCCTGGATGATGAGTCCTGCGTTGGTCTCGATATTGACAATAGTTGGCCCTTCCCAGAGGCATACTTATGGTTCAAAGCAAGCGTTTCCAATGCCGAGGATTGGTTGAGCTGAAGTTCATTTCATTGCTTGTTATTTGTTGTGTGATAAAAACTTTAGTATTTACTAGAATGTTTTGTTGGAAATAATCTATAATCCAACATGTATCCTCGTTGTCGTTGTGTGTTGATGACTTGTTGTATGTAATGAATGGTACATTTGCATATGCATGTGATAAACTCAATTTATGAATGGTTTTCGAGTCACTTCTTGGAGTGTGAGTACCGTAGTAGTATAGCCAACATCCGGTTATATGAAGTTGCCACATCACATAGAGCCAACCTAATAGTATGCTAGTACAATAGTTAGTCCTAGTAGTAGTATACCATCAACTAGAGCTAGGTGTCGCACGGAGGCCGAGAAATATGGTGATAGCGTGAGGTGGGCTTGTACGTATGATGTAGGCACAGGGCTTGCCGTGTTTCCTACTCCTCTGGTCTAAAGGTGGAGAAGATTTGGTTGAGTTCTTCCTTCTTTTGCCGACACGTGGGACATCCAGCATCTAGGTCATGTCATGTAAGACAATGGAGTGCTAGTTGAAGCCACATGATGTGCATCTTGGGTTAAACTGTAAATAGAATCTTACTCTTGAGTAACTCCAAAAGCGACCACCAAAGATCTTTATTGGATTTGTTTTTCATCACCGACATGTCGAGGTGAAAGATGTGCAGGTTCAGTGGGTCGTCTTGCATTTTCACTGACATGTGGGACCGCATGTGAGCAAACAGACGATGGGCACACTCCGCGCGTCTGCTGGCTGGCTGAGAAGAAAGAGAGGAGGGCTGAGCACGGACTCCAGGAAATTTCGCGACAATGTGAGTAGTACTAGTGATGTACCGTACTCCTGGAGAGATAATGTGTTCGCTCTACGTAACCAGCACCTCGATATAGTGGGGTGGCATGGGCCATAACTGGCATTCACGTCTAGCAGTACGGCACACACCACCCACACGAGTCCCATCTGACACCAATTTTCTTGGAGTCCGTGCTACAACTATCTCTTCTCCCTCCTATTTTCTCTAACTCAGCCATTGCACAGTGGGCGGGGTGGGGGTTTGCCGATAGTCGGTTTGCTCAACTGCGGTCCCACTTGTAAGTGAAAATGCAACACAACACGCATTCCCCCTTGAGCAGCGTGCCGGACCAACCGTGTGGGGGTGCGACGTGAACACAGAAGGCTTTTCCTTTTGAACTTGTAACTTGTAAAATTTGGTTCTGCTCCTTGGCACGACCGATAGATAAAAATTATGAATTTGATGCGAAAGGTAAGATAATTACTAGTACAATATACTACTACATGGAATTGACGGAAAGATAAAGATACATACGGATCCATCAACGACATCCTCATGCCCTAGTGCGCTAGGTCACCAACCGACGTGTGAGGAGCAGGGCGTTGGCAGCGAGCTCAACGTGCTTCTGAACAATGCCGTCCAAGGTTGCCCTGCGGTCCAAGAAGGCCAGCGTCCTATCGTCCTCCTCTTGCACGTAGTAGTCCTTGTGGACGATTTGATCGTAGACGTGGGTGATTATGTCGATGGTGTCTTGCTGCACCAGGCGCTGCGCGGCGAGCGCGACCTCGAGGTGGACATTCTCCGGCGCGACGGCGGGCAGTCGCAGGGCCACCAGTGCGTCGAAGAGGTTGTCACCATAGAGGCCGTTGAGGGTGACGGGCATCACAGAGCCTGGGTGCATGGGCTGGAGGCGTATGTCAAGGTCGTCCACGAGCTTCTTGACGACGGTGAACTTGTCAAGGAAGCCGACGAGGACCTCGTCGAACAAGGAGACGAAGCTGTCGTCCAAGAGGCCTCTCGCCCTGGTGGCCTCAAGCACGACCTGGAGATGTTCCTCGGTGTCGGGCTGCAG
Organism: Thinopyrum elongatum; assembly: GCA_011799875.1. Lineage (NCBI taxonomy): Eukaryota > Viridiplantae > Streptophyta > Magnoliopsida > Poales > Poaceae > Thinopyrum > Thinopyrum elongatum. Next base: position 356,573,180 of record CM022302.1, on the reverse strand, counting down.
GCCGGCGTCGTGGACCATCTGGCACACCCGGCCCATGCTCGCGCTCATCGCCTCCATGGGTCTAGCTTCTAGTCAACTAATCTTGTGATTGGAGTGATCATTCTTGCCCTTAGTTAGGGTGCGTAGGTGCATAGGATTTCATAGATTGGACTGGCGGGGAGCCTTTATATGAGAAGTGCAGACTGCGTTGCATTCACGTGTATGTTGGCCATCTACTCCTCGGCCCTCCCTCCGTGCCGGTGCAGTGTAGTAGTCATCTCACCGAGACCAAGTTGGGGCAAAACGAGAGAACTTTGATGTTTAGTACTAGTATTTTGTAATTAATGTCATTGCATGCAGAGAATTGAGCACTGCATGTTGTGCTAAGTAGTCTCAAGTCATTGAATGCATATGAACCCCACGTCTCCTATTGGCTGATTTCTTTTTTTGTGGCAAAAACAGGGAACGAGGCGGGTAGTTAATGCACCACGCCTAAAAGTTTTGGGATTACTTGGTTTTCGTAATGTGACTAATGCACCAGTACGGAGGGAGTACAATAGTAGTCTGATTGATGAGATTTCAGATTTGAGCCATCTACCGGAAGGGAGAGTGTATAATATCATCGGGAACTACATTCAAAACCAAATAAAACAATACTCCATGTATTTATTTACAGAGGGAGTAGTATATTTTTTGTGACATGCATTACTAGATATTGCTAGTCAAATACTAAATCCAGACAGAGGTGGTAGTACTACTAAATCCGGACGGTGGTGCTAGTACTAGTAGTACTACCAATGTAGTAGTACTGTACTACCCTTTGGTCAAATTATTACGTGCTGCTCCTCACAGTGAAGTGACAAGACCCTGTGCCGGATATGACACCTGAGTGTAGGCGCCGTGTTCGGCATACCAAAGTCAGCCTCACCGTGTGCAGTCACTATCATCATGGCTGTAGAGCTAGCCTGCTTAACTAGCCGTGTTCGACATAATTTCCCGTGCGTTGCCACGAGTAATAATAAATATTGTACTCAAGTAATGGGTATATCGTTGTCACACCTATGCACGCGAACATCTATTGTAACATAGTACCTTGTGCTGGATAGTCGTAATATTACAAGTTTCAAACTCATATTACAAATGCTAGGAGTAATGCTGCACCTACGAAGAGGGAAATATTAGGAAGTTTACGTAAGAACTTTCATTACTTTAGGTGGATACAGCATTATCGTACAAACTAAAATCCACCGCCCTGACAAGTCACTAATGGGCAAATAAATTTTTGAGTCTCTGGCAACTTGATGTTTCAAAAACAAATTCAGCTACTGCGGAGCCTTTGTCGTTTAGGCTTAGAGGCATGCGGTGATCAGCACGCCATTCATTATTGCGCCAGAGAACGCCAAACCTCATTACCTTGAGCAAACTTGCCTTCAGAACAAAGAACCTGGCTAATTGAATCTCAGATGTGCTGCCTCGGTAGTCGATCAAATCAATTTCTGTAAGATGGAGATCAAGGCATTCGATGAGATTGTTATAGTGTAGCACATTTTTCACTTTCGGGTCTTTTTTTATCTGCAAAAGAAGAGAACATATTAGAGCAACTGGCTGTATAATATTGTCGTGTCATCAAGAGGTACCAATATCATTCGCTCATACGATAGGGTTGGCTATTGGGTTGGCTCTAAGGCTAGTGATATTTTTTCACTCTCTCTCTCTTTCTCTTTCCTCTCATTTACCTAGGAGCACGTGAAGAGCTTGGGCATTTGTTGCCTTCCACTATGTGGCCAATGCTATATTTCTCAAAAGTATGCCACATACAATACGCATCGATGTCAAATCAAAAGATTTTGGCACCACTCTAGCAATGTGAGAGAGTTGGCACCGCTGTGCACACAGACCCACATGTACAAACAAATCAATCAAACCAACTACACCAGCCTCTCCCTCTCCCAAACAAGTGTTTTTTATTGCTTCAGTCATCTCCCTCTTCCACGCTGTTGACACACGAACACGTCATGTGTACCCTCGATGCCGGTGGTGATGCACCGCAGCTCATGTCGAAGGAGACCTGACCAACAGCGCGATACGCAAGACAGTCGGCGGGTGCTTTTAGGACCCGAAACCCCACACGCCCGGGAGGGACCCCGTCATGGAGTGCGGCGGCTATGGGCTGCCCTAGGTCGATTCGCTCGCCCCTAGAACCTTGGTACTCGCAGCTCTCCAACACGAAGAACAACGAAGAACGAGAGAGAAAAACGATGGAAAGATAAAACGTAGATGAAAAAGTAGTGTATTGATTGTTCGATTGTATTTTGTTGTTCAATCGGCCGTCACCCCTTAGGTATATAAGAGGCGGATGGACTTCCCAGGCAAGGAAAGGTTAGAATTCACGTTCAAAACCCTAGTTTGGGTCCAACTCGGAATCCAAACTTTCCAAAACGGTTTGGTTTGCAACTTGCGGCAGAAAAATCCAAAACCCAGACAAACAACCCCGGAGTGTCCGGCCATCCTCGGAGAAATCCAAAACCCGGATGATCATTCCCGGAGTGTCCGGCCATCCTGATGCAACCGCACATTTTTGGCTCTAACTTTTGCATACGAACTCCGATTGAGACGTTTTTTATATCAAAATCTTCTGTTTCGACGAGACGCACAACTTTCATGTTGAAACTTTTTCCATTTGAAGCCATCTTAATTGGGTTTCAAGCCATTCTTTAATCTGGTGTCACCATGAGCATCTCTGAACTTGTCATAACTTTTGCATCCAAGCTCCGTTTTAGACCACTTTCATATCCATCTTGATCTTCTTGAAGAAAGCCATCCCATGGTGACTTCCAATCATAAGTTTGAATTAATCTTGACATAGCTTAAAGCAACTTTTACGATTGTGCCACTTTTGAGCGTCAACACATGCCCCCCTGTTTTTCGGCAAAGCTAGCGTGCCGAAAAATAACTTGTACCATGTTTGTTCTAAGGACGATGTCAACACTCCATCGGCCATTTATATATCTTAGGGCGATAATTATGTATCGGCCATGTTTGTGCTAAGGGCGATAATCATATATCGGCCATTGCTTACTTAGGCTTCTTGCCACACACTTGGGTGGTATTTCTTCAAGTACTTTCCATTGAGAGCTCTAGGTAACAATCCCCCTTGTACAGATTCCACCAAATAAGAGTTTCCAGGAACTACTCTTGTAATCCTAAAAGGACCTTCCCAACTCGGAGACCGCTTCCCGAATTTTCTATCTCTTGAACCAATCGGTAGAATCACTTTCCAAACGAGATCGCCAACTTGAAAATTCTCCAACTTAACTTTCTTATTGTAAGCTCTTGCCACCCTCAACTTGTCTCTCTCTATGGCCTTTAAAGCAGCCAAACGTTTGTCGGCAACCTCATCAATATTGTCCATCATCAAGTTTTAAAAGTCTATTGCCGATAAATCATTTTGTTTGGCTATTCTCAAAGCATTCAAATTTACTTCCACCGGCAAAACGGCCTCTTGACCATATACTAGCTCATATGGAGTCACCTTCGTAGCACCATGACTTGAAATCCTATGTGCCCACAAAGATTCAGATAACAACTCATGCCACCTCCTCGGTATCCTCAATCTTCTTCTTGATAAGCTTGATTAAAATTTTATTGCAGGACTCAGCTTGTCCATTAGCTTGGGCATAATACGGAGAGGAATTGAGCAACTTTATGTTATAAGATTCGGCAAATTCTCTGACTTGATGTGACATGAAAGACGAACCTTGATCTGTAGTTAATGTTTGAGGAATGCCGAATCTATGAATAATGTGCTCAGTTATGAATTGGATTACCTCTGTATGTGTCATGTTCTTGAGAGGTACTGCCTCAGACCATTTAGTGAAATAATTGGTTGCCACCAACACGAACCGATGCCCCTTTGAGGAAGACGGGTGAATTTCTCCAATAAAGTCTAAACCCCATCCTCTGAAAGGCCACGACTTGACAATAGGATGTAACATAGCAGCATGAGCCAATTGAATATCACCAAATTTTTGACAAGCTTCACACCCTTTATAATACCTGAAGCAATCATTGATCATAGTCGGCCAATAAAATCCAGCACGTCGCAATAACCACTTCATCTTGGGAGCCGACTGATGAGTACCATAAATGCCTTCATGTACCTCTCCCATAGCAACTCTTGCTTGGTCCTCGTCCAAACATTTCAAAAGAACATCTTCAACCGTTCGGCGATAAAGACCACCATCTCTTATTGTATATTTGAAAGCCATACGCCGAAAAGCCCTGTCCACCCTTTCACTCGGATCACGCAGGTAATCCATAATGGGCTTTCTCCAGTCATGACTTTCACCTGCACTAGATTTTTTGTTAGTGGCCGAATCAGTAGGCTCTGGTTCGGCCTCTCCCATACTAGCAAGACATCGGCCTCTGAGAAATATGAAACATGCCATGATCAACATGATAGCCGGATGCTTGTTGTGCCAACTCATTTGCTCTCCAATTATCATGTCTAGATATATGAGCAATGCTAAAATAATCCAAAGTAGAAATTATATCTAGACATTTATCAATATAAACATTAAGTGATTCGTCAAAACATTGAAAGACTTTGGATATTTGTTGCACTACTAATAACGAATCACCAAAAGCCTCAATATGTGTAGCACCTATGGCAAGCAACATCTCCAGGCCGAATAACAATGCCTCATATTCAGCTTGATTGTTTGTGCAAAAATATTCTAAGCAGCATGAGGCTTCAAAAACAGCACCATGAGGAGATATATAAACAATACCAACAGCTTGGCCACTGCTACAAACTGAACCATCAAAATATAATCTCCATGGTACTAACGAGACAAGGTTTATATCAACATCATGCTTGTCATTAATCCGATGCTCAACAATAAAATTAGCAACAATTTGGCCTTTCATGGATTTTAGAGATTCATAAGCCAAATCATATTCAATCAAAGCATAAGCCCACTTGCCAATTCTACCACTAAGAATTGGCCTATGCAACATGTATTTAATGACATCGGTTTGACAAGCTACTATGCATTCACTCGGCACCAAATAATGTCTTAATTTTGTGCAAGCATAATATAAGCATAGGCATAGTTTTTCAATAAATGTATAACTCGTCTCGGCGTCCAATAAACGCCTGCTCAAATATGTAATAGCATGCTCTTTTCCTTCAGTTTCTTGAGTCAAAACAGCACCAATAACACCTTCTTCTGCTGTAATGTAAAGCTTAAAGGGTTCCCTATGCTTGGGCGCTTTCATCACTGGAGGCGTGCACAAATAGTTCTTGATCATATCAAATGCTTCTTGCTGTTTTGCCCCCCAAGTGAAATCAACATCATTCTTTAACCGAAGGATAGGAGTAAATGCATCAACTTTCCCTGACAGATTAGCTATGAATCTTCTCAAATAATTGACCTTGCCAAGGAACTTTTGCATATCTCTCTTGCATGTTGGAGCCTCCACTTTCTGTATAGCCTCTATCTTTTTGGGATCAATCTCTATGCCATCTTCATGAATAAAGAAACCCAAAAACTTCCCAGCCGACATGCCAAATGCACACTTCAAAGGATTCATCTTCAGTCCATATTTTTTTCATTCTTTCAAAAGCTAAGCACAAATCGGCTAGATGAGATTCGAAAGCATCTGATTTGACAACAATATCATCAATATAAACCTCAAGTATAGCACCAAGTAAATCATGAAAAATTAAATTCATAGCCTTTGATACGTGGCACCGGCATTTTTTAATCCAAAAGTCATCACTGTCCACTCAAATAAACCAAGGAAACCAGGACATCGAAAAGCTGTTTTGGACATGTCCTCTTCGGCCATAAAAATCTGGTTATACCCCGCGTTACCATCAAGAAAGCTAATGACCTTATGTCCAGAAGCATCAATAATAAGCATATCAGCTATTAGCATGGGATACTCATCTTTAGGTGTAGCTCTATTCAAATCTCTGAAATCAATGCACACCCTCAACTTGCCGGAGCCTTTTTTCTCTACTGGTACAATGTTAGAAATCCACTCGGCATACCTGCAAGGTCTAATGAAATTAGCTTTAAGCAAACGACCGATCTCTTCCTTGATCCGGTCATATGTTTTTGGGTTAAACTTTCTGGCTGATTGTTTGTACGGTCTAAAACCAGCCTTTATAGGTAACCGATGCTCCACTAGCTCTTGGCTTAAACCTGACATCTCATGATATTCCCATGCAAAGCAACAAACATATTCTTTCAATAGCTCGATCAACTTAGCTTTATGATCAGCTCTTAAATTTTTGTTTACAAATGTTGGCCTAGGAATTGAACCATCTCCTATGTCTATCTCTTCTAATGGATCGGCCAACGTAAAACCTTGTCCTAATTTATCCATATCATCTAACTCCTCTATAGACTCATACATATCGTTCTCATTGGACCAATATTTAACAAGACGCTTTTGCAACCAATCTGAGTTAGAATCCATTTAAATACATCATACCTTGGAGCCGATTACCACCAACCGGCTTTAAAGAAATGGGCACGAAACCACTTTTTGTGGCGCTAAGAAAATCAAATTCTGATAAGTCGCGTCCCGTCAAGCAAGTAGCATTGGGATGCTGCCAATCCACCGATGCATCGGCCAAAGCAACACAAGCCGAGTTATCCGCATGAATGACTTCCACCTCATCATCAACCCATTGGATCAAAAACTGGTGCATAGTAGATGGCACACACTGGTTTGCATGAACCCAATCACGGCCCAGTATGACGTTGTAGTTACCTTGCACCTCGGCGACAAAGAATGCAGTAGCCAAAGTTTTGCTTCCCACCGTAAGCTCCACATACATTACACCTTTGGCTTCAGTTTTCTCTTTGCCTTCAAATTCATTAAGCACCATGTTGGTCTTTATTAACTCTTCATCACGCAGCCCCAATTTTTTGAAGACCGAATATGGCATAAGATTCACCACAGCACCTCCATCGACAAGCATTCTAGCAACCGGCGATCCATTAATATGACCTTTAAGGAACAACGGCTTCAAGTGTGTCACCGGTTCTTTTGGCTTCTCGAATATAGCATTTTTAGGACCAAAATCTAGCCGAGCTACTTCCCCTTCTTCATCTATAGCAAGAAATTTAGCGGGTAAGTAATACACCATATTGATATCCATACCGTCGCGGACCGGTGTAGGCTCATAATCCAACATATCATCTTCCTCCTCGGGTGTGTTCATCGATTCTGAAATCTGTCCGAGCGAAGTGGAATCAATAGGTGTTGCGGATGATGTAATAGTGGTGGCATCGTCCTCCTTTGGTGGTGTAGGTGCTGCTGTGACAGATGTAGAAGCCACTGCACCTTGTATTTGTTTAGGCATCCATATTTGTTTTGTAGGTACCATGGGCCGAATGTCATTGAACAATTTATCTCTTTGCTTCTCGGCCTCCTGTTCTGCCATCTCTTGACTCCTCATGTGCTGTAGTCTCCTTTTTTGTGCCTTGGTCAGACCAGAAGGACACCACTTAGGCTGAGTGTATTTTGGATCCCTCGACTTGGCCTTGCTTGTGCTAGCTTCATGATCATTAGCCATGGGACCTTGCTAGACAACAGCCACATCTTTATTGGAACCAGTCGGATTTTCAACAATAATCGGCTCTTTGATTGTCAATTCTTTAGTGCCTATCATAATAGTTTCAGCTCTAGTATTCTTATCCTTTTGCTTGCTAGGCTCTAAAATTTCAGCACTTGGTGATTTAGCACGCCATACTTGCTTGCCAACCCTTTTTTGATTATCTTGCATTGGCCGATTGACACCATTGTTCAAATGGCCTCGTGTGGGATAAGAAAGTCTCTCATGAATGGGCCTCCTTGGTTCTGCCCAACCCGGATGAAAAGCATACGGGGCCATTGGGGGCTGCCACCATCCTCTATTAAAGTCTCCCATGTAGTATGGCGCATAGGGGGGTGGAGGCATCCATGGTCCCGGTGCCCACGACCCATATGGCCTTGCATGATGCTGAAATTCTTCCCGAGGAGGTGACCTTGAGCGCTTCAAATTTGATGACCGGTTAGAGCTAGAACCGGCCGCTTGATTGGCATATTTATACAGCAACATATCAAAAGTTGGCTTGATTCTCTTGCGCTGCACCTTAGCTTCATTCGTCTTCCACTTATCAGCTTCTGGACTTTTGGGCTTAACAAATTTAACATGAGCGTCTTGCTGCACCTGTGGTTGCCCCCCGAGCGCAGGATTCTTGATGGTGATCTTGATCACTTCCTTGCCATCGGGTTGCTTGTCAAGCACAACCTGCCTCCCCAAGACCTTGCTGTCCTCCTTGCCTTTTCTAGGCTCACCAATGACAATATTATTCTTATTAGCTGATTCGGCTATGCTAGGCCGAATTAACATCTTCTTCCCCTCCAAATCCATGGTGTTCATTGGAAAAGGCTGCTTATCAACTTGCATCTCAGAAAAATTCAATTGTCCATCATTAATGGCTGATTGTATCTGTCGTCGAAAAACATTGCAATCATTAGTGGCATGAGAAAAAGAATTATGATACTTGCAATAAGCGTGCCGTTTCAGCTCTTCAAACGGCGGTAAAGTATGAGATATTCTAATAATCTTGGCTTGTAACAAAGCATCAAATATTCTATCACACTTAGCAATGTTGAAGGTAAATTTCATCTCTTCATCACGATTCTTATGAATCGGCTTTAAATCATTGCAAATAAATGGTTTGTCCTTAGATGGCCAAACAAACTCAGCAGCATAAATATCACCCTCATCGTCCGAGTGCTCACTATCATACTCAACCATATTCATTTTTGGACGATCAGTTTTATACCTATGCATCTCTTTAAGATCTTTGCTTCGGCTTTCTTGAGCCAAAGCCCTTTGTAAGACTTGGTTGACATTTAAAAACTCATAGCCTTCTAGCCTTTCTCTAATGTGAGTTCTCAAACCATTAAGCACAAGATCAGCCAAATCTCTCTCAGTTATCACCAAACTATAGCACCAATTTTTTGTATCTCTAAATCTTTTGACGTAATCGGAGACCGGTTCATCATGCTTTTGTCTAACTGATGTAAGATGTGATAACTTAAGTTCATTATCGCCACTATAAAAATGATCATGAAATTTTTGTTCTAGTTGCGACCATAAACGAATAGAACCATGTGGTAAAGCGGCAAACCATGAAAATGCGGTACCAGTTAAAGATAAAGGAAATAAACGCACTTTGAATTCATTTAGTGAGCCTGCTTCGCCTAATTGTGCCAAGTATTGGCTAACATGCTCCCATGTGGTTTTTGTGCCCTCTCCATTAAACTTAACAAAATCTGGAATTTTATATGTCGAAGGGCATTGAATTGCATCAAAGTATTCTGGATATGGCTTTTGGTAAATACGATTCCTTGGTAATTCAACTCCAAAATTCTCTCGGAGCATCTTAGCCATCTCCTCTCTAAGATTAGTTAGACCATCATCCATAGTGGACGATGAAGCTTGTGGCAGTGGCATAGGAGGAGTAGGGTTAGTATTTGCAGGTGCGAATTGTGGCATATATGCCGAATTGTAATTCGGCAATGAACAAACAGCGTTTGCACTTGTAGGTAGGGTTTGGTTCGGCGTCACCACCGAACCTGGCATACTCGTGATAGGATTAATGGGTGCAGTAATAATTTGATTTGTTGGGCTAGGATAAAAATTCATCGGCACGGGAAGCGCCGATGAAATAGGTAAAGTTGGATTAGGGATTTCTGTGGTAACAGGCACACCAACATTACCAATAGATGATTGAGGCATACTTTTTTTGAGCATTACTATTTTCCAAGAAAATTTGGTATAAAAGATTATTGCTATCAGTAATGCGACTATCAATTTCAGCCCATATCTCAGGAGAGAAGGTACTACTCACAGGGGGTTTAACCTGTTCATCATGAAGAGGAGGAAACTTGATTTCTCCAACCGGAGTGATATTGCCTTGACGATCCTTCTTGAACTTAGCAAGGAACTCCTGCATCTTCTTTTCTTCACGTGCCTTCTTGTACTCCTCATAAGCTTGGCGATATTCCTCCGATAACTCCTCAAAGTTGGGCTTGATTATGTTATCGGCGTTGATTTCCGAGGGCTTGGGAATCTTGTCGTTGCCAGACATGATGGATGATGATGATGATTGATCCTTTTCCCCAGCGGAGTCGCCAAAAAGTGTGTTGACACACAAACACGTCACGTATACTCTCGACGCCGGGGGTGATGCTCCGCAGCTCATGTCGAAGGAGACCTGACCGACAGCGCGATACGCAAGACAGTCGGCGGGTGCTTTTAGGACCCGAAACCCCACACGCCCGGGAGGGACCCCGTCATGGAGTGCGGCGGCTATGGGCTGCCCTAGGTCGATTCGCTCGCCCCTAGAACCTTGGTACTCGCAGCTCTCCAACACGAAGAACAATGAAGAACGAGAGAGAAAAACGATGGAAAGATAAAACGTAGATGAAAAAGTAGTGTATTGATTGTTCGATTGTATTTTGTTGTTCAATCGGCCGTCACCCCTTAGGTATATAAGAGGCGGATGGACTTCCCAGGCAAGGAAAGGTTAGAATTCACGTTCAAAACCCTAGTTTGGGTCCAACTCGGAATCCAAACTTTCCAAAACGGTTTGGTTTGCAACTTGCGGTAGAAAAATCCAAAACCCAGACAAACAACCCCGGAGTGTCCGGCCATCCTCGGAGAAATCCAAAACCCGGAGTGTCCGGCCATCCTGATGCAACCGCGCATTTTTGGCTCTAACTTTTGCATACGAACTCCGATTGAGACGTTTTTTCTATCAAAATATTCTGTTTCGACGAGACGCACAACTTTCATGTTGAAACTTTTTCCATTTGAAGCCATCTTAATTGGGTTTCAAGCTATTCTTTAATCTGGTGTCACCATGAGCATCTCTGAACTTGTCATAACTTTTGCATCCGAGCTCCGTTTTAGACCACTTTCATATCCATCTTGATCTTCTCGAAGAAAGCCATCCCATGGTGACTTCCAATCATAAGTTTGAATTAATCTTGATATAGCTTAAAGCAACTTTTACGATTGTGCCACTTTTGAGCGTCAACACACGCAAGTGGTTTTTCATTGCGTGAGTTAATTTGGCACCGGAGCAAAGTAGGTGATCCAGATTGGGGCACCGGGTGAGCAATGGAGGGCATCGATGCCAAATGCATCAGAAGTGAATTTGGCACGTGTTTTGGCCTACATAGTGGAGGGCCGTTATAGCCCACTATTGTACCCTAGTAGTATTTAGTGTAAATATTTGACCATACATTTACCTAAGAAAATGCCAATGCATGTCACCAAAAATTATACCATTTGAAATTATGTTCAAATACGAATCCAACGATATAGTTTTTAGTGACATGCATTAACATTTTGTCAGTTAAATCTAAGGTCAAATTTTGATACTAGAAAATTGGTACGAAGAGTAAACCAGGACGGAGGTAGTACTTGCTCTTAGGCTAACCATAGAGTTACTAGTCTATGTTACTTGCCACTATGACAAGCCTAGGCTACTAGTACAACAAAAAAATGATGTAGATGATCACGTGAGAAAAAAATACTAAAAACATTTCTTTTGGTGCAGTGCGTAGATGCAGTTTTGAACACTACACTTGTCATCGTAATTTGGGAAAATTACGAAAAAATTGAGCTACGTTGTGATTACCGTTTACTAATCGGAAAGAAGTTTCACCTCGATGAGTAGCTTCTCCGTGCATGGAAAGCATGTAAGGAATCCAACAACTTGATCCAGATTGGGGCCGATAGATTTTATTGCCAAGATCTTCACTGTGTGCACAGACTGGATCAAGTTTGTGGGAATCATTTTCTGGATGACAGTCGTAAATACATCAAGAAGAAATTTAAGAATGTGAATTTCAAGAAGACGGAGAAGAAGATGAGTGAGGGAGTCATGGACTAAGGGGTCCTCGGGGCAACGGCCCGTTGTACGTGGGCCGGACTGGTGGAGCCATGTGGTGACCGGAGACCTGCGAAGCTGTGGTGTGCCCTCCAAGTTAAGGGTGGACGAGATCTCTTTCTCTCTTGTTGTAATCTATCGTCGGTAACCCTAACCCTATCGGTGTCTATATAAACCGAGGGTTGTAGTCATTAGGGTTAGAGCTACATTCATCACCTCATAGCCTTAGCGTTTAGCTCATGCTGATCTCGAGGTAGGTCTACTCTGTAAACTCCATCATACATTCAATACAATCAAGCAGGACGTAGGGTTTTACCTCTTCGAGAGGGCCCAAACCTGGGTAAACACTATGTTCGTCGTCCCCTGTTATCCATTAATCCTAGATCCACAGCTCGGGACCCCCTACCCCGAGGTCTGCCGGTTTTGACACCGACATTGGTGCTTTCATTGAGAGTTCCGCTGTGCAATCGCCGGAAGGATCGATGGCTCAACCGGTCGATGGAGACCGCACCCGTACCGAGGGCTTTTACCGCCCCTGGTCACCTCCTCGTCTTCAGCGGCATCTTAGTGCACGCCGACCCCATCGGCCGCCTCGACCAGATTGAAGGCCTCACCCCCATTGAAGGAATCGTCAGTTCAGGGGCATCGACCCCAGGGCTAGCAAACTCACGAAAGTCCGGTATCTTTCAAGGTCCGGTCCCGAAACCCAACTTCGATGGACCGCCGACAGGGTCTACCGTCGAGTTACCGGAACGTTCGGCACCCCTACATGCCCAGCCGGCAGATCAGTTGGCAGATTTGTTCCGCGCAATGAGAATTTTTGTTGTCAGGCCCACAGCCTACGACTGGGTCGGGCTTAAACCTGATGACCGAGAAATAAATACCCCTCCAGTCACGCACTTCGTCGCCCCGGTCGAAGAGGCCCAGGAGGGGCCACAGCCATGTAAGCTAAAGACGGTGTACACTCGAATCTCCAGCTCGGAGTCAGACACCAACCCGGATATCCGTCCGGACACAACACCTGACACAAGTCCCGGCCTTGAGCCTATTCAGCCACACATTAGTTCGGATCCGAGTCCTGTGCGGTCAGAACCGGACACGCCCCAACCTCCCATCAAGGATAGTCCGGATCCGCGGCAGGGGGGAATTCTTGAAATTTTCCCACCCACCCACCACGCGGAATACTCTCCAGATTCGAGAAGCCTAGACATATGGGACCTCATGTATGTCAAATAGCTGCTAAACAAAACAGTCCATCATTATTGGGCTAGATTTCTCCTGGTAAAAAACAGGATGGTACCTTGCTGTGACAAAGAAATAGTTAAAGCCTTCCAGTTCAACTGCAAGGATGAGGGCGTCATAAACGCCCTCGCGCGCCACCAAATTCAAAGCTTCACCGAACTATCAGACATGGTGCGCAAATATTGCGCCATGGATGACACATGGAGGGCACAACAGCCGAGCATGGGAGTATATCCCACCGCCCATCATGGAAAGCCTCGCCTTAAACGAACAGATATAAATCGGTCACTGGAGCGCGAGCCCAATGAAAAGAAAGCCAGGCCCAGATCGGTGTTAGATGAGTTGCTGGATAAACCATGCCCAATACATTCGGTCTTGCTAGATGCAAACCCAACCCACAGACTTTGAGCCTGCTGGGTGGTAAGACAAGTGGCCAAACATGGCGAACCAATCTTGGGCCTTACACCCCCGAATAAATAGTCCGCAGCTTCACCACGGGACCAGAATGTCCTTACGGTATACGAGACGTTCACCTCAAATAGCAAAAGGAAAAAGGCTCTTCGGGAGCTCAGCCAAGTATATCAAGTGACAGCTGCACACCCATGGGCAAATACTCCTATCACCTTTGACGAGAAGGATGAGCCAGGCACCCGTATCAGCCACGCACCAGCCGCACTAGTCCTCGATCCCATCATCGATGGTTTTTGGCTGACTAAAGTACTAATGGACGGAGGTAGCGGCCTCAATCTCATTTACGAGGATACGCTCGATAAGATGCAATTCAACAGGTCTCACATCGAACGCAGTAACACCACATTCCGAGGTATAATACCCGGTAGGGAGGCACACTGCTCGGGATGCATAACACTCGATGTTGTGTTCGGCACACCTGATAACTACAGATCCGAACCCTTGCTATTCCACATTGTACCCTTCCGCAGCGGATACCATGCCCTTCTAGGACGTGAGGCATTCTCAAAATTTCAGGCCATACCACATTACTGGTATATGAAACTCAAAATGCCAGGGCCCAATGGGGTAATTTCACTTAAAAGCGACCCAAGCAGATCCTTGAGAGCCGAAAAAAATGGCATCCCTTGCCCTAGAGGCACTATCCAAAGCCCTCGCGGCCGAAGAATTGACAGCTTTATGCACGACCGTCAACAGGGATGACGTGGTTCTCAGTAAAAGACAAAATCCACGTCATTCAAGCCAGCAGACGAAATAGTAAAATTTCAAGTGCATCCAACAGATCCCAACAAAACAGCATCCATAGGAGCACAGCTGGACCCCGCAGTCGACGAGGCATTAAGGGCATTCCTGCGCGAAAATTGGGACATATTCGCCTGGCACCCCTCGGACATGCCAGGAGTCCCACGCAGGAAAGCAGAGCACAGCCTCAACATCCTAAAAGGCTTTAAGCTAGTGAAGCAGACCCTGCGTCGGTTTTTCGAGCCCAAACGACAAGCCATGGGCGAAGAACTCACAAAACTACTGGAGGCCGGATTCATCCGCGAGATCAAACACCCCGAGTGGTTAGCAAACCTGGTAATGGTACCAAAGAAGGATAAGTCCTGGTGGCTCTGTGTCAATTTCAAAGACCTTAACAAGGCCTGCCCTAAGGATCCTTTCCCCCTGCCAAGGATAGACCAGATCATCGACGCCACCGCCGGACACGACTCACTATGTTTCCTTGACGCATACTCCGGATACCACCAGATCAAGATGAAAGAGTACAACCAGGCGGCAACCGCATTCATTACCCCTTATGGCCCTTTCTGCTTCAACACCATGACGTTCAGATTGAAAAACGCAGGAGCCACATACCAACGCATGATTCAAGCCTGCCTCAAAAATCAAACTGGCAAAACGGTCGAGGCATACGTAGACGATGTGGTTGTCAAAACCAAACACCTAGACCAACTGGTAAACGACCTACGCCAAACCTTTCACAACCTGCGAGCTTATGACATATGGCTCAACCCGGAAAAATGTATCTTCGGGGTCCCTGCCGGAAAACTGCTCGGATTTATCGTTTCCCATAGAGGAATCGAGGCTAATCCGGCCAAAATTAGAGCGCTATCTCAGCTCGCAATACCAACAGAGCTCAAGCATGTTCAGAAGCTGGTAGGATGCATGGCAGCCTTGAGCCGCTTCATATCCCGCCTTGAAGAAAAAGCACTACCACTCTACAAGCTGCTCAAAAAAGACCAAGAATTTCCAATGGACAGGCGAAGCAACCACAGCGCTCGAGGAGATTAAAGCACTCCTAGCCAGCAATCCTATCCTAACCGCACCTAGTATTGGCGAGCCCATGTTGCTATATGTTTCAGCCACCAATCAGGTGGTCAGCGTGGTGCTTGTGCTGGAACGGGAGTCCGAGGGCCACAAATCTCAAGTACAGAAGCCGGTCTACTACGTGTCTGAAGTGCTAACACCATGCAAAACACGGTACCCGCACTATCAAAAAATAGCTTACACAGTCTTCATGGCGTCCCGAAAGCTACGACATTACTTTCAAGAATGCTCGGTCACAGTAGCATTGGAAGTCCCCTTGAATGATATAATCAATAACAGGGACGCTACAGGCCGCATCGCCAAATGGACCATCGAGCTTCTCCCCTACGAGATAACATACAAGCCACGCCGAGCCATTAAATCTCAGGTGCTGGCCGATTTCATAGCCGAATGGACCGAAGCCGAACTACCCAGGGAGTACTCCACATACTCGCACTGGACAATGTACTTCGACGGCTCAAAGATGCTGGCCGGACTAGGGGCTGGGGTCATCCTCATCTCCCCCACAGGCGATACTATTCGGTATGTCCTCCAAATAATGTATACGGACTCGAACAACACAGCCGAGTACAAAGCATTACTGCATGGTCTTCGCCTGGCCACTACAATGGCGTACAACGCCTCGAGGTAAGGGGGAATCAAATCTGGCGATCTCTCAAGTAAATGGCGAGTTCGACGCCAAAGACCCCAAGATGGCGGCATACAGAAACACGGTCCTCCAGATATCTGCTCGATTTGAGGGCCTTGAATTTCACCATGTCGCTAGAGACAGCAATCAAGCAGCCGACGTCCTCGCTCGCATGGGTGCCAAGCGCGACCCTGTTCCTAACAATACCTTCCTTGAGTGGCTCTTTAAGCCCTCCGTGGTCTGGCAGGATGACGTCTCCGGTGCACCATCCAATGAGCCTGCTCACAATGCCCCGCCCGAAAACGAAAAATACGATCAAGTCATCGACGGCTCCGCCATCGAGGAAACACCCTCCGCATATGAGGTAATGGCCGTAATCCCACCTTGGACAGAACCCTTGCTAGCCTACCTCACACAACATTAGCTTCCGGAGGATCAAACCGAAGCACGACATATCGTTCGTCGCTCTAAAGCATACAAGGTCCATGAAGGTGAACTCTATAAGAAGAGCACCACAGGAGTTTTACAAAGGTGCATCTCCGAAGAAGAGGGGCGGCTGCTTTTGGCAGAAATACACGTGGGTATGGGCGGACACCACGCGGCAGCTCGGGCTTTGGTTAGCAAAGCTTTCCCAGCAGGGTTTTTCTGGCCCACCGCCCATGAGGATGCCCGGACTTTAGTCCAACACTGCGTCGGATGCCAGCTGTTCGCAAATCAAAGCCACATGCCCTCCACAGCTCTCCAGACAATACCGATTACGTGGCCTTTTGCGGTCTGGGGTCTCGACATGGTCGGGCCACTCAAAGGGGGGACAAACAAAAAGAAGTACCTATTGGTCATGGTCGACAAATTCACCAAGTGGATTGAGGCAAGACCCGTCACTTCGGCAGAATCCGGACCCGTCGTCGACTTCTTATCAGATGTCGTACACCGTTATGGTGTCTCCCACAGCATCATCACCGATAATGGTACCAATTTCACCGCTCAGGAAGTTAAAGACTGGTGCAGCAAAATGGGCATCAAGCTCGATTACGCCTCGGTGTATCACCCACAGACCAATGGGCAGGTCGAACGAGCCAACGGACTCATCATGAGTGGCATCAAGCCTCGCCTAGTTTGCTCCCTTGAACAATCAGACCGCCATTGGGTCGAGGAACTCGATTCTGTACTATGGGGGCTACACACTACTCCTAACCGGTCCACTGGATACACACCATTTTTTATGGTATATGGGGCGGAAGCAGTCCTCCCATGCGACCTGATCCATGACGCACCTAGAGTGCGAATGTACGATGAAAGGGAAGACGAACTCGACCGGCAGGATAATCTGGACGCTCTGGAAGAAGAGCGAGACATAGCTCGAGCTCGGTCTGTGTTCTATCAGCAGCAAGCACGACATTACCACAACCGTGAAGTCCGGACAAAGACGTACGATGTGGGCAACCTCGTCCTCCGACTCCCTGAAAAACAGAAGGATAAACTCTCACCTAAATTGGAGGGACCGTACATCATCGACGAAGTACTCATAGGAGGAGCATACCGACTTCGCCGTCCGACCGACAACAGCCTCGAGCCAAACCCGTGGAACGCAGCACGGCTGCGGCGTTTTTACACCTGAGTCCGACATAACCTTCTTCCCCTTTTTTCTTCTTTTATTTTTTGCCTTTTCCCTTTCTCTCACCATGGTACTAGTTTGGCTTAACCGAACCATACCGAACTCATACTATGTACACCATCGAATGTAATACCCAGCCTTGCCTGGGGGCTCCCCTAGAAGAGCCAAATAGATGTTTAAATAGCATTCGTCCTGATTGCACCCTTCTCATACATGCTAAGCCAACATATGCACTTGTTTGATTCAAGAACTTTGCCAAGCTGGGTTGCCTGGCTCCTATGCTTACCCCTACGTTCCCGATTGTTCTACTAGGGAGTAAAGGGAGCACCTCTGCGATTGCTACAACCGGGTTATCTGGGACCGTACCTCAGACGGGTGAAGCCGAAAGCTAGAGTTCTTCTAAAATACAATAAGTCAGCCTAAGGGAAGAGAATACAGCCTCGCGCTTATCACCACGGTTTTTTTGCAGCCATTGGTTTCCGTTGATCTTACATATCCGGATTATCATTTTACCTAAAGAAAGGAACCCTTGGAGGAACTATTTTCATCAGAAGATGTTTCTTACGTCAAATAGTAATATAACATAGCTCTCCGCAAATGTTTCGTTTGTTCAAACCATAAGGCCGGATTGCCTGGTTCCCGAATTCTTGCCTTGTTTCCCATGGCATGTAGTACGGAACACTCCCCGATCTCTGATCGGCGAGGTAGAAGCCGATGGCCGGTCAAGACAACATTCTTTCAAAAATATAAGAGCGCAGATGGAGCACGATCAACGTAAAGTACATGGATACATAGAATTGACAAAACTACTCATTTTCGATATTGTCTATCAATTGCTCTAACGCACAGTCTTTCTGAGAATAGCGAGCTGCTTGCATCACGTCATCGTACACCAAGCTCAGCGGTATTTCCTGGCTGTCCGGACCCACGGGACCAACCCGGGCCATATGCACCGGGTTGAGCTTGGTGAAGCGGGTTTTCACCATCGCCCATGCTTCGCATGCTCCTTCTCGACAGGCTGAGATCTTCCATAGTTCAAACCTTCACCGAGCTCCTTTAAAGAGACTAGCTAGATCGGCCATACTCTCTGGAGGCGCCTCAGAAGGCCATAACACCTTCACCATGCTCTTCAGGGCTTTCCGGGCCCTCTCGTAGGTCTTCGACAGTTCCTTTAACAGGTTCCCATCATATGTGCCCACTTTTTCCTCGGGTCGCCCAGTCAGGAGACCTAACAAATAGGTGCCGCACATCATCATTCACACATCATTAACACGGACCAACAACGCGGTATGATCAGCGCTTACCGTATATGCCACCTTTCAGCCGCTGGTTTTCCTCCAAGGCTTGCGCCAGTTGAGTCCTCAAACTCATAATTTCCTCGGCTTGCCATTTATTCTCCACCTTGAGCTCATTTTTCTCTTCATGACTTTGCGTCAACACGCGTTTCCCAGCCTCAAGCTCTTTGCGCAACTCGTTTGCGGCCTCCGCGGCTGCATGACGAAAATAGTGGGAACACATAAAATACACCCTTCCCCGAGTTGGGAGGCAGTTCTTCTCACTTACTGGACTTATCGCTGCTGGCTTCTCGAACCGCATCCAGTTCGGCCTGGTGTCAACCAACTACTTCCGGCTAGCCTCAAGCTCCTCGGCCAGTTTTTTGCTTTGCTCTCTTGCGGCCTACAAACTCACATCATTAGAAATCCTTAACTCGGCCGTTCTGCCCAAATTAAGGCTTGGGGGCTAGTTAGTTAGGGAACTTGCTTTAAAGCTATATACCTTCACCTTGGCGACGAATAGACCGGCAATCCCATCAAGACCTGTTCAGGCCGCTCCAAGGTACGCATCTACCGAATTAAAAGCATTAAACTCCTATTCGGTAAAGGCAGCATGGCGCAAAGTCTCCCTCCGGCGGTGATGGTTCATTACGCTCTTGACTTCGGAATTAGTGATCGACACATCGTTGGAGTCCGCCGGAGGCACGCCAGCTGCCGCGTATTCAGAGGGGGCTCCGGCCCGTGACGAAGACTGTGGACCGGAGTTGCGGTCCATCACATCCGGGAGGTCTTCAGATTGATGTAGAGACACACGCCTTCTGCAAAGTTGAGCAGGCTTTAATAAACAAGTGACAAAGGCGATCCTCGCCGCAATTCTAAAACACGTCACCTCTGGGCAGAAGGGGCAGGTGCGTCCGCCCCGGCGGAAGCCTTCCGTTTAGATCTCCCGTCAAGGGTCGAAGCTGGCACGGTCCGCACTCCTCCCGAGGCAGTCCTTGGGAGTAGAAGTCAGCACATGGGGGGTAGCGCGAGACGAGCGTCCTATTCGAGAGGGGTTCTTCTTTTCACTTACTGAGGAAGAGGGAAGAGCCCCGGGGTGATCGGCTGTTACAGCCACGTTGGTGCCGTCAAGGCCCTCCTAATAGAACACCCCGTCTTCAAATTCAATTGATGTTTCTAGATCGTCGTGATACCCCAGATCGCTGTCTCTGGATTGACTCTCTGGTTGTGGAGGAGGACAACTAAATGACGCAACCTGACGCCTCCACCCCTGTTTATATGACGACCAGTAAGAATTTGGCGTAATCTACAAACTCAAAGTAACGGGTCATGACTTACCCAGTCCGCCGGATTGTATCTGAAGCAGCCTTCTCGAATACTCATGCGGGAGAACTCCGCTTCATCTCCCTTGAAGAGATGGGCCAGTATTTTGGCTAGAGCCGCCATGTTATCCGGCCCTTGCCACTGGTGATGTGTCACATCGTTGGTCCCGTTATAACACCATAAAGGGTGACCCCACTGTTGGAGGGGTTGCACGCATCGGGTAATGGCGATGGCCATAACTTCGATCATGGTGAGCTTGCAGCTAGTGAGCAGCCTGATCTTGGCCGCCAGTGCACTCACTTCTTCGCTGTCCTGTTGGGAAGGGCCTCTAGGCTGCCAGTTGTACCGCTTTATAGGCGGATCATTTGAATATTCGGGTAGCCCTTGCCGAATTGGGTCGGTGAGGGGAACATCCTCGATGTAGAACCACTCCGAAGTCCATCCTTCGGGATCTTTCTGTGGGGTCCCAATTGGGTACCCTGTCCCAGCTATTCGCCATATTTCAGCACCGCCCACCTCAAATATGGATCCCTCCCAGAGGCGGGGGACAAGACAGAAATAATTCCTCCACAAGTCAAAGTGGGGCTCACAACTCAGAAATATCTCGCACAAGGCCACGAAGCCAGAAATGTGCAATATCGACCCTGGGGTGAGGTTGTGGAGCTAGATCCCATAGAACTCTAATAGACCCCATAGAAAAGGATGAATGGGAAAGCCCAAACCTCTTAGGAGGAAGGGCACGAGACACACCCTCTCCTCCTTGTTTGGGGCGGGAGAATTCTCGGCGAGGGCACGGCCATCGATGGAGATGAGACCGACGTGGACTGGAACTAGATCGGCCGAGGGGAGCAAGTGCTACGTCTGCAGGCGACTTAGCTGGGTATGCGAGACCGAGTAGCTCAACCAATCACCTGGGAGCGGGCCGTGAGGGCGCGAGGATGAACCTGGGGTGTCGGCCATGACTTTGGGGAATTTTTTCGGTGTCGTTCTTGGCGAAGGGGAAGATAACTGTTCTCAGCGCCTTTGGATCTATAAATAAGTGCCTTATCGTAAAGCCGAAAGGATGGGTGCATAGAAAGACGGCTTTGGGCCGCACGCCCTCTGGAAAGGTGTGCGAAGCCCTTGCCCCGAGGCGCGGCATTAAACTCTGATGGTCCCACCTCGATCTCGAGATGTCTTCGGATCCTTGAATCTTGAGACTGTCCGGACCCAAGTGCATTAGAGCAGTTCCCGGATAATGTTTGGTGATACTAACACGGCTTCAAACGGAAGGAAGGAACTCATCTCACAAGCCGATGATGATGTGAAGATTCCAGAAGACGATCCCCGGCGTTGGAGGCAAGTTCGGGGGCTATTGAGGGAGTCATGGACTAAGGGGTCCTCGGGGCGACGGCCCGTTGTACGTGGGCCGGACTGGTGGAGCCGTGTGGTGACCGGAGACCTACGAAGCCGTGGTGTGCCCTCCAAGTTAAGGGTGGATGAGATCTCTTTCTCTCTTGTTGTAATCTATCTTCGGTAACCCTAACCCTATTGGTGTCTATATAAACCGAGGGTTGTAGTCATTAGGGTTAGAGCTACATTCATCACCTCATGCCTTAGGGTTTAGCTCATGCTGATCTCGAGGTAGATCTACTCTGTAAACTCCATCATACATTCAATACAATCAAGCAGGACGTAGGGTTTTACCTCCTCGAGAGGGCCCGAACCTAGGTAAACACTATGTTCGTCGTCCCCTGTTATCCATTAATCCTAGATCCACAGCTCGGGACCCCCTACCCCGAGGTCTGCCGGTTTTGACACCGACAATGAGTGTTGTACCTGAATGATTACGGATCCAATAAAGTGTTCGAAGAATTTGGCAGACGAGTACACCAACGCTGTCAATTTCGGCGCGTCAATGACCCTGATTTTTGTTGGACCTTCTAGATCAGATACAAGCAATCTATCAAGGAAAGGCACATTCTCAATGACCATAACGTGGAACAGCATGAGTGATCTCTTCCCAATTGATGTCTTGTTGCGGGGCCAGCAAGACACATAAATCCATCGGAGATTCGTCGAGGCGATGTGGAGGCTAATGAACCCGTGGATCTGCTCGAGCGCAGTGCTGCTGCGGAGCAGTTGCTCCATAGCCTTTTTCGAGATGCCAACGTCGAAGAGGTCGAGCTTCTTGAGTTGAGGGAGAAGAAGGGCGGGCGCGACATGAATCTGGGGAAAATAGCAGGAGCTGAAGCTGGCGCGGCGCAGTGTTGGCATGAGGCGGAGCACGGACGGCGATAGAAAGCGACATCGTCCAGCTTCAAACCTGAGCTCCTCGAGCTGATCTAGGGCAGGGGATAAGAACCACTCGTCGAACTTGGCTTGGACCTTGCAGTTGGTACTGAACATGTAGATGTCAACGCGTCTGGCTGGCCCATGGTGCGATACAAGGATCTTGGAGACTGCGGCGATGCATTTGTAATCCCCGTCGCAGAGGCAGCTGTCGACGGTGAGTTTGACGGGGACGTGGCGCTAGAGGGGGCGCCACCGCTGGGAGAGCAGGGTGGTCCGCACGACAGATTTGGTGGGGAGGAGGGCGATGATGATGAGCAGCATCTCGTCGGGGAGGATGCTGATGAAGTCCAGGCTCGCCGGATGCGGTTTTGGCTCGAGCCGCCTTCGCTTGTTGGCTGCCTCACCGTCCATCTCAGCCGGCGGCGACGCCGGTGTACACGTGTGCTGGTGTGTATTTTGTGTTGGGTGTGCACAAGCGCGTCCTTGTGTGCATGCCGCCGCACAGTGGTGTAGTGTGCACGAGTGTGTCCTTCACGCGGAAGAACTGTGCCCTCAATTTACTAGCGGAATTGCTTCACACACGACAGTAAACGCATGACTCCTGCACGATTCTCCTTCCCCAATGGTGCTCCTGCATGCACGCTAGCTGTTGGTGCTGCCATGTCTGAATCGTGCATGCGTCGTGTGTATAACAGCGTTGATTTACTAGCGTGCGGGGTGCTACCGCGAGTGGTTTCAACTTTGTTTACTTCACCGCGCGTCAGATGGGCCTCTAGTTTACTTATTTTCACCCACTGCCACATGGGCCAGCACACGAAGATAGAGAACACGAGCTGACAAGGCAACATGTGGACTGGTTAACCGGTCAACTAAACAATATACGGAGCTATACGTTGACACAGTGACCGTATAATCCCTCGGTAAAGAGAGATCGAGTGAGAGGGGAGGCCCGTGAGAGATACTAGTAGAGAGAGAGAAAGAGCTACTCCCTCCGTTCGATAATGTAGTGCCTATATTTTTTTTTAAAGTCAAACTTTTGAAACATTGACCAAGTTTATAAAGAAATTACTTATATCTACAATACCAAAGATAAATGATAGTATGAAGTAAGTACATGTTGTGACGAATCTAATGATCGTTCCAGATGTAAATGTTTTTCTCCACATATAGCTGGTCAAACTTTTCTCAGGTTTGACTTTTCAAAACATCCATATGTTTATGGACGTGAGAGAGTACCTAACTAGAGAGAGTGTGTGTGTGAAATAGAAAGAGTGAGTGAAAAACGTGTGTGTGCGTGTGTGAAAGAGACATGGACAACACACGATAAAGTAGAGAAAAAACGTGTGTGTCTTATGCAAACATATCACACATGCATCTTCAACAGTGGAAGCGAGGTGAGGAGATAGTGTGTGGTTGTTTGCAACCGAGAGAGAAAGACCCCTCGCACATGGCCAAGAGAGGCCTGACAAACAAGGAAGAGAGGTCGAGAGAGACGTATGGAGAAAATGCAGGCATGGGGAGGAGAGAGTGTGTGTTTGTGACAGAGAGATCCCCTGGAGATCATGATGGGACTACATGGGTGGGATATCGAGTGACAAGGTGTGTGCGCGATAGAAGATACCCCGAGAGATATCGAGATAGATGGATATAAGGAGACAATACGTGTGTTCCTGATGGATAGTGAGAGATTGTCATACTTAGGGGGGGAGTGCGTGTGCCTATGATGGAGTGAGAGATTATGGTACTTAGGGGGGTGCGTGTGCCTATGATGGAGTGAGAGATTATGGTACTTAGGGGGGTGCGTGTCACATAGAGAGAGAACAAGGTCGGAGAGTGTTTGATGGGTCTACATAGCGCGAGCGAGATATGTGCATGTGTGAACCAGGGAGATATAAAGTTTGAGAGAGATATAGGAGCCCCGATATGGCCGAGTGGTGCGTCAGATAGCTGAAAGGGGGAAAGAGATACTCCATCTGTTCGATAATGCAGTGCATATAAATTTTTTAGAAGTCAAACTTTGGAAACTTTGACCAGGTTTACGCAAATATTATTTATATCTACAATACCAAAGATACATCATACGAAACTACATCTCATGATGAATCTAATGATATATGTTTGTCATTCTAGATGTAAATGTTTTTCTCCACGTACCTGGTCAAACTTTGTGAACTTTGAGTTTTCAATAAATCTATATGCTATGGATCGAAGAGAGTACCTAAGTCGAGAGAGATCAAGTGCGTGTGAAGGAGAAAGAGTGAGTGTGCAAAAGAGTGTGTGTGAAAGAGAAAAGGACAACAAACGATAAAATAGAGAGAGAGAGAGAGTGTGTGTTCGTTACTTATGCAAACATATCACGCATGCATCTCCGAGATAGAAAAGCGAGGTAAGGAGATACACGAAGATAGCTAGTGCGTGATTGTTTGCAACGGAGAGAGACACCCCTATAACACATGTCCAATAGAGGTTTGCCCAACAAGGGACAGAGGTCGAGAGGGACGCATGAAAAAGATGGACGCATGGTGAGGGAGAGAGGGTGTGTTTGTGATAGAGAGATCCCCTCGAGATCGTGAGGGGACTATATGGGTGGGAGATCGAGGGACGAGGTGGGTGTGCGATAAAAAGATGCCCCAAGAGAAATCGAGATAGACCAAGTGAGGGAAAGAGACAATGCATATGTTTGTGATGGAGACTGAGAAATAGTCATATACATAGGGGGGACTATGTGTGCCTACAATTGAGTGAGAGACAGTCATACTTAGCTAGGCGTGAGATTGTGTGTGTGTGTGTGAGATGGAGAGAGAATGAGGGGAGAGAGAGAGAGTTTTAGATGGGTCTATCGAGTGCGAGTGAGATATGCATGTGTATGTGTGACCCAGGGAGATGGAGAGAGAGAGAGAGAGAGGGAAGAGCTCCGAGACGGCAGAGTGGTGCGTGAGAGAGTTACGGACAACAAGCTAGGGAATTTGTGTGCGTACGATGAGTGCACCCTAGATATTTAGCTTGGACTAGAGAATCATACATTGTGTGCTAGAGAGACCTATACATGGAGTGTGCATGCGAACTAGAAAGACCGACAAACACACACACACACACACACACACACAGAGAGAGAGAGAGAGAGAGAGAGAGAGAAAGAGAGAGAGGGGGAGGGAGAGGGATCAACAAGGTTTGTGTTTGGATGCGTGCGATAGAAACGAAGATTGTAAACGAGAGAGAGAACAGGAGTCCGGGAGAGGGGAGGTCGCATTTATGCATCAAAGACTGATATAAACCATGTTTCGTTATAAATTTGCATTCAAATATTTGAATTGGAGAACATGTTGTCTGCAATCCACACATGAACGGAGATATGTGTATCAAACAAGTTCATTAATTTGACTTTCAGCATGTTCATGGAGTCATATAATACAACATGCTACTCAATTGAGGTGTTCAATTTTGGATTTAGTTCACTATTTTGACCTGGTGAACAAGCTATTTCATTGAATCGAGATATTTCATTTTGGGTTCGATTCCCGTTTTTGAGTGGGTCAACTATTTGTCATATAGTAAATCGTTAGCAACGAGCATGTAAAAACACATTAGTCCCGAGCATCATCTCACCATCTAAAAAAGAAGTGGTAAGCTAATATTTCAAAATTTGATTCGAATCGACTTGGTAAGGTAGACATGGATGCTCGTTCTCCCAAAATTTGAACGAACCACTAAACACCCTCTGCTCGGTGGAATTCGCACGAGCAAATAAATGGGAGGCGCGAAATTACCGGCCTATGTGGTACACGCATCAATTGGCCCGTTGTACATCGAGGGTAGGTTCGTAACTTCATCCAAGCGCGCCTTCTCCTCGGCCAAAATGATAGGTGCCGAATAATTCATAAACAATGGGCAGCAAAACACCCTCTCCTCGGCCGAAATCGCTCGCGCCCACTATTTCAAAACACGCCCTCCTCGCCCGAAATCGCTCGCGCCCACTATTTCAAAACACGCCCTCCTCGCCCGAAATCGCTCGCACCCACTATTTGGGAGAAGCAAAGTTACTCTACTATCCCTGACCCTCAAGACATAGACCCAATCCCAGAAGCCTAAAGGCAGGGGTAGAACTATAACTTCCCCCCACATTTCAGACAAATGCGTCCGTAAGACATGGTTCCACCTCCCAATTCCCCATTCATACATCATGGGCGCCAAATCACCTTCTCCCCGGAAGGTCCCTTCTCCCCAGCCGTGAAACCTTAGCCCCTCCTCCATGGCGCCCCCCACCACACCAAATTCCCTGCCGCCCTCCTCCCCAATGCCGGAGCCGCTGTCCGTTTGCTGTCGTGCACTGGGCCATGTGCCTCTTACTCTGTGCTGCCGGAGCTGCCTCGACGACGACCGCGTGAACCGTACCGGAGCCGATTCACCCGCGCCGTTGTGCATGGCGCCAGAGCGGCTCCAACTTCGGATGCGTCCAGGGACCCACCGCTGCTTCCCCGTAGCCGTCGACCGTCGCAACATATCTGATTTCCTGCCACCGAGAGCCACCGCAACCGCGCCAGCCTCACTGACTCGGCAGCTGGAGCTGCCTACTTCACCGGGCCGCAAGATAGGTCGTACACTCATCTTAAATCACTTTATTTAGGCATCAGTCATCTGAATTTTTATTCTCAGCCAGTCGATTCCCAATGGGAAGCAGCACCCCTCGAGGCGGCGGAGCTCCTAGGCTACCGGTTGGCTGGTGTCTATCGTAAGGGTGCGGGGGCGCAAGTTCGCCGCGGAAGCAGCGCTTAGGTGGCTATCTTAGAGTTGCATGGGTTGAAGGTACTGCCGCCGCCGGATCTGGATGACGACGAGTCTTTGTGGATTGGCCGGGGGCGGCGCAACTATGTCAGTGCGGTGGGGCGGGGAGCGGGGTTTTGGTCGGAGCTCTCGCGGCCAAGGATGGCGGAGGCAGGCTGCTCTACCGGTGGTTGCTGGCTCTTCGGGGACATACGTGTGACCACTCTCGTACCTTACTGTTGATCTCTTAGGGTATTTCTTCAGATCAAAGATATGTGTCGTTCTTAACATTATGCGTTTTCTGCATCTTCAGCCGCATCGTCTTCCTTCTCACCGCAGCTGCTCCAACAAGGGAAGCATACACCAGAAGGGAGCTCTAGTCCCCACTCAACAGCCACAACAACTGCAGGGCCATCGACAAGTCAGCACATGATGTTCACTCCTATGGATGGCGGCCAGATAGGTTGTACCCTCATCTTACTTGTGTGCAACATTTATGGCTTTGTTATTCATCTAAGCATGGAAAATAGATTATCACATTTCACTGTATATTCATGTTGATCTCTTAAGAGTCTTGTTCAGGAGTTAACGCTGTTCCATAGTTCAGATAAGAAACTTGTTCTTTAGGTAACGATGTTCCATAGTTATCATCCATCAGCCAATGCTATCCCACAGGCTGGTGATTATACCACTTCTATTATTACCTATGTTGTTCTTTAATACTTTTTTGTGTCATCAAGTTAATCAAGAGTACAAATGATACATATTCTGTAGCTTTCATCTGTGTTCTCCCTTTAGTTCTTGAGACCTGTTGCTGCTAGTTAAGCCCAGTCCTACTATTTATGTCATCTCCTACAGGCACTCATTACATAAATCTAACTACTAGTTGTCTTCCATGCATGTCAGGTATAAATGCACACACTGATATATCCACAAGAACCTTGCGGAGCAATGTAACGGCCAACAAACTTGACATCAATGATACCCAATATGATGGAACATGTAAAGGCGGTTCTTCAGAAGACTTGCAGAAAGATGATAAATCCTATTCACCCCACAAGGTCCTTCCTCTAACTTGGCCCTTGATATGGGTACAACATGCATATAATGTCATGGAGTGCATCTACTCTGTTGCAATGCCATGTGCTTAGCCTGCTGATCATGCATGTAAATATGTCATGCCTTCCTGTTTTTCAGTACCTATTCCATTCATGATAACATGTTTTCAAATTCAAGTACTGTCATTCTACTCTGTGGCAATGCCATCTGCTTAGTTTGGACATCATGCTTCTGAATATCTTATGCATTAATATTCATCAGTATGTACTCCATCTGTCTACCATACCATGTTTTTTTACATTGAAGTGATGTTTTAGTGGTCTGTTGCAATGCCATCTTAGTTTCCCAATCATACATGCATATGTTGCCTTAGTGTTTTCTGTATGTATTCCGCTATCATACAGTTTTACATTCAACTAGTTTTTTTTTACTCTGTTGTCCTGTCGTATCCCTAGCTCTTACATCATACTCCCCCTGTCCGGATTACATGTCGCCGAAATAGATAAAAATGGATGTATCTAGAACTGAAATATGCCTATACACATCCATTTATTTCCGGATGGAGGGAATACATGTCAATATGTCATGCCTTTCTATTCTTCAGTACCTATTCCATCTCTCTGCCGTAGCATGTTTTATAACTGAAGCACCATTCTTCTATATAAGGCATGCAAGGGGAAGACGGCTATGTTAGAATCTAAAGGGTTACAAACAAGGTCTTTGCAAAAGATCCAAATGCCAGGAGATAGTAAACCAACTCCAGTGTTCATAGATACTACTCCAACACAGATAAACCCAAATCCTACTGATAATAAGAAGATTCCAGCGGCCAACGAACTAGTCCGCTCCAGTCCAACAAAAATATGTCAACTCCATTCTAAAAAGCATGTGCGTATCCTCACATCATGAAATTTTATAGCATTCAGATCATATTTTCTACATGTTTCTTACCCATCTCTCTTTTAGAAAATAAGCTTAAAGGATAGAAGACTTTCTAAACTGGGATCATGTTCGAGGAAAGTATCTTGCGGGAATTCTCTATGCTCCAATGCAGATGTAAGTACCTGTTGTATATCACTATATTTTTACATCAACTTGTATTTTGTTAATCGGCGTGAATCCAACCTTTATCTGATCTAAACTTACTTGTAGCAAAATGTAAAATTAAAGGCGGCAATGTTGATTTTCATAAGGAAAACTTCTTGGTAGTTTTGCATACTGAGCTGCATGAGTGTACTATCTCATATCATGCACATTACTAAATTGTAGTGCTGTTCTGGTTGCCCAATCATTCATTGTGTCAATGTTGCTTTCCTATTACCTTACCTGGCTGATGATAGTTGTGCCATATTGTGTTAATTTGGTGTAGGCTGGTATGGTCTGGTTGCCCAAATGTTTGTTGTGTCAATGTTGCTTTCCTATTTATCTGACCTGGCCAATGATAGCAATGCTAGTGTGTTAATTTGGTGCAGGCTGCTGAAGATAAGAAGACAAACTTTGAAAACAGCAAGGCAACCCCATTGTTTCTTTCCAATAAATCTAGGCCAGGTAATATGGCAATAACTCTTGATTAATCTATTCGGTTCCCCTCCTAATTTATGTTATGATGCAGTGGTCGAGACACTCTCCACTATCAATAATACAAGCCTGCCAAAATCGCCATCTGAATCTGTTCAGTTTCCTATGTCTCGAATCCAACAGAAAAAATGTATGTTTGTGAACCAATTATAGGCTGAAGCAATGATGGAAATCATGGAGGAATTAGAGGTCACATTCTTAGGCAACAACAACTGATCAATGTTTTCAGAGACAGTGTAGCAAAGAAGGAAGAACTTGCTCACATGCTTATGGGCGTCATCCACGCTGAGGTTGCAGATTGTGAGGTTGTAGATCATTAAGTTCTATTCATTTATTTGCACTAGCATCAATCTTTGATTGCCCAGTGGATGTAATTTCCTGTAATATATGCTGGATATGCTACGTTTTTCCTTGTATGCCGTATGTTTGCTTAGCGCGCCTCACATTCCAGCTAACTGGTCGCTAGGAAGCCAAACAAGCAGTGAAATTATTAGTTAGCACGAACAGTCGTGGGTACTATATGAAGGATAGCGGCCCACTGCCCTTAATGGGCTTCCCTAATGGGCTCGCAGGGGCCAAAATTCTCATAGGCCTTTGATTGATTGGTTTTGGTCATGTCCATAATTGCTCATCGTAATGGGCTCAAATTATAGCTAGGCCGGAATCCACGTTATCTAATTGGGCCTACAGACATGTTCAAACTTTAGCGGGCCCATTAAGTTGATGGGCCATAACCAGGCCGAAAGCTCTATTGGGCCGCTATATTTGAAACAGGCCAATAGTTAATGCTTGGCCCTGTTACCTCCCGGGTCGTTGACAGGCCGACATCGAAGCGGGCAATAAGTGGGCCCACTCGATTTCACGGGTCGTTAACAGGATAATACTAAGGTTGGGCTATATATGGCCCAACTATACTGTGGCCCTTTAGCAGGCCGAAAGAGACAGCGGGCTCGTACTGGACCATGAAGAGCATGGGCCGCTAAGAGGCCGAAAGGCAGGTCGGACTGTATATGGCCCAACTGTGTTGTGGGCCTTTGGCAGGCCGAAAGAGAAATCGGGCTGGTATTGGACCATGAAGAGCATGGGCCATTAAGAGGCCAAAACTTAGGTCTGACTGCAAATGGCCCAACTCATTTATGGGCCGTTAACAGGCTAAAAGACACACCGAGCTGGAAATTGGCCCAACACTTAAATGGGTCTCTAAAAGGCCGAAAGACATACATCCTGAAAATTGGCCCATCCCTTGAATGGGTCGTTAACCGAACGAAACCCCATCGGGCCGATATTGAGCCCAAATATATAGCGGGCTGTTAATGGGCCCGAACTAACGATGGGCTGCAATGGTGTTAAATAGTTAATGGGCCATTGACGGGCCGAATTGGCACATCTTCTATGGGTCGTGGGCTTAGATGGACCAAACACAAGTAGGCCCTATATGGGTCGGCCTGCTAATTTTGACTTGGCCGGCCTCTTTCACCTAAATGGGCCACTGTTGGGCCTTGCCACGTGCCAATGTATCATAGGCGCCTCTCGTACAATGAGTGGATGACATCTGTCCCAATGCTGAGCCGACACGTGGATCCTCTGGCGAATGAGAATTTTACACGTGGAAAATCCCCATTGGTCGGGGCTGTTAACAGGTTATCGGATACAAACCGGAACCCGATAGCTTAATAGCGGCCCTTTACGATGGATGTGACGCCCCCGGCTTAATCTTGCACTAATCATACACGCAAATGCATACGATCAAGCCTAAGGACTCACTTGAAGATATCACAACACAACTCTAAATAAAAAATAAACTCATACAAGCTTTATATTACAAGCGAGGGGCCTCGAGGGCTCGAATACATAAGCTCGCATACAAGCATCAGCGGAAGCATCAGATATCTGAGTACAGATATGAAACAAAAACAGATAAGCCTTTAGAAAGGCGGGGCAAAACAAAAGCTACGATCGAAAGGCCCAGGCCTCCTGCATGGGACCCTCCGATCCTACTCCTAGTCATCGGCCAACTCGTAGTAGTATCCACCCTCGGGGTAGTAGTAGCGATTGTCAGCGTGGGCAGCTGTATACGGGGCTCCGTCATCTAGTTGCATCAAAAGGATAAATGGGGAAAAAGAAAGCAAAGCAACCGTGAGTACTCATCCGAAGTACTCAGCAAGTAAGGATCTACACTACATATGCAACATTATCAAAGGGGGGCTGTATATGTGGACTGGGCTGCAGAAATGCCAGAATAGAGAGAAGGCCTAGTCCTATCGAAGACTAGCATCTTCAGCGGTCTTCCAGCATTAGAAGAGTGTATATTAGTGCAGCATAAAGTACTAGTATCATTAAGTCTCAACCTCAGCCAGAGATCCTTTCTCGACTCCCTGCGAGAAAGCAATCCCAGAGCCATAATATCCAAGTAGCAACCTCGGCCAGAGATCCTTGCTCGACTCCCTGCGAGAAAGTAATCCCAGAGCCATACTAATCACAAGTATCCAGTTCTAGTTGTATCGATCGGGATACAACTCTGAGCGTCCGTTACCAAGGATCCGGCTATGCATAGATTAGTTCTTCCCTGCAGGGGTGCACCAACTTACCCACCACGCTCGCTTAACTCTGACCAGACACACTTTTTCGGGTCGTGCTCGGCATCGGTCAAACGACACACCGCAGCCCTACCTAGAGCTCAGCAGAGAGGTCCCCGCCGGTCTACAACCTAAGCGCTCAGGGGTCTTGGGCCATCGCCCAGTACACTCCGGGTCGTTGTGTGCAGGGTGGATACCAGCACCGCCTCGGATGGTCGGTACGATCCGACCGTGCCACAATGCTGAACTGGACGTCTGACAGAACTTTCGGCTGATGCCACGATGTAGAGTGCCCATATTTATTCCCACGTGATGGTTAGTGCTATCGGGCCAAAAGCCCACTCAGATCAAATATCCAAATCGTAGTGTGTTGGTAGTGCGGTAACGAGCAGAGACTCACGATCGATGTGACCCCGTCACCCCGTCTCGAGGACTTGCTGCAAGAGCTAAGAATGCCCGGCTACGCCTCATATTCATCTCTCGGGTAACCTCCAGGTCAACCCGTCTTCACATCACTCGCGAGTACCCCTCAGGGTCGACCCGCCTTTCCAAGTATCAGTTGTAAAGTCCAAGTATCCGTGTGTCCATAACATCAGGGGAATCCGAGGTATCACCCTTGTTGGATTCCTACTCGATGTATCTATCAAGGTGAACTCGGAGGAATCACCCTCGATGAGTTCACACTTGAGGTGTTGCACGACAGCGTCATTATCGGGAGTGGGAAGGAGGAATCACCGTCGATGACCACAACCGATGAACTAACCTACAAGGTTAACATCAGGAGTGTTGTCGAGGTATCACCCTCGGCACTCGATAGTAACCCAGTAGTGTCGTACAACTAAGGGGGTGATGTGCGGTGCCGGGGCCTGGTCTTCGATCCCGTGGATCAGGTCTTTTGATAATCCAACGGGGCAGTT
This sequence comes from Thinopyrum elongatum, assembly GCA_011799875.1. NCBI lineage: Eukaryota > Viridiplantae > Streptophyta > Magnoliopsida > Poales > Poaceae > Thinopyrum > Thinopyrum elongatum. The sequence continues at coordinate 356,539,684 of CM022302.1, read as the reverse complement.
GGGACAAGTGGGGTCACTAGTGGGTCTCTAACCAACCTATACTAAGCAGTTTGAAATAGGCAGGTAAGGTAACAATAAGCAGGTTACAAAAGCAGGCTATGCATCAGAATAGGAGCAATCAATTACAGTAGCAAAATCTAATGCAAGCATGAGAAAATAGAATGGGCGATATCGGGATGATCAAAGGGGGGGCTTGCCTGGTTGCTCAGAGGCAAGGGCAGGGTCTTCAGTAGGGTAGCCAATAACCGGAGCTGCGTCGGTCTCAGAGACTACGTCGGTGTCGGGGTCTATCGAGAGAGAAGAGGGGGAGGAAACAGTATAAATACATGGCAATAAAAGCAATCACATAGCTAGGCACGGTAATACACAGTGCCGAGGTGTTCTAATGCAGCTCTACGCAAGTTAGTCGGAGCAGGAAATTATCCGGGAGTGTTCGTATTCAGATCCGTCTCATCGTTCTGAGCAACTTTCATGTACAATGTATTTTCATCCAAATTACGGATTAAAAGATATGATTTTCTAAAGATTTTATCTTTATCTGGAATTATTTTAACTATTTAAATTCGAATTATCCAGAATAGTGAAAGGTGACGTCAGCATGACCTCAATATGATGTCAGCAGGTCAACTCTGGCTGACCAGAGTCAAACCTGACCTGTGGGGTCACTAGGACCCACATGTCAGCCTCTGTTAGTGTTAAACAGAGTTCAATTAAAACTAATTAGCTAATTAAGCTACTAGACCCACCTGTCAGCCACTAATTAAGTTAATTAATTAATTCTAAATTAGTTTTAGTTAGTTAGGGAGGTGGGCCCCATCTGTCAGCGGCTGGGGCCGGTCCAGTCAGATTTTGACTAAAGTCAACTGGGCCAGCTGGACCCTGGGGGCCACCAGGAAGTAACCCTAGGGGTGGCCCCAGCGGCGCCCCGTCGGCCCACCGGCGTTCAACGCCGGCGCCCGCTCCGGCGACCACCAGAGATGGCGATGTCGCGCGGAAATGGCGCAGGGGCTTCCAAATCGAGCGGAACGGGCACATTTCGAATGAGTACTCCGCGCCGCATTCATCTACGGTGGTGGCACGGCCGGAGACGGCCGGAAACTACGGTGGCGAGCGGCGAGGCTGACGCCGGAGTTCGGCCGCGTTCGGAAATGGCATTTCGGGGCACGGCAAGAGAAGCTAGAGGGCGTGTTGGACTCCTACGAGCTCCAGGAGCTCAACCACGAGCTCGGGCTGCGGTGGCCACGGCGGCAAGCTCGTCTATGGCGATGAGTACGGCCTTGGTGACGTCGGCGGCTACGAACGCGGAGAAGAGCAGGGGAGTGAGGGGAGAGGGTGAGGAGCTCACAGCGCTCCTGTAGATGTGCAAAGCGGGCTCGGGGGAGGCTCGAGGCTGTCGAATTCTTCGCTGGAGTGCGTCAGGTCCAGGGAAGAAGACGGGGTCGCCGGCGTCGTTGTAGTGGTCCCCTACTCGATCTGCTCCACGCAGACGATGTGGACGAGGGTGGCGGTGCTCGAGGACGGGTCGAAGAGGCGTGAGGGAGGCGGTGGCCGCGCTAGGACACGGCCATGGCGGCGGCGACGTCCGGTGAGGGGGGAAGAGCAGAGGATGGAGAGGGGGGAAGTGAGCGAGTGAGAGCCAAGGGCGGCGCGGGAGATGCTCTTATCCACTAGGTGGGCGCGGACGAGGCCGCTGTCGACCGGGGAGAGAGGGGCCTGGCGCGGCGGCTGCGGTGGAGACGACAGCGCGCGCGCGTGTGCAGTGCGAGGGAGAAGACAGGTGGGGTGGGCTGGGCCGGTCAGTTGACTTAGGCCCAGTAAAGTGGGCCTTTTGCTTTTTCTCCTTTTCTCTTTTTTGTTTTCTTCTTTTATTTCTGTTTGCAAATAGTCTAGCCACTAATTAAGTTTTGCAACATATGTGACTTAGCCCAATATTTACAGTGCAATATTAGCCACTGCTAGAAAATAGTTTGATGTCCATATATTTTCATTTGGATTTTATTTAATTGTAAAAGGATTAAATGGTGATGTTTGGTACTGTTTTAATGTTGTTTGAGTCACTTTACTAATTCAATAATTGTTGATTACAATTTTAGAATTGCCTCTAGATTATTTGCTACTTAATGGACATTTTTTCAACAGTGTTTGAGCAAATTAATATTTCACTTGAATTTGAATAGAACTTAGAGAAGAAGTTTGAAATGGGTTGCTTATCCATTGTGATCATGAGTTGCAATTGATGATGACTTGGCATGTTTAAGAGGTGATCACTGTAGTTGATACATGGGGTGGTTACAAATCTCCTCCACTAAAAGAAATTCTCATCCCGAGAATTCAGGAGGTAGAGGGAAAGAGTTGGGGCTATTCCTTGCGAAGATGATCCTCGCGTTCCCAAGTGGCTTCATCTTCAGTATGATTAGACCACTGCACTTTGAGGAACTTGGTCGTCTTCTGTTGGGTCTGACGTTCAGCTTCATCGTGAATGCGGATCGGATGCTCCTTATAAGATAGGTCATCTTGCAATTCGAGCATCTCGTGGTCCAGTGCTCGGTGCGGAGACTCCTTGAAGCAACAGCGAAGTTGTGACACATGGAAGACATCATGGATATGAGAGAATTGTGGCGGCAACTCCAGTTTATATGCCACCTAACCACGTCTGGCAACAATGTGAAAGGGACCAATGTAGCATGGAGCTAGCTTGCCCTTGATGCTGAAACGGTGAGTGTCCTTCATAGGAGTGACACGCAGATAAGCTTGATCACCTGGTTGATAAGTCAAACCCCATCGTTTGCGATCGTAATTGCTCTTCTGGCGGTCCTAAGCCACCTTAAGATTTTCTCGAACGATACGGACTTGTTCTTTGGCGTGTTGAATAATGTCCGGTCCCACGAGTGGTCGTTCCCCAGTTTCTGACCAATTCAGAGGGGTTCGACACTTACGTCCATATAGCACTTCAAAGGGGGCCATTTTCAAGCTGGCTTGATAGCTGTTGTTATAAGAGAATTCGGCGTAAGGGAGGGACTCTTCCCACTTCTTACCGAACGATATAACACAAGCCCGCAGCATGTCTTCAAGCACTTGATTGACTCGCTCGACTTAGCCTTGGGACTAGGGGTCACAAGCTAAACTCCAGGTAATATGAGTTCCCATAGCTTCTTGGAAACTTTCCCAGAACTTGGAGGTGAAAAGACCGCCACGGTCCGAACTGATCTCCTTCGGAATGCCGTGGAGCGAAACAATTCTGGAGATATACAACTCTGCTAACTGACTAGTAGTGATCGTCTCTTTGAAAGGTAGAAAGTGTGCAACCTTAGAAAGTTGGTCGACGACGACAAGAATAGCATCGTGACCCTTCTGTGACTTAGGAAGGCCAGTAATGAAATCCATCTGAACCTTATCCCATTTCCATAAAGGAATAGGAAGTGGTTGCAGAATTCCAGCAGGCTTCTGATGTTCTGCTTTAACGCGATGGCAAACATCACATTCAGCGACATATCAAGCAATATCCTGCTTCATTCTAGACCACCAGTACCTTTGACGGAGATCACGATACATCTTGGTGCTACCCGGATGAATAGACAGCGGTGTATCATGTGCCTCCTTCAGGACCTTATCAGTCATAAGCTCGAAGCGAGGTACCACAATGCGGTCTCCGAAATACAAGGTTCCATCTTCAGACAGCGAGAAATCCCTGTACTTTTCTAGGTGAAGATATTTCTTCATCAGATCAATTTCAGCATCTTTAGTTTGCGCATTCTTAATGGCTTTCTCAAGATCTGGTTTTATCACAAGGTTATTAAGAGAACCCTGTGGAACAATACGCAGATTCTGCTTGCGCAGTTCTTCAAAAAGACGAGGTTTTGCTCGCCTAACCATGAGGTTGTTGCAATAGGACTTGCGGCTTAAGGCATCAGCCATCACGTTAGCCTTGCCAGGGGTATAAGAAATACCCAAATCATAGTCCGTAATGGCCTCCATCCATCTTTGCTGACGGAGGTTCAGAGATGGCTGAATGAACAAGTACTTCAGACTTTTATGATCCGTGTAGATCTCGCAACGATTACTGAGGAGGTAATGTCGCCACAACTTCAATGCATAGATCACAGCAGCTAGTCCTAGATCATGTACTGGATAGTTCTCTTCATCGGGCGCAACTGTCGAGAGCCATAAGCAATCACTTTACGCTCTTGCATTAGGACACAGCCCAATCCTTCATGGGATGCGTCACAATAAATCACGAAGTCTTTGCGAGAATCTGGAGGAGCCAGTACTGGGGCAGATGTTAGCTTGTCTTTGAGTGTTTGGAAACTTTCTTGACATTTGTCTGTCCACTCAAACTTAATGCCCTTGTGAAGCAGATCAGTCAAAGGCTTAGCAATCTTAGAAAAGTTCTCGACAAATCGACGGCAATAGCTTGCACGGCCGAGAAAACTTCTCACTTGCTTGACGTTCTTCGGAGGAGTCCAGTCAAGAATAGCCTGAACCCGCTCCGGGTTAACAGCAATTCCATCCTTGGAAATCACATGACCAAGGTAGGTTACTTCAGAAAGCCAAAATTCACATTTGGAATACTTGGCATACAACTGGTGTTCTCGGAGCCTTTCCAGTATAAGACGGAGGTGTTCAGCATGTTCTTCTTTATTCTTTGAATAGACCAGAATATCATCTAGATATACCACGACGAATTTGTCAAGGTAATCCATGAATATATAATTCATCAGGCGGGAGAACGCAGCTGGAGCATTTGTTAGGCCAAATGATATTACAGTGTACTCATAAGAGCCATAGCGAGTAACAAATGCAGTCTTGGGAATATCCTCTTCATGAACACGGATCTGATGATAACCCAACCTCAAGTCGAGTTTAGAAAACACCGATGACCCAGCAAGTTGATCATATAAATCATTGATCCGAGGAAGCGGATATTTGTTCTGGATTGTGGCTTGGTTAATGGGCCGATAATCCTGAACCAATCGGTTAGTTCCATCCTTCTTCTTAATGAAGAGTGAAGGTGCTCCCCAGGCAGAGGAACTGGGGCGGATGAAACCCTTCTTAAGTGACTTGTCGATTTCTTCCTTAAGCTCAAGATGGTGGTGCGGAGGCATTTTATAAGGACGCTTCGCTATAGGGGTTGTGCCTGGTTTCAAGTCGATGACAAACTCGACAGCTCTAATAGGGGGTATTCCTGGAAGTTCCTCTGGGAAGACGTCTTGAAAATCACGAACAACGGGAATGTTCTCGATGCCTTCAAGAGGTGAAGCACTCAATGCATTCAGAGTATATATCTGGCTCTCAGCATCCTGAGTTATTCGGGCTGAGTATTTGACTGTCTGGCTAGAAGGGTGAGTGAGCTGGACTGTCTTAGTAGCACAGTCAATTAAAGCATTATGGGCTGTCAACCATTCCATACCGAGAGTGATGTCTATGTCGGAAGGTCCAAGTACAATGAGAGAAACCGGAAAAAGTAGACCTCCAATCTCGATGTGGTTGTGAGGACTTACCATTGTGGTTTCCCACTTGGATCTCGGGGACTGAACCATTAGAGGAGTGGGTAATCTTTTCAGGTATAACTCATGTGACTGAGCAAATTGTTGGGACACAAAAGCATGCGATGCTCCTGAATCAAAAAGAACAGAAGCTGGCACTGAATTCACAAAGAGTGTTCCCAGCACGATAGTCGGTTCCTTCTGAGCCTTTTCGGCATTGACGTGTTTGGCATGGCCAAGTACAACAGTAGATGGTATGACATTACGGTTTCTGAATCGGCGGTTTCGACAACTCTTCTTACGACCAACAGGAGGACAAGATGCATTCTGATCATCATGGGATGGAGCCACAACATTGGACTGTCCACCCTGAATCGTTAGCTGTCTCGGCGGCGGAGGTAGACGAGGTGGAACATATGATGGCCTGGGTGTTGGAGCAGGTCGATGATGTACATTGTGCGGAATCCACACTCGACATTTCTGAACAGGCTGACCCAAGGATGAGCCAACATCACGAGTGCGCTTGAGCGACTCCTGGTACTTAGTCAGAGCAGTTTCAACTTGGAAAGATTGGCTGACAAGCGTTGCGAAGTCTATGCAATCATGGACAGCAAGTGCAAGGTTTATATCAGTACGCAGTACTTCACGGAATTTCTCCTGCTTGCGTGCATCAGTGCAGACGTCATCTTCAGCATAGCGGGACAATTCAAGAAATTTCCTCTGATATTCATCCACAGTCATTGTGCCCTGTGTGAGTTTGCGGAATTCCTGCTTCTTCTGGTCCATCAGACCTTGAGGAATGTGCCGTGCACGAAAAGCTGACTGAAATTCCTGCCAAGTGGTTACAGTTTCAGCAGGTAACATACCCTTGTGGCTTTCCCACCATTGAGCAGTTGGGCCCTTCAGGTGGAATGTCGCAAAGGTGACGTAATTGTCAGCAGCAACATTAGCTGATTCCATCTCAAACAGAATGTCACGAAGCCAATCATCAGCATCCATAGGATTGGTGGAGTTGCAGAAAACAGACGGGTTGAGGCGCACAAATTCTTGCAGTGTTATTGGGGTAGGCTGTAAATGAGCATTCTGGTTTGGGAACTGAGCCAATATCCCGGTCATAACCTGACGGTTCAGTTCAAACTGCTGCATCATTGCGGCAATATAGGGTGGAGGTGGAGGATCGTCAGCCATCCTGCCAAATTAACAGGGGCAGTTTAGCAAGCAAAATTGTAGGTGTAAGAGGTCATTCATGATGTAACATGAGTAATGAACAAGAAGGCATCAGGTGCATTTTAGTAGTCATTAAAGACATACAGAACGATGCACGGAGTTGGACACAAACGGCGGTAGGAGTTCGGAAACGCACGCAGCTAGACAAGCTAGGCGGCGCGCAGGCACACGGTAAGGAAGTACACAACGAGACATAGCAAAGGCTACGTCAACGTCGGAGAAAACTGTTAGAGCGAGGAATCTGCAAGTGTCAACACAGGGTGCCCTCGATAAAAGGATCCTATAAGCAGAACCTGGCCCACAATCTTAAAGCAAGGGGGAATAATTTCAGAACTCCGGGTGGATGTGATCACGAGAACCTAATGTTGGAGTTAGTAAAATTTTAACCCGAAAGGAAGAGAGATCAGAGTCCCAGAGTATAGACGAGGAATAAAAGATACTAATACCACCCAATGGCGACGTGGGCCTGTAAGCCACACAGCCATGTTAGTAAAATGGTTTTGGAAGGACTAGACTCAACTTCGGCCAAGGAGTTGGAAAGGGGGATTCCTAGAGGCAGTCGGCTCTGATACCAACCTGTGACATCCCTGGCTTAATCATGCACTAATCATACAAGCAAATGCATACGATCAAGCCTAAGGACTCACTTGAAGATATCACAACACAACTCTAAACCAAAACTAAAGTCATACAAGCTTTATATTACAAGCCAGGGGCCTCGAGGGCTCGAATACATAAGCTCGCATACAAGCATCAGCGGAAGCATCAGATATCTGAGTACAAATATGAAACAAAAACAGATAAGCCTTTAGAAAGGCGGAGCAAAACAAAAGCTGCGATCGAAAGGCGCAGGCCTCCTGCCTGGGACCCTCCGATCCTACTGCTAGTCGTCGGCCAACTCGTAGTAGTATCCACCCTCGGGGTAGTAGTAGCGATCGTCGGTGTGGGCATCTGTATCCGGGGCTCTATCATCTGGTTGCATCAAAAGGATAAATGGGGAAAAAGAAAGCAAAGCAACCGTGAGTACTCATCCGAAGTACTCAGCAAGCAAGGATCTACACTACATATGCAACATTATCAAAGGGGGGTTGTATATGTGGACTGAGCTGCAGAAATGCCAGAATAGAGAGAAGGCCTAGTCCTATCGAAGACTAGCATCTTCAGCGGTCTTCCAGCATTAGAAGAGTGTAGATTAGTGCAGCATAAAGTAGTAGTATCATTAAGTCTCAACCTCAGCCAGAGATCCTTTCTCGACTCCCTGCGAGAAAGCAATCCTAGAGCCATAATATCCAAGTAGCAACCTCGGCCAGAGATCCTTTCTCGACTCCCTGTGAGAAAGTAATCCCAGAGCCATACTAATCACAAGTATCTAGTTCTAGTTGTATCGATCGGGATACAACTCCGAACGTCTGTTACCGAGGATCCGGCTATGCATAGATTAGTTCTTCCCTGCAGGGGTGCACCAACTTACCCACCACGCTCGCTTAACTCTGGGCGGACACACTTTTCTGGGTCATGCCCGGCCTCGGTCAAATGACACACCGCAGCCCTACCTAGAGCTCAGCAGAGAGGTCCCCGCCGGTCTACAACCTAAGCGCTCAGGGGTCTTGGGCCATCGCCCTGTGCACTCCGGGTCGTTGTGTGCAGGGTGGATACCAGCACCGCCTCGGATGGTCGGTACGATCCGACCGTGCCACAATGCTGAATTGGATGTCTGACAAAACTTTTGGCTGATGCCACGATGCAGAGTACCCATATTTATTCCCGCGTGATGGTTAGTGCTATCGGGCCAAAGGCCCACTCAGATCAAATATCCAAATCATAGTGTGTTGGTAGTGCGGTAACGAGCAGAGACTCAAGATCGATGTGACCCCGTTGCCCCGTCTCGAGGACTTGCTGCAAGGGCTAAGAATGCCCGGCTGCGCCTCGTATTCATCTCTCGGGTAACCTCCAGGTCAACCCGTCTTCACATCACTCGCGAGTACCCCTCAGGGTCGACCCGCCTTTCCAAGTATCAGTTGTAAAGTCCAAGTATCCGTGTGTCCATAACATCAGGGGAACCCGAGGTATCACCCTCGTTGGATTCCTACTCGATGTATCTGTCAAGGTGAACTCGAAGGAATCACCCTCGATGAGTTCACACTTGAGGTGTTGCACGACAGCGTCGTTATCGGGAGTGGGAAGGAGGAATCACCCTCAAAGACCACAACCGATGAACTAACCTACAAGGTTAACATCAGGAGTGCTATCGAGGTATCACCCTCGGCACTCGATAGTAACCCAGTAGTGTCGTACAACTAAGGGGGTGATGTGTGGTGCCGGGGCCTGGTCTTCGATCCCGTGGATCGGGTCTTGTGATAATCCAGCGGGGCAGTTGGGACAAGTGGGGTCACTGGTGGGTCTCTAACCAACCTATACTAACCAGTTTGAAATAGGCAGGTAAGGTAACAATAAGCAGGTTACAAAAGCAGGCTATGCATCAGAATAGGAGCAATCAATTATAGTAGCAAAATCTAATGCAAGCATGAGAAAATAGAATGGGCGATATCGGGATGATCAAAGGGGGGGCTTGCCTAGTTGCTCGGAGGCAAGGGCAGGGTCTTCAATAGGGTAGCCAATCACCGGAGCTGCGTCGCTCTCAGAGACTATGTCGGTGTCGGGGTCTATCAAGAGAGAAGAGGGGGAGGAAATAGTATAAATACATGGCAACAAAAGCAATCACATAGCTAGGTACGGTAATACATAGTGCCGGGGTGTTCTAATGCAGCTCTACGCAAGTTAGTCGGAGCAGGAAATTATCCGGGAGTGTTCTCCCAGCTCCGGGTGATTATCAGACAGACGAAATGGAGGGGAAAGTTCCATGTTCGTCATGCTAGAGGCATCTGAAAGCAATATGAAGGAGGTATTTAGATCCGTCTCATCGTTCTGAGCAACTTTCATGTACAAAGTATTTTCATCCGAATTACGGATTAAAAGATATGATTTTCTAAAGATTTTAGCTTTATCTAGAATTATTTTAACTATTTAAATTCAAATTATCCAGAATAGTGAAAGGTAACGTCAGCATGACCTCAATATGATGTCAGCAGGTCAACTCTGGCTGACCAGAGTCAAACCTGACCTGTGGGGTCACTGGGACCCACATGTCAGCCTCTGTTAGTGTTAAACAGAGTTCAATTAAAACTAATTAGCTAATTAAGCTACTGGGCCCACCTGTCAGCCACTAATTAAGTTAATTAATTAATTCTAAATTAGTTTTAGTTAGTTAGGGAGGTGGGCCCCATCTGTCAGCGGCTGGGGCCGGTCTAGTCAGATTTTGACTAAAGTCAACTGGGCCAGCTGGACCCTGGGGGTGGCCCTAGCGGCGCCCCATCGGCCCACCGGCGTTCAACGACGGCGCCCGCTCCGACGACCACCAGAGACGGCGGTGTCGCGCGGAAACGGCGCAGGGGCGTCCAAATCGAGCGGAACGGGCACGTTTCGAACGAGTACTCCGCGCCGCATTCATCTACGGTGGTGGCACGGCCGGAGACGGCCGAAAACTACGGTGGCGAGCGGCGAGGCTGACGCCAGAGTTCGGCCGCATTCGGAAATGGCATTTCGAGGCATGGCATGAGAAGCTAGAGGTCATGTTGGACTCCTACGAGCTCCAGGAGCTCAACCACGAGCTCGAACGCGAGCTCGGGCTGCGGTGGCCACGGCGGCAAGCTCGTCTACGGCGACGAGTACGGCCATGGCGAGGTCGGCGGCTACGAACACGGAGAAGAGCAGGGGAGTGAGGGGAGAGGGTGAGGAGCTCACAGTGCTCCTACAGATGTGCAAAGCGGGCTTGGGGGAGGCTCGGGGCGGCCGAATTCTTCGCCGGAGTGCGTCGGGTCCATGGAAGAAGACGGGGTCGCCGGCGTCGTTGTAGTGGTCCCCTGCTTGATCTGCTCCATGCAGACGACGTGGACGAGGGTGGCGGTGCTCGAGGACGGGTCGGAGAGGCGTGAGGGAGGCGGTGGTCGCGCTAGGACACGGCCATGGCGGCGGCGACGTCCGGTGAGGGGGGGGAGCAGAGGATGGAGAGGGGGGAAGTGAGCGAGGGAGAGCCAGGGGCGCGGGAGATGCTCTTATCCACTAGGTGGGCGTGGACGAGGCCGCTGTCGACCGAGGAGAGGGGGGCCTGGCGCGGCAGCTGCGGCGGAGACGACAGTGCGCGCGCGTGTGCAGTGCGAGGGAGAAGACATGTGGGGTGGGCTGGGCCGGTCAGTTGACTTAGGCCCAGTACAGTGGGCCTTTTGCTTTTTCTCCATTTCTCTTTTCTGTTTTCTTCTTTTATTTCTGTTTGCAAATAGTCTAGCCACTAATTAAGTTTTGCAACATATGTGACTTAGCCCAATATTTACAGTGCAATATTAGCCACTGCTAGAAAATAGTTTGATGTCCATATCTTTTCATTTGGATTTTATTTAATTGTAAAAGAATTAAATAGTACTGTTTGGTACTGTTTTAATGTTGTTTGAGTCACTTTACTAATTCAATAATTGTTGATTACAATTTTAGAATTGCCACTGGATTATTTGCTACTTAATGGACAGTTTTCCAACAGTGTTTGAGCAAATTAATATTTCACTTGAATTTGAATAGAACTCAGAGAAGAAGTTTGAAATGGGTTGCTTATCCACTGTGATCAAGAGTTGCAATTGATGATGACTTGGCATGTTTAAGAGGTGATCACTGTAGTTGATACATGGGGGTGTTACAGTGGATGCCACGTGTCGGTTACCCTTGACGAAAACACTTCCATAACACGCCATTTATCGTCATGGAAGTGGACACTTCCGTGATGATAATTTTGGTATTGTCATGGAACACTTCTACGACAACACATGTATGACTATCTTATAAAATCGTCATGGATGTACATGCATGACAGAAAACGTGACCTACTGTGACAAACACGTATCATCACGGAAGTGTACTTTTTTTGTAGTGGAGGCGGTGGAGGAGACCCCCGTGTGCCTCGCAACCCATCAGGGCGCGCCAGGGGCCTCTGGCGTGCCCTGGTGTCTTGTGGGCCCCACGAGCCTCCCCCAGGTGCTTCCTTGGCTCCCAAGTTGTCTTCTGGTCCAAAATAATCTCTAAAAAGTTTCGCTGCGTTTGGACTCCGTTTGATAGGGATATTCTGCGAAGTAAAAAACAAGCAAAAAAACAGCAACTGGCACTAGGCACTATGTCAATAGGTTAGCCCCAAAAAATGATATGAAGTTGCTATAAAATGATTGTAAAACATCCAAGAATGATAATATAACAACATGGAACAATCAAAAATAATAGATACATTGCAGACGTATCATCAACCCTAAACTTAATTCCTGCTCGTCCTCGAGTAGGTAAATGATAAAAAACAGAATTTTTGATGTGGAATGCTGCCTAACATGTGCATCACATATTCTTTTCTTTTGTACGATGGACATTTGGACTTTTTAGATGGTTCAAAGCAATAGTCTATATTTGACATGAAGACTTCAATACTCAGGCATATCAACAAGCAACCATGTCTTTCAAAATATCAACACTAAAGAAAGTTATCCCTAGCCCATCATGCTCAATCATTGATCCATTCACGAAACACACTCGAATATTAGCTACATCCAATGCTCAAGTACGATCATAGTGCTCCCTAGTTGGTGCTTTATAAGAGAAGATGGAGACTCAAAAAAATAAAATTGCCTAAAAGTAAATAGATAGGCCCTTCGCAGAGGGAAGCAGAGATTTGTAGAGGTGCCAGAGCTCAAAGCTTAAATTGAGAGGAAAAAAAATTGGGAGGCATGCTTTTCCCGTCAACGAAAATGACCGAGTAGTTCCCAATACTTTCCATGCTAGATACATCATAGGCGGTTCCCAAACATAAAATAAAGTTTATTCCTTTTTCCACCATTCTTTCACAAGCCATGGCTAGCTGTATCCACGGGTGCCTTCCATACCAACACTTTCCAAGGAATTTATTATTTGACAACATAAAGTAAATTTCTTTTTCATTTCGGGACTGGGCATCCCTATTACCGCCGCACTCTCGTGCAATGACAAGTGAATAAACACTCATCTTGAGAATAACACATCTACCATGGAAAAATATTGGCCACCCCCTGCTGCTTCATGAGTGGTACGGGCACATAAAAAGGAAATTTATTTTGAAAATTAGAGTTGGCACATACAAATTTACTTAGAACGGCACAGAAATACCGCATATAGGTAGGTATGGTGGACTCATATGGCAAAACTTGGTTTAAGGATTTTGGATGCACAAGTAGTATTTCTACTTAGTACAAGTGGAGGCTAGCAAAAAGATTGAGAAGCAACCAACCAATAAACGAAAATTCTCATAAACGAGCATTAAGCATAAATAACACCGAATAATGCACCACAAGTAGGATGTAATTTCATTGCATAACTATTGACTTTCGTGCTTGCATAGCGAATCACAAACCTTAACACCAATATTCTTACTAAAGCACAATTACTCACCAACATGACTCACATATTACTATCATCATGTCTCAAAACTATTACAAAGAATCAAGTTTATTTTGTCCAATGATCTTCATGAAAGTTTTTATCATATCCCTCTTGAATATCTATCACTTTGGAACTAATTTAATATATCGCAATTGCTTTTGATAAGCTCACACAAATTTAAGTGAAGAACATGAGCATAAAAATTTTCTTCTCTCAAAATAATATAAGTGAAGAATGAGAGAATTTCTTCAAAAAAAATTACTAACTCTCAAATAAATCTAAGTGAAGCACTAGAGCAATTCCATAGCTCAAAAAATTTAAGTGAAGCACATAGAGCAATTCTAACAAATCATAGAATAATTTTGGCTCTCTCAAATAGGTGTGTCCAGCAAGGATAAACATTACAAACTAAAAATCAAAACAAGCAAACACTCATATAATACAAGACGCTCCAAGCAAAACTCATGATATGTGATGAATAAAATTATAGCTCCAAGTAAAATTACCAAGACGCTCCAAGCAAAACTCATGATATGTGATGAATAAAATTATAGCTCCAAGTAAAATTACCGATGGTTGTTAGAAGAAAGAGGGGATGCCTTCCAGGGCATCCCCAAGCTTAGTTGCTTGGTTCTCCTTGAATATTAACTTGGGGTGCCATGGGCATCCTCAAGCTTAGGCTCTTTTCACTCCTTATTCCTTCATCCATCATGGTCTCACCCAAAACTTGGAAACTTCAATCACACAAAACTTAACAAAACCTTCGTGAGATCCGTTAGTATAATAAAACCAATCTTTGCTTTAAGTAATGTTGAAAACCCATTCATATTTTGTTTTTTCATTATACCTACTGTATTCTAACTTTACCATGGCTTATACCCCCCGATACAATCCATAGATTCATCAAAATAAGCACACAATGCAAAGAAAACAGAATCTGTCAAAAACAGAACAGTCTGTAAAGTTACGAATTTTACTCATACTTATGTAACTCCAAAATTTCTGAAACATTAGGAAAACAGAGACAATTTGTATATCAATCTTGTGTAAAAAAATCAGAATTTTTCATCGCTTCTGTGAATGCAAACAATTCTGTTACTGGACGCAAAAATTTCTGTTTTTGAACAGGATCAAATCAACTATCACCCAAAGCTATCCCAAAGGCTTTACTTGGCACAAACACTAATTAAAACATAAAAAACACAATCATAACAGAGGCATAATTGTGCAAACACTCAAGAACAGAAATAAAAAGGCAAAAATAAATTTTGTTCATTGGGTTGCCTCCCAACAAGCGCTATCGTTTTATGCCCCTAGCTAGGCATAATGCATAGGTTCAAGTATTGTCATCTTTAGTTTTTGATCCATAGGATGCCCTCATGATTGATTCATATGGTGGCTTAATTCTTGTTCTAGGGAAGTGTTCCATACCCTTTCTTAGTGGAAATTGAAATTTAATATTGCCTTCTTTCATATCAATCACGACACCTATAGTTCATAAAAATGGTCTACCAAGTATAATGGGACAAGACGGATTGCAATCAATATCAAGAACAATAAAATCTACGGGAACATAGTTCCTATTTGCAAGAATAAGAACATCATTAATCAAAGGCTTTTTAATAGTAGAATCCGCCAAGTGCAAATTAAGATAACATTCTTCGATATTGGTAAGACCAAGCACATCACATAGAGATTTCGGAATTGTGGAAACACTAGAACCTAAATCACATAAAGCAAAGCCCTCATAATTTTTAATCTTGACTTTAATTGTAGGTTCCCATTCATCATGTAATTCTCTAGGAATTGAAATATCTAATTCCAACTTTTCTTCTAAAGCTTTCATCATGGCATCTACGATATGTTTAGTGAAAGCTTTATTTTCTTCATAAGCATGGGGTGAATTTATCATGGATTACAACAAATAAATACACTCAATCAAAGAGCAATTATCATAATTAAAGTCTTTGTAATCCAAAAGAGTGGGCACATCACTAGTTAAAGTTTTGACCTCTTCAAACCCACTTTTATAAAAAAAAATCATCAAGATTTTCACCCTCCAAATTATCGGGACGCCCTCTAGCTAAAGTTGACTCTTCTTCAGTCCCTTTATCATCAATTTGAATCTTACTAAACAAGGAATCAATAGAAGAAACACCAATCACTTTAAGATCTTCATCATTTTTATGAAAGCAATCGGTAGAAAATGCTCTTTCTAAAAATTCTCTTTTAGCTCTAAGCATAGCGGTTCTTTTCTTACTTTCATCCATGGAAACATATAAAGCTTTAATTGATTCATTGACATCAACCTTTTGTGGAAAAATTTATCTTGAGATTTTCTACATCATGGGAAATTCTATCAATGCTTCTAGACATATCATCATTCTTATTCAACTTTTCTTCTATCATAGTATTGAAAACTTTTTGAGCATTGATAAATTCTTCAATATTACTCTCAAGATCAGAGGGGTTCCTATTATTATTGTAAGAAGAATTACCATAGGAATTGCCATAATTATTAGAGAATTTCCAGGAAAAGGCCTAGGATTAAAATTACCTCTATAAGCATTACTACTAAAATTGTTTCGCGAGACAAAATTCACATCTACGGCATCACTATTTTGCTCAATCAAAGTAGACAAAGGCACATAATTAAGATCAATAGGATCACTTTTGCTAGCAACCAATTTCGTAAGAGCATCGACTTTTTCACTCAAAGTACTAATTTCTTCAACCGAATTAACTTTTTTACTAGTAGGTGCCCTTTTAGTATGCCATTGTGAATAATTTACCAAGATATTATCTAGCAATTTAGTAGCTTCACACAAAGTAATCTCCATAAAAGTACCACCCGCGGTGGAATCTAAAAGATTTTTAGAAACAAAATTCTATCCCGCATAAAATTTGTGTATGATCATCCAAAGATTTAAACCATGAGTAGGACAATTTCTTAGCATCAATTTCATTCTTTCCCAAGATTGTGAAACATGTTCATGCTCAAGTTGCTTAAAATTCATGATTTGAGTTCTAAGGGAAATATTTTTCACAGGCGAAAAATACTTAGTAATAAAAGCATCCCTGCACTTATCCCAAGAATCAATACTATTGCGAGGCAAAGAAGAAAACCAAATTTTTGCACGATCCTGCAAGGAGAAAGGAAATAGTTTCAACTTCACAATATCATTGTCCACATCTTTTTTCTTTTGCATACCACACAATATCTAAGAATGATAATATAACAGCATGGAACAATAAAAAATTATAGATACGTTGGAGAATGACTATGCAGTCTTCCACTGGGTTGTGGGTGGGAGCTCTTGTGGCCAGCGGCAACGCAGAGGAGGCTCTATAGCATGTACAGCTCCACTTCGCTCGTATCCGTGAGGTCACAGATAGAACTTGTGGAGGTGTTGGATGTTCCATGTGTTTTGTACTGGAGGTGTTGGACTTGAAGTGACCACTCGTGAATTGCGAGCCATTGTGAGTGATGATGCAGTTGGGGACGCCGAAGCGGCAGACGAGGCCTTGATGAACTTGATGGCTAAGCCTGCCGGGATGGCGCGGACGGGCTCCACTTCATCCCACTTGGTGAATTTGTCGATGGCGACATAGAGGAAGCGGTAGCCACCAGTCGCGCGAGGGAAGGGGCCCAGAATGTCCAGCCCCCAGACCATGAAGGGCCATGAGAGGGGGATGGTTTGGAGCCCTTGCACCGGCTAATGGATTTGCTTGGCGTGGAACTGGCAGGCCTCACAGGACTGGACCAGCTCCTCGGCGTCGCGAAGCACAGTGGGCTAGTAGAAGCTGCTACGGAAGACCTTGCCAGCGAGAGTGCACGATGAAGAGTGGTGGCCACAGTCTCCTCTGTGTATGTCAGCAAGCAGCTCGCGCCCTTGCTCCGTTGGGATGCAGCGCAGCGCGACTCCATTAGGGCGATGGCGGTAGAGGTCGCCGTCCTTCAAGCAGTAAGGCCCAGCCTGGCGGGCCACGTGCTCTGCCTCTGTGTCGTCAGCAGGGAGGGCATTGCTCTCCAAGTAGGCCTTGATCTCCGTGGCCCAGCTCTCAGTATGTGGCTCGAGTGCCATCCACACGCGAGCGTCTAAAGACGGTCCATAGTCTGGTGCACCTGAGGTGGGTGCAGGTGGGAGCTCTTCATGAGGCCTCATGACGCTGTCTTCGGGAGGATTGCAGATGGCCTCAGGAGCTGCTCCTCGAAGATGCCTGTCGCTTGAGGCTCGCGACGGGAGGCCTGCTTGGCGATGTCGTCCACTTCCTTGTTGTCAGCGCGAGGGATGTGCTGAAGCTCCATGCCCAGGAAGCGCTTCTTGAGCTTGCTCACCTCCTCGAGGTTGGCGGCCATGTGCTCGTCCTTTGGCTTGTAGCTCTTGTTGGAGAAGTTGACGAGGAGCTGAGAGTCTCCCTTGATGGTGATGCGCTTGATGCCGAGGGCGTTGGCGGCCTTGAGGCCGGCAATGAGGCCCTCATACTCGGCGATGTTGTTGGAGACCTTGTCGCTGGGCTTGAAGCAAAGCTGCACAGTGTAGTAGAGCTAGTCCCTTGTTGGTGAAGTGAGCATGACGCCAGCCCCCCGCGCCCTGCTGGGAGAACGCACCGTCAAATTGTAGAGTCCACCCTGCAGGAGCACCATCTCCAGGCAACGTGGACACTTCCTCATGCGGCTCCTCCTGGTGCGGGTCCATCCACTCTGCCATGAAGTCAGCGAGGGCCTAATACGTCTCCAATGTATCTATAATTTTTTATTGTTCCATGCTGTTATATTATCATTCTTGGATGTTATACCTTCATTTTATAGCAACTTTATCTCATTTTTTGGGACTAACCTATTGACATAGTGCCCAGTGTGAGTTGCTGTTTTTTGCTTATTTTTTACTTCACAGAATATCAATACCAAACGAAGTCCAAATGCCATGAAACTTTTTGAGATTTTTATTGGACCAGAAGACAACTTGGGAGCCAAGGAAGCACCAGAGGGGTGGGTGGTGGGTCCCACGGGAGTCTCCTCCATCGCCTCTCAGCTCTATAAATACTCAGATATTCCAGAAACCCTAGGGGAGCGATCGAAACACAATTCCAGCCGCCGCAAGTTCCAGAACCATGAGATCCAATCTAGAGCCCTATTCCGGCACTCTGCCGGAGGCGAACACGATCACGGAGGGGTTCATCATCCTCATTGGTGCTCCTCCGATGATGCGTGAGTAGTTCACCATAGACCTACGGGTCCGCAGGCAGTAGCTAGATGGCTTCTTCTCTCTTTTTGATTCTCAATACAATGTTCTCCTCGATGTTCTTGGAGATCTATTTGATGTAATGACTTTTTGCGGTGTGTTTGTTAGGATCCGATGAAGTGCGAGTTTATGATCAGATCTATCTACGAATATTATTTGAGTTTTTTTTTATCTCTTATATGCATGATTGTTATAGCCTCGTATTTCTTCTCCGAAACTTTGGTTTGGTTTGGCCAACTAGATTGATTTTTCTTGCAATGGGAATAGGTGCTTTGTGATGGGTTCGATCTTGCGGTGTCCTCACCCAGTGACAGAAGGGGTAGCGAGCCATGCATGTATCGTTGCTATTAAGGATAAAAAGATGGGGTCTATTCCTACATGAATAGATCTTGTCAACATCAGGTCATCGTTCTTGTTGCATCACTCTGTTTCTCCATGAACTTAATACTCTTGATGCATGCTGGATAGCGGTCCATGTGTGGAGTAATAGTAGTAGATGCAGGCAGGAGTCAGTCTACTAATCTTGGACGAGATGCCTATATACATGATCATTGCCTTGGATATCGTCATAATTATTTGTTCTTCTATCAATTGCCCAACAATAATTTGTTTACCCACCGTATGCTATTTTCTCGAGAGAAGCCACTAGTGAAATCTACGGCCCCCGGGTCTATTTTTTATCATATTGTTTTCAGATCTATTATTCCAAAAACCCAAAAATACCTTGCTGCACTTTTCTTTACTTATATTATTTCGTGTTTTTGCTAGATCTATTTATCCAATCTCATACAATTTTACCTATCTTTTTACCGTGGAGGGATTGACAACCCCTCTTACGCGTTGGGTTGCAAGTATTTGTTCTTTGTGTACATGTAAGTTTACATAGTGTTACTCGGTTCTCTTATTGGATTGATAACCTTGGTTTCATAACTGATGGAAATACTTATCGTTGCTGTGCTGCATCATCCTCACCTCTTCGGGGAAATACCAACGCAGATACAAGCAATCAGGAAGAATTTCTGGCGTCGTTGCCGGGGAGACATCATCAACATCTATCAGGTTCCTAATCAAAAATCTCATTTCCTTGCAATTTATATTATTTGCCATTTGCCTCTCATTTTCATCTCCCCCACTTCACAAAAAAATTGCCTTTTTATTCGCCTTCTCTTTTGTTCGCCTTTTTCTCGTTCGATCTTTTGTTTGCTCGAATCTATCATCATGAGTGATTTTGTATGGCAGAAACGGATGATGGCAAGACTCCTAAAATTGGACGTTATGGCAATCTGGATGCTAAAACTTTTGTTTTGGGACAAGGGAACGTTATAGGAAAGGAACCATCCAAGAATTCTTTAATTGTGTTGGAACTTTGGCTTGTGATGATGTTCCTATTCTTAAGAGGACTAAAACTTACGTGGAAGCTATTTCAGCACTAGTCTTGAAACTTGAAAATAGATTTATTCATACTCATCCTACCTTGCAAAGGTTGTTTTATGAGCTACCCGTTATAAAGGATCCGAAGGCAAAAAAGTTAGCCACCCTTGTTCTTATGAATGAATTTGATCACATAGTATGGGAAGCTAGGGAATTTTTTTATTTTAATGGCATGAACCGTGAAAAAATGGTAATAGATGAGATCCTTTACAATAGTGATTATGTGTTAAGACATTTGCTTGGAAATGATCAATTTTTTTATGAGAACCTTAAAAAGAAAATCCCCGTTTTGGATATGATCCAACAAGTTTTTAATGATGTTAATCAACAATATTCTTGGATTGTAGCCGGGAATCAAAGGGGATATAAAGATGGACAACTTGATAATGCTAAAATTTCTATGGACAATGTGTTTCAAGTTATATTTGAGAAACCTCCTGACAAAAACACATCTATGGAGGATAAGAAGAAAGATGACAATACTTGAATCTATGCATTATGCCTAGCTAGGGGCATAAAACGATAGCGCTTGTTGGGAGGCAACCCAATGAATAGAATTTATTTTTGCCTTTTATTTCTATTCTTGAGTGTTTGCACAATTATTCCTCTGTTATAATTGTGTTTTTTATGTTTTAATTAGTGTTTGTGCCAAGTGAAGCCTTTAGGATAACTTTGGGTGATAGCTGATTTGATCCTGTTGAAAAACAGAAACTTTTGCGTCCAGTAACAGAATTGTTAAAATTGACAGGAGCGACGAAAAATTCTGAAGTTTTTACACAAGATTTATATACAAATTACCTCAGTTGTACAAAGTTTTCAGAAATTTTGGAGTTGCATAAGTATGAGTAAAATTCGTGTCTTTACAGACTATTCTTTTTTTGACAGATTCTGTTTTCGTTGCATTGTGTGCTTATTTTGATGAATCTATGGATTGTATCGGGGGGTATAAGCCATGGTAAAGTTTGAATACAGTAGGTATAATGCAATAACAAAATATGAATGGGTTTTCAACAGTACTTAAAGCAAAGATTAGTTTTCTTATACTAACGGATCTCATGAAGGTTTTGTGAAGTTTTGTGTGATTGAAGTTTTCAAGTTTTGGGTGAGATCTCAACGGATGAAGGATAAGGAGTGAAAAGAGCCTAAGATTTGGGATGCCCATGGCACCCCAAGATAATATTCAAGGAGAACCAGGCAACTAAGCTTGGGGATGCCCCGGAAGGCATCCCCTCTTTCTTCTAACAACCATTGGTAATTTTACTTGAGCTATATTTTTATTCGTCACATATCATGAGTTTTGCTTGGAGCGTCTTGTATTATATGAGTCTTTGCTTGTTTTGCTTTTTAGTTTGTCGCATTCATCCTTGCTGGACACACCTATTTGAGAGAGCCAAAATTATGCTATGATTTGTTAGAATTGCTCTATGTGCTTCACTTAAATTTTTTGAGCTATGGAAGTGCTCTAGTGCTTCACTTATATCTTTTTGAGCATGGTGTGCTTTAATTTTTGAAGAAATATGATCTCATTCTTCACTTAGATTATTTTGAGAGTTAGTAAAATTTTGAAGAAATTCTCTCATGCTTCACTTATATTATTTTAAGAGATGAAAATTTTTATGCCCATGTTCTTCACTTAAATTTGTTTGAGCTTGTCAAAAGCAATGGCAATATATGAAACTAGTCCCAAAGTGATAGATATTCAAGAGGGATATAATAAAAACTTTCATTAAGATCATTGGACAAAATAAACTTGATTCTTTGTAATAGTTTTGAGATATGATGATAGTAATATGTGAGTCATGTTGGTTAGTAATTATGCTTTAGAAAGAATATTGGTGTTAAGGTTTGTGATTCCCTATGCAAGCACGAAAGTCAATAGTCATGCAATGAAATTACATCCTACTTGTGGTGCATTATTCGGTGTTAGTTATGCTTAATGCTCGTTTATGTGAATTTTCTTTTCTTGGTTGGTTGCTTCTCAATCTATTTGCTAGCCTTTCCTTGTACTAAGTGGGAATACTACTTGTGCATCCAAAATCCTTAAACCCAGTTATGCCATATGACTCTACCATACCTACCTATATGCGGTATTTCCATGCCGTTCTAAGTAAATTTGTATGTGCCAACTCTAATTTTCGAAATGAATTTCCTTTTTGTGTGCCCGTACCACTTATGAAGCAGCAGGGGGTGGCCAATATTTTTCCATGCTAGATGTGTTATTCTCAAGATAAGTGTATATTCACTTGTCATTGCAAGAGAGTGTGGCGGTAATAGGGATGCCCAGTCCCGAAATGAAAAAGAAATTTACTTTATGTTGTCAAATAATAAGTCCTTCGAAAGTGTTGGTATGGAAGGCACCCGTGGATACGGCTAGCCATGGATTGTGAAAGAATGGCGGAAAAATGAATAAACTTTATTTTATGTTTGGGAACCGCCTATGATGTATCTAGCATGGAAAGTTTTGGGAACTACTCGGTCGTTTTTGTTGACGGGAAAAGCATGCCTCTCAAAATATTTTATCTCTCAATTTAAGCTTTGAGCTCTGGCACCTCTACAAATATCTGCTTCCCTCTGCGAAGGGCCTATCTATTTACTTTTATGCAATTTTTATTTTTATTTGAGTCTTCATCTTCTCTTATAAAGCACCAACTAGGGAGCACTATGATCATACTCGTGCATTGGGTGTAGCTAATATTCGAGTGTGTTTCATGAATGGATCAATGATTGAGCATGATGGGCTAGGGATAGCTTTCTTTAGTGTTGATATTTTGAAAGACATGGTTGCTTGTTGATATGCTTGAGTATTGAAGTCTTCATGTCAATTATAGACTATTGCTTTGAACCATCTAAAAGTCCAAATATCCATGCTACAAAAGAAAAGAATATGTGATGAACATGTTAGGCAGCATTCCACATCAAAACTTCTGTTTTTATCATTTACCTACTCGAGGACGAGTAGGAATTAAGCTTAGGGATGCTGATACGTCTCCAATGTATCTATAATTTTTTATTGTTCCATGTTGTTATATTATCATTCTTGTATGTTTTACCTTCATTTTATAGCAACTTTATATCATTTTTTGGGACTAACCTATTGACATAGTGCCTAGTGCCAGTTGTTGTTTTTTGCTTGTTTTTTACTTCGCAGAATATCAATACCAAACAAAGTCCAAATGCCACGAAACTTTTTGGAGATTTTTTTGGACCAGAAGACAACTTGGGAGACAAGGAAGCACCAGAGGGGAGGCCCGTGGGGCCCACAACCCACCAGGGCACGCCATAGGCCCCTGGCGTGCCCAGGTGGGTGGTGGGGCCCACGGGAGTCTCCTCCACCGCCTCTCAGCTCTATAAATACTCAGATATTCCAGAAACCCGAGGGGAGCGATCAAAACAAAATTCCAGCCGCCGCAAGTTCCAGAACCACGAGATCCAATCTAGAGCTCTATTCCGGCACTCAGTAAGAAGGGAACACGATCACAGAGGGGTTTATCATCCTCATTGGTGCTCCTCCGATGATGCGTGAGTAGTTCACCATAGACCTACGGGTCTGTAGGCAGTAGCTAGATGGCTTCTTCTCTCTTTTTGATTCTCAATACAATGTTCTCCTCGATGTTCTTGGAGATCTATTTGATGTAATGACTTTTTGCGGTGTGTTTGTTTGGATCCGATGAAGTGCGAGTTTATGATCAGATCTATTTATAAATATTATTTGAGTTTTCTTTTTATCTCTTATATGCATGATTGTTATAGCCTCATATTTCCTCTCCGAAACTTTGGTTTGGTTTGGCCAACTAGATTGATTTTTCTTGCAATGGGAAGAGGTGCTTTGTGATGGGTTTGATCTTGCGGTGTCCTCACCCAGTGACAGAAGGGGTTGCGAAGCACGCATTTATCGTTGCTATTAAGGATAAAAAGATAAGGTCTATTCCTACATGAATAGATCTTGTCAACATCATGTCATCGTTCTTATTGCATTACTCCGTTTCTCCATGAACTTAAAACACTAGATGCATGCTGGATACCGGTCGATGTGTGGAGTAATAGTAGTAGATGCAGGCAGGAGTCGGTCTACTAATCTTGGACGTGATGCCTATATACATGATCATTGCATTGGATATCGTCATAATTATTTGTTCTTCTATCAATTGCCCAACAGTAATTTGTTTACCCACCGTATGCTATTTTCTCAAGAGAAGCCAATAGTGAAATCTACGGCCCCCGGGTCTATCTTTTGTCATATTGTTTTCAGATCTATTATTCCAAAAACCCCAAAAACACCTTGCTGCACTTTTTCTTTACTTATTTTATTTCATGTTTTTGCTAGATCTATTTATCCAATCTCATACAATTTTACCTATCTTTTTACTGTGGAGGGATTGACAACCCCTCTTACGCGTTGGGTTGCAAGTATTTGTTCTTTGTGTGCAGGTACCGTTTACATAGTGTTGCTTGGTTCTCCTACTGAATTGATAACCTTAGTTTCATAACTGACGGAGATACTTACCGTTGATGTGATGCATCATCCTCTCCACTTCGGGGAAATAACAACGCAGATACAAGCAATCAGGGCCGCACCCTTGATCGTCCTTGTGGTGAGGAACTCCAGCTCGATGTTCCATTCCGCGACGCGGCCACTGGCGTTGGGACTGCACAGGACTTGCTCCAGCTTGTACGACGTGATCACCTTGACGGGGTAGCCCTGGAAGTAGTGGCGCAGCTTCTTAGAGGCAAGAAGGAGTGAGAGGAGAAGCTTCTGCTGCATGGGGTACTGCTCGCGGGCGTCTCGCAGCACCGTGCTGACAAAGTAGACGGGGTGCTCCATGAGGCGCGGAGTTGTGGGAGCTGTGGCATGCGCCTCGTGAGGCACGACAGGCGGCTCTCCAGGGGCCTCCGGAGGGGGCCCTCGGCAGGCGCCGAAGTGGTCTCAGCAGGCTCAGATGCGACATCGGCAGGCACAGGCGCTGCATCCTTCTTCTTAACGGGAGCTTGCTCTTCTCGTTCTGCAACCAGGGCCACACTGACCGTCTGGGGGGCGCGAAGTACAGGAGTAGAGGCTCGCGAGGGCGTGGGGCGACCGTGACAGGAGGGCTCATGAGGTACTTCTTGAGGCCCTCGAAGGCCGCGTCAGCCTCAGGAGTCCACTTGAAGGGGTCAGACCTCTTCATAAGCTTGAAGAAAGGCCAGGCCTTCTTGCCAAACTTGGAGATGAAACGCCCGAGCGAGGCCAGGCAGCCTGCCAGGCGCTTCATTTCCTTGAGGATCCTTGTAGGGTGCATCTCCTCAATGGCATTGATCTTCTCGGGGTTGGCCTGATGCCGCGGGGGGGAGACCAAGAAGCCAAGCAGCTTGCATGAAGGGACTTCGAAGACGCACTTGGCGCGGTTGAGCTTGAGGTTGATCTTGCACGGGTCGGCGATTGTTTCTTTGAGGTCCGCGATGAGAGAGCTCGCCTCGCGAGTCTTGATGACGATGTCATCGTCGTAGGCTTCGGCATTTCTTCCCATCTGGGGCCCCAGGCCAATGCAAATTAGCCTCGTGAAGGTGGCTCCAGCACTCTTCAAGCCGAAGGGCATGCATACATAGTAGAACATGCGCAGGGGGTGATGAAGGCGGTCTTCTCCTCGTCCCCCTCTGCCATCTTGATCTGGTGATGGCCCGAGAAGGCGTCTAGAAAGCATAGCAAATCACACCCAATGGTGGAGTCCATGATCTCGTCGATCCGTGGGAGAGGAAAGGGGTCCTTGGGACAGGCCTTGTTGAGGTTGGTGAAGTCGACACACATGCGCTTGCTACCATTTTCCTTGGTGACAACGAGAGGGTTGGCATCCACTCGGGGTGGAGCATCTCACGGATGATCCATGCCTCTTGAAGCTTCTCGACCTCCTATATAATGAACTCTTGCTACTCGGGTGCCTGGCATCGTACCTTTTGCTTCATGGGTCGTGCATTGGGGCACATGGCTAAGTGGTGCTCGATCACCTCCCTCGGTACACCGGACATGTCTGATGCTATCCAGGCGAACATATCAGCATTTGCCCGAAGGAAGGTGACGAGCTCGCCTTCCTATTCGGGGGAGAGGCCGACCCCGATAGTGAGGGAGGGGCCTGCGCCGCTACCGTCCAACGACACCTTCTTCGTCTCCGCGCGAATCTGTGAGAACTGCGGCTTCTTTGCGGGGGTGGGCTCGGCAGGCCCTGCCTCGTCTTCGTCAGCGGGGTACACGGTGGCGGTAGCCTTGTAGGCGTGTTCGAGGGTGTGCATCGCGTCCTTCTCATCGCAGCGGACGAAGATGGTCCCGCCGCAGCCCGACATCTTGACGGTGTTGTAGGCGTGGTGGGTCACTGCCATGAACTTGGCGAGCGCAGGCTAGCCCAAGATGGCGTTGTACGACAGGCCGATGTGTGCCACGTCGAAGTCGATGACCTCGGTGTGGTAGTTCTTGCGGGAGCCGAAGGTGATGGGAAGGCGCACTTGCTCGAGGGGCACTGATGCGTCTCCAACGAATCTATAATTTTTGCTTGTTCCATGCTGTTATATTATCATTCTTGGATGTTTCACAATCATTTTATAGCAACTTTATATCATTTTTTGGGACTAACCTATTGACATAGTGCCCAATGCCAGTTGCTGTTTTTTGCTTGTTTTTTATGTCACAGAATATCAGTACCAAACGGAATCCAAATGCAGCGAAACTTTTTGGAGATTTTTTTTTTGGACCAGAAGACACCCAGTGGGCCAAGAAAGTACCAGAGGGGAGGCCCGTGGTGGGCAAAACCCACCAGGGCGCGCCCAGGAGCCAGGCACGCCCAGGGGGGTTATGCCCCCCACGGAGACCTCCTGCACCACCTCTTCGCACTATAAATTCCCAAATATTCCAGAAACCCTAAGGGAGTCGACAAAACACAATTCCAGCAGCCGCAAGTTCCAGAACCACGAGATCCAATCTAGACACCATCACGGAGGGGTTCATCATCCTCATTGGTGCCTCTCTAAAGATGCGTGAGTAGTCCACCATAGACCTAAGGGTCCGTAGGTAGTAGCTAGATGGCTTCCTCTCTCTCTTTTGATTCTCAATACAATGGTCTCTTGGAGGTCTATTTGATGTAACTCTTTTTTGCGGTGTATTTGTTGGGATCTGACGAACTTTGAGTTTATGATCAGATCTATATCCATGAATATTATTTGAATCTTCTTTTGATCTCTTATATGCATGATTATTTATAGCCTCGTATTTCTTCTTCGAATCTTTGGTTTAGTTAGGCCAACTAGATCAATTTTTCTTGCCAAGGGAAGAGGTGCTTTGTGATGGGTTCGATCTTGCGGTGTTCTTTCCCAGTGACAGAAGGGGCAGCAAGACACGCATGTATTGTTGCTATTAAGGATAACAAGATGGGAGTTATTCCTACATGAATAGATCTCGTCTACATCATGACATCGCTCTTATTGCATTACTCCGTTTCTCCATGAACTTAATACACTAGATGCATGCAGGATAGCGGTCGATGTGTGGAGTAATAGTAGTAGATGCAGGCAGGAGTCGGTCTACTAATCTTGGACGTGATGCCTATATATTGATCATTGCCTTGGACATCGTCCTAATTATTCGATCTTCTATCAATTGCCCAACAGTAATTTGTTTACCCACCGTGTGCTATTTTCTCGAGAGAAGCCACTAGTGAAATCTACGGCCCCCGGGTCTATTCTTTATCATATTTGCTTTGAGATCTATTTTTATTCGCTTTTATTTTCAGATCTATTTTTCTAAAAACCCAAAAATACCTTGCTGCACTTTTTTATTACTTATTTTATTTTGTGTTTTATCGAGAGCTATTTATCCAATCTATCACAAATATTTTCCCATCAACTTGCCAATTTCTGGCATCGTTACCTAGGAGGGATTGACAACCCCTCTTACGCGTTGGGTTGCAAGTATTTGTTATTTGTGTGCAGGTACAATTTACATAGTGTTGCCTGGTTCTCCTACTGGATTGATATTTTGGTTTCATAACTGAGGGAAATACCTATCGTAGCTGTACTGCATCATCCCTTCCTCTTTGGGGAAATACCGACGCAGTTTCAAGCGATATCAAAAGGAATTTCTGGCGCCGTTGCCGGGGAGACATCTTCAGCATCTGTCAGGTTCCTAATCACAAATCACATCTGCTTGCAATTTACATTATTTTCCATTTGCCTCTCATTTTCATCTCCCCCACTTCACAAAAATTTGCCTTTTTATTCGCCTTCTTTTCATTTGCCTTTTTCTTGTTTGATCTTTTGTTTGCCTGTGTTGCCATGTGCCTTCTATATGCTTGCATCTTCGCTTGGTAAAAATCTATTGATATGGATCCCCATCCACTTGCTAATCTTTTTAAAAGATCCAATCATGATGAACCAATTGCTAGTGAGTTGAGTGCACTAGATTATCTTTATGAAGTTTTGCTTGAGATTCGTGAATTTGAAAATTGTGATGAAGAAATTTATGAAGTGATTCATGATAGCTCCTTGAATGAAAAGCATGATTGCAATTATTTTACTACAAATTCTATTACTGTCAATCATGCTAATATTATGCAAAACCCCAAGCTTGGGGATACTAATTTTGCTATGTCCACTACTTATTGCAATGATCATGATTGAGGTGATTCTTCTTATGATATTGAAAATTTAATTAAGCCTCATGATGAATATGATATTGATAATAATGTTTGCAATAATATCGAAAGTGGGTTTGGAAGAGCGTCAACTTTAGGTAAAAATAATCCCACATATTTGGAGAGTGTTCAATCTTACGAATTTTTTGATGAAAGTGGGTTTGGAGAGGTCATGACTTTACTTGATGTTAATCCCACTATCTTGGAAGATTATAAAACTTTTATGCATGTGGATCATGAAGTGAAAATTTTATATGGTAGCTATATCCTTGAATTTGATTATGATCCTACATGTAATTATTATGAGAGAGCAAAATATGGTTGTAGAAATTTTCATGTTACTAATTTACCTCTCGTTATGTTGAGATTGCTATTGTTTCTTTCTCCTTCCTTGCATATGCAATATATTTCTTGTCTTGATAATTTGTTTGCTTATAAAATTCCTATGCATAGGAAGTATGTTAGACTTAAATGTGTTTTTCACATGTTTTTTATGATGCTCTCTTTGTGTTTCAATTATTATCTTTTATGTGAGCATCAAATAAATATTATGCCTAGCTAGGGGCATAAAACGACAGCGCTTGTTGGGAGGCAACCCAATGAATAAAATTTATTTTTGCCTTTTTCTTTCTGTTCTTGAGTGTTTACACAATTATGCCTCTGTTATGATTGTGTTTTTTATGTTTTAATTAGTATTTGTGCCAAGTAAAGCCTTTGGGATAGCTTTGGTGATAGTTGATTTGATCCTATTAAAAAATAGAAACTTTTCCGTCCAGTAACAGAATTGTTTGAATCCACAAGAGCGATGAAAAATTCTGAATTTTTAGACAAGATTTATACAAATTTCCTCTGTTGTCCTAATTTCTCAGAATTTTTGGAGTTACAGAAGTACGAGAACAATTCGCATCTTTACAGACTGTTCTGTTTTTGACCGATTCTGTTTTCTTTGCATTGTGTGCTTATTTTGATGAATCTATGTATTGTATCGGGGGGTATAAGCCATGGCAAAGTTAGTATACAGTATATATATTGCAATAACAAATTTTGAATGGGTTTTCAACAGTAATTAAAGTAAAGATTGGTTTTCTTATACTAACGGATCTCACGAAGGTTTTGTTAAGTTTTGTGTGATTGAAGTTTTCAAGTTTTGGGTGAGATCACGATGCATGAAGGAATAAGGAGTGAAAAGAGCCTAAGCTTGGGGATGACCCATGGCACCCCAAGTTAATATTCAAGGAGAACCAAGCAACTAAGCTTGGGGATGCCCCGGAAGGCATCCCACTTTCTTCTAACGATCATCGGTATTTTACTTGAAGCTATATTTTTATTCGTCACATATCATGAGTTTTGCTTGGAGCGTCTTGTATTATATGAGTTTTTGCTTGTTTTGCATTTTAGTTTGTCACAAGTATCCTTGCTGGACACACCTATTTGATAGAGTCAAAATTATGCTATGATTTGTTAGAATTGCTCTTTATGCTTCACTTAAATTTTTTGAGCTATGGAATTGCTCTAGTGCTTCACTTATATCTTTTTGAGCACGGTGTGATTTAATATTTTTGAAGAAATACTCTCATGCTTCACTTAGATTTATTTGAGAGTTAGTAAATTTTTGAAGAAATTCTCTCATGCTTCACTTATATTATTTTGAGAGACAAAAAATTTTATGGTCATGTTCTTCACTTAAATTTGATTGAGCTATCTAAAAGCAATTGCAATATATGAAACTAGTCCCAAAGTGATAGATATTCAAGAGGGATATAATATAAACTTTCATGAAGACAATTGGACAAAATAAACTTGATTCTTTGTAATAGTTTTGAGATATGATGATAGTGATATGTGAGTCATGTTGGTGAGTAATTATGCTTTAGTAAGAATATTGGTGTTAAAGTTTGTGATTCCCTATGCAAGCACGAAAGTCAATAGTTATACAATGAAATTACATCCTACTTGTGGTGCATTATTCGGTGTTAGTTATGCTTAATGCTCTCTTATGTGATTTTTCGTTTCTTGGTTGGTTGCTTCTCAATCTCTTTGGTAGCCTCCACTTGTACTAAGTAGAAATACTACTTGTGCATCCAAAATCTTTAAACCAGTTTTGCCATATGAGTCCACCATACATACCTATATACGGTATTTCCATGCCGTTCTAAGCAAATTTGTATGTGCCATCTCTAAATTTTCAAAATGAATTTCCTTTTCGTGTGCTCATACCGCTCATGAAGCGGCAGGGGGTGGCCAATATTTTCCATGCTAGATGTGTTATTCTCATGATGAGTGTTTATTCACTTGTCATTGCACGAGAGTGCGGCTGTAATAGGGAGGCCCAGTTCCGAAATGAAAAGAAATTTACTTTGTGTTGTCAAATAATAAATTCCTTGGAAAGTGTTGGTATGGAAGGCACCCGTGGATACGGCTAGCCATGGATTATGAAAGAATGGTGGAAAAAGGAATAAATTTTATTTTATGTTTGGGAACCGCCTATGATATATCTGGCATGTAAAGTGTTGGGAATTACTCGGTCGTTTTCATTAACAGGAAAAGTATGCCTCTCAAAAAAAATATCTCTCAATTTAAGCTTTGAGCTATGGCACCTCTACAAATCCCTACTTCCCTCTGCGAAGGGCCTATCTATTTACTTTATGCAAAAATTTTGAGTCTCCATATTCTCTTATAAAGCACCAACTAGGGAGCACTATGATCATATTTGAGCATTGGATGTAGCTAATATGCGAGTGTGTTTCATGAATGGATCAATGATTGAGCATGATGGGCTAGGGATAACTTTCTTTAGTGTTGATATTTTGAAAGACATGGTTGCTTGTTGATATGCTTGAGTATTGAAATCTTCTTGTCAAAACTAAACTATTGCTTTAAACCATATAAAAGTCCAAATGTCCATGCTACAAAAGAAAAGAATATGTGATGAACATGTTAGGCAATATTCGACATCAAAAATTCTGTTTTTTATCATTTACCTACTCGGGGACGAGTAGGAATTAAGCTTGGGGATGCTGATACGTCTCCAACGTATCTATAATTTTTGCTTGTTCCATGCTGTTATATTATCTTTCTTGGATGTTTTATAATCATTTTATAGCAACTTTATATCATTTTTTGGGACTAACCTATTGACATAGTGCCCAGTGCCAGTTGATATTTTTTGCTTGTTTTTTACGTCGCAGAATATCAGTACCAAACGGAGTCCAAATGCAACAAAACTTTTTGGAGATTTTTTCTGGACCAGAAGACACCCAGTGGGCCAAGAAAGTACCAGAGGGGAGGCCGGTGGTGGGCACAACCCACCAGGGCGCGCCCAGGGGGGTTGTGCCCCCCACGGAGACCTACCGCACTGCCTCTTCTTCCTATAAATTCCCAAATATTCCAGAAACCCTAGGGGAGTCAACAAAACACAATTCCAGCCGCCGCAAGTTCCAGAACCACGAGATCCAATCTAGACACCATCACAGAGGGGTTCATCATCCTCATTGGTGCCTCTCCGATGATGCGTGTGTAGTCCACCATAGACCTAAGGGTCCGTAGGCAGTAGCTAGATGGCTTCCTCTCTCTTTTGATTCTCAATACAATGGTCTCTTGGAGATCTATTTGATGTAACTCTTTTTTGTGGTGTGTTTGTTGGGATCCGATGAACTTTGAGTTTATGGTCAGATCTATATCCATGAATATTATTTGAGTCTTCTTTTGATCTCTTATATGCATGATTATTTATAGCCTCGTATTTCTTCTTTGAATCTTTGGTTTAGTTAGGCCAACTAGATCGATTTTTCTTGCCATGGGAAGATGTGCTTTGTGATGGGTTCGATCTTGCGGTGTTCTTTCCCAGTGATAGAAGGGGCAGCAAGACACGCATGTATCGTTGCTATTAAGGATAACAAGATGCGGGTTATTCCTACATGAATAAATCTCGTCTACATCATGTCAGCGCTCGTATTGCATTACTCCATTTCTCCATGAACTTAATACACTAGATGCATGCTGGATAGCGGTCGATGTGTGGAGTAATAGTAGTAGATGCAGGCAGGAGTCGGTCTACTAATCTTGGACGTGATGCCTATATATTGATCGTTACCTTGGATATCGTAATAATTATTCGATCTTCTATCAATTGCCCAACAATAATTTGTTTACCCACTGTGTGCTATTTTCTCGAGAGAAGCCACTAGTGAAATCTACGGCCCCCGGGACTATTCTTTATCATATTTGCTTTGAGATCTATTTTTTTCGCTTTTATTTTCAGATCTATTATTCCAAAAACCCAAAAATACCTTGCTGCACTTTTTTTATTACTTATTTTATTTTGCTTTTTATCAAGAGCTATTTATCCAATCTATCACAAACATTTTCCCGTCAACTTGCCAATTTCTTGCGTCGTTACCTAGGAGGGATTGACAACCCCTCTTACGCATTGGGTTGCAAGTATTTGTTCTTTGTGTGCAGGTACCGTTTACATATTGTTCTCCTACTGGATTGATACCTTGTTTTCATAACTGAGGGAAATACCTACCGTAGCTGTACTGCATCATCCCTTCCTCTTTGGGGAAATACCGACACAGTTTCAAGCAACATCCGGCACCGTGGAGCCGCCAGTCATGCCCGAGAAGGGCCTTATGGGTATCAAGCGCTCGTAGGGCATTTGGAGCTATTCGAAGGTTTCCACGGAGATTGCGTTAAGGCCGGCCGCCGTTGATGAGCGTCTTGGTGACCGCCACGTTGTTAATGGTGGGCATGCACATTGAAGGGATGGTGCCCACGGACTTTGTAGACTTGGGGTGATCGCCGTAGTCAAAGCCAATGGGGTACTGCGACCACTTCAGGGGCTTGGAGTATGCAGGCTCCGGGAGGGCAACGTTCACCTCGCGGGAGAACTGCTTGAAGTGGCAGTTGGACGGGGGAGCCTGGGCTCCGCCAAGGACACAGGCCACCGCGCGAGGCTCCTGATAGCCCCCAGCGTTATCCTCAAGCAGGTTGTTGTTGTTCCTGTTGGGGCACAGCAGGGCAGCATTGCCCTGCTGAGGGTTGGCCTGTCGAGGCTGGTTCTGCCAACCCTGGCGAGAGTTGTTGTTGTTGTTATCATTGTCGCGATCCTTCCAACGTCCAGCCTTTCGGTTGCCGCCGCGGCCTGAGCCGCACTCGTTGCGGTCGCCGCGCTTCTCCTGCCGCTCGTCATGAAGCAACTTGAGCTCGTGGCAGTCTTCAGTGGCACGGGAGTGCATGTTGTGGTAGGTGCAGAAGGGATGCCCATCCTTCTTGATCTCATCGTGGTTGCGTCCGCGCTTCCTCTCAGGCTCCGCCGCAAGCACAACGGGGCCCTTGTGCTTGATGTCCTTGCCCTTAGGCTTGGTGACGTCGAGGTCGACGTCGGGGTCGTTATGGGCGAAGAGACGGCCTTCCTCGGCCTTGGCGCACTTGTCGGTGAGGTCAAACAGCTAAACCACGGAGTAGAGGCTCGTCGTTGATGTCCAGCTTCTCGCGCATCCTGACGTCCATGACGCCATTGGAGAACGCAGCAATGACCGCGGCGTCGGAGGCGCGCGGGATCTTGTTGCGCACTTGGCTGAAGCGCTGGATGTACTTGCGGAGGGTTTCGTCAGGGCGCTGGCAGATGGCGCGTAGGGCGCTGAGCATCAGGGGGTGGTCGGGCATGCCCTTGAAGTTGGAGACGAACTGTCAGCACAGTTCAGCCCACGAGGAGATGGAGACCTCGGGGAGGTTCATCAGCCACGAGCGCACGGCGTCCTTGAGGGCCATGGGGAACCAGTTCGCCATGACCCTATCATCACCTTCCGCGGCTTGGATGCTCATGGTGTAGAGTTGCAGGAACTCCACGGGGTAGTGCTGCCGTTGAGCGATGCGGCAGCTCCGGCTTGAACTTCACGGGCCACACCACCTGGCGCAGCTCACGGGTAAGGGCGAGGTAGCCCTCACTGTAGGAGACGACGCCACTGGCGAAGGCGGCGCATTCTGGCGACTGGCCGCGGTGACATCCTCGATGGTGCGGTTTTGGCGGTCACGCTACTTCCCGAGGAGCACGTGCGCGTCGGGCGGTGTGCGCCTAATGATCTGGCAGCCGGGATCACCGTCATTGCGTGGAGGGGGTGGAGGAGACGTGTCATGCCCCGCTCGTGTGTCACGCGATGACGGAGGGGGCATGGAGCGCGAAGGGGCCGAAGCGTCCCCGACCAAGTTGATGAGCTCGGTGATGCGGGCGAGCCAGGCGTCGTACCCATCCTCGGTGGGGCGGTAGCACAGTAGCTCTTGCGCCATGAGCAACACTGCCTGTGGAGCCGGCGGGCGAGCGAAGATGTAGTGGCGATG
The DNA here is from genome assembly GCA_011799875.1 of Thinopyrum elongatum. NCBI lineage: Eukaryota > Viridiplantae > Streptophyta > Magnoliopsida > Poales > Poaceae > Thinopyrum > Thinopyrum elongatum. The sequence continues at coordinate 356,504,806 of CM022302.1, read as the reverse complement.
CAGGCCAGCGACGTCTGCTACTGCTGGTGCTGGTGACCCCCCACCGATGGGTGGTCGGAGGAGGCCTTCGCCTCCGGCTCCACGCCCATGGTGCCGCGCTATGCTGCCGGTGGCGGGCGCCACCGATGGGCTCCGTCTGGACGCGGTTGGTGATACATCCATTTTGCATCATGTTTTTATGTTGATATTTATTGCATTATGGGCTGTTATTTCACATTATGGTATAATACTTATGCCTTTCTCTCTTATTTTACAAGATTTACATGAAGAGGGAGAATGCCGGCAGCTGGAATTCTGGACCAGAAAGGAGCAAATTTGAGATACCTATTCTGCACAACTCCAAATGTCCTGAAACTTTACGGAGAATTGTTTTGGAATATATAAAAAATATTGGGTGAAGAAATAACAAAAGGGGACCCACCAGGTGGTCATAAGCCTGGGGGCACGCCCCCTGAGCTTATGGGCCCCCTGGCCAGCCCCCGGTGTCCATCTTCTGCTATATGGAAGGTTTTGAACTAAAAAAAGCACGAAGGAAGCTTTCGGGACGAAGCGCCACCGTCTCGAGGCGGAACCTGGGCAGAAGCAATCTAGCGCTCCGGCAGAGCGATTCTGCCGGGGAAACTTCCCTCTGGGGGGGGGGGGAATCGAAGCCATCGTCATCATCACCGATCCTCTCATCGTGGGAGGGTCAATCTTCATCAACATCTTCATCAGCACCATCTCCTCTCAAACCCTAGTTCATCTATTGTATTCAATCTTTGTCTCAAAACCTCAGATTGGTACCCGTGGGTTGCTAGTAGTGTTGATTATTCCTTGTAGTTGATGCTAGTTGGTTTATTTGGTGGAAGATCATATATTCAGATCCTTAATGATATTCAATACCCCTCTGATCTTGAACATGAGCATGCTTTGTGAGTAGTTACGTTTATTCCTGAGGACATGGGAGAAGTCTTGTTATAAGTAATCATGTGAATTTGGTATTCGTTCGATATTTTGATGAGATGTATGTTGTCTTTCCTCTAGTGGTGTCATGTGAACGTCGACTACATGACACTTCACCATGATTTGGGCCTAGGGGAAGGCATTGGGAAGTAATAAGTAGATAATGGGTTGCTAGAGTGACAGAAGCTTAAACCCTAGTTTATGCGTTGCTTCGTAAGGGGCTGATTTGGATCCACATGTTTCATGCTCTGGTTAGATTTATCTCAATTCTTCTGTCGTAGTTGCGGATGCTTGTGAGAGGGGTTAATCATAAGTGGGAGGCTTGTCCAAGTAAGGACAACACCCAAGCACTGGTCCACCCACATATCAAATTATCAAAGTAATAAACGCGAATCATATGAGCATGATGAAAACTAACTTGACGATAATTCCCATGTGTCCTCGGAAGCGCTTTGCTTTATATAAGAGTTCGTCCAAGCTTATCCTTTTCTATAAAAAGGATTGGACCACCTTGCTGCACTTTTGCTACACTTATTACCTATTACTCGTTACGAATTATCTTACTACCAAACTATCCATTACCGACAATTTCAGTGCCTGCAAAAAATACCTTGCTGAAAACCGCTTGTCATTTCCTTCTGCACCTCGTTGGGTTCGATACTCTTACTTATCGAAAGGACTATGATTGATCCCCTATACTTGTCGGTCATCAAGACTCTTTTCTGGCGCCGTTGCAGGGGGGTGAAGCCCCTTTGGTGAGTAGAATTTGGTAAGGAAACATTTATATTACCTGCTGAAATTTATTGTCACTTGTCACTATGGAAAATAATCCTTTGAGGAGCTTGTTCGGGGTATCTTCACCCCGACCGAAAGAACAAAGAGTTGCTTAACCTACTGCACCTACTAAAAATATTTATTATGAAATTCCTTCGGGTATGGTAGAGAAACTGCTAAATAATCCTTACGCAGGAGATGGAACACGACATCTTGATATGCACCTAATCTATGGGGATGAACTTTGTGGATTATTTAAGCTTGCAGGTTTACCCGGAGATGAAGTCAAGAAGAAGGTCTTCCCTTTATCTTTGAAGGGAAAGACATTGACATGGTATAGGCTATGTGATGATATTGGAGCTTAGAATTACAACCGATTGAAATTGGAATTTCATCAGAAGTTTTATCCTATGCATCTGGTTCATCATGATTGGAATTATATATATAATTTTTGGCCTCGTGAAGGAGAAAGTATCGCTCAAGCTTGGAGGAGGATTAAGTCAATGTTATATTCATGCCCCAATCATGAGCTCTCAAGGAAAATTATTATTCAGAATTTTTATGCTCGGGTTTCTCGTAATGATCAATCCATGCTCGATACTTCTTGTACTAGTTCTTTTATGAAGAAGACTATTGAATTCAAATGGGATCTCTCGAAAAGAATTAAACACAACTCTGAAGATTGGGAGCTCGATGAAGGTAAGGAGTCAGGTATAAAGCTTGAATTTGATTGTGTTAAAACTTTTATGGATACCGATGCTTTTCATAATTTTAGCACTAAATATGGACTTGACTCTGAGATAGTAGCTTCTTTCTATGAATCATTTGCTACTCATGTTGATCTCCCTAAGGATAAGTGGTTTAAATATCATCCTCCCATTGAAGTAAAAGTAGTAGAACCCGTTGAAGCTAGAGAAGAAACCACTACTTATAATGTTGATCATGTTATTCCAACTGCTTATATTGAGAAACCACCTTTTCCTGTTAGGATAAAAGAACATGTTAAAGCTTCAGCTGTGGTTCGTGAGAGTTATACAAGAACACCTACACCCCCTGAACAAATTAAAGTTGAACCTAATGTTGCTATGGTTAAAGATCTCTTGGTTGAAAATATTGATGGGCTTGTTATTTACTTATGTGATGAAGCTACTAGAATTGCTAAACCCGATGAAAAAGATAAACATAGACCTGTTGTTGGCATGCTTGTTGTCTCTGTTAAAATAGGAGATCATTGTTATCATGTCTTATGTGATTTGGGTGCTAGTGTGAGTGCAATCCCGTTTACTTTATATCAAGAAATTATGAATGATATTGCACATGCTGAAATAGAAGATATTAATGTTACTATTAAGCTTGCTAATAGAGATACTATTGCACCACTTAGGATTGTTAGAGATGTTGAAGTCTTGTGTGGGAAAATAAAATACCCTAGTGATTTTCTAGTTCTTGGTTCCCCACAAAATGAAATACCCTTTCTTAAACACTATTAATGCTAAGATAGATTGTGAGAAAGAAACGGTTAGTGTAAGTTTTGGTGATGTGTCTCATGAGTTTAATTTCTCCAAATTCCGTAGACAACCCCATGATAAAGAATTACCTAGTAAGGATAAAATTATTGGTCTTGCTTCTATTGTCGTGCCTCCTACCGATCCTTTAGAACAATATTTGCTAGACCATGAAAATGATATGCATATGATTGAAAGAAATGAAATAGATGAGATATTCTTTAAACAAATGTCTGTTTTGAAACACAACTTGCCTATTGAAACTCTTGGAGATCCTCTTCCACCCAAGAGTGACCCTGTGTTTGAGCTTAAACAATTACCTGATACATTGAAATATGCTTGTCTTGATGAAAAGAAGATATATCATGTTATTATTAGTGATAACCTTTCAGAGCATGAAGAAAAGAGATTATTGAAAACTATAAGGAAGCACCGTGCCGCTATTGGATATACTCTTGATGATCTTAAGGGCATTAGTCCCACTCTATGTCAGCATAAAATTAATATGGAACCTGATACTAAACCAGTTGTTGATCACCAGCGACGGTTAAATCCAAAAATGAAAGAAGTGGTAAGAAATGAAATATTAAAGCTTCTGGAAGTAGGTATAATCTATCCTATTGCTCATAGTAGATGGGTAAGTCATGTTCATTGTGTCCCTATGAAGGGAGGCATTACTATTGTTCCTAATGATAAAAATGAACTTATTCCACAAAGAATTATCACAGGTTATAGAATGGTAATTGATTTTAGAAAATTAAACAAAGCTACTAGGAAAGATCATTATCCTCTACCTTTCATTGATCAAATGCTAGAAAGACTATCAAAACATACACATTTCTGCTTTCTAGATGGATACTCTAGTTTTTCCCAAATACCTGTGTCACAAGAGGATCAAGGAAAAACTACTTTTACATGCCCTTTCGGTACTTTTGCTTATAGACGTATGCCTTTTGGTTTATGCAATGCATGTGCAACCTTTCAAAGATGTATGACTGATATATTCTCTGACTTTTGTGAAAAGATTGTTGAGGTTTTCATGGATGATTTTTCCATTTATGGAACTTCTTTTGATGATTGCTTAAGCAACCTTGATCGAGTTTTGCAGAGATGTGAAGAAACTAATCTTGTCTTGAATTGGGAGAAGTGCCACTTTATGGTTAATGAAGGTATTATCTTGGGACATAAAATCTCCGAACGAGGTATTGAAGTTGATAAAGCTAAAGTTGATGCAATTGAAAAAATGCCGTGTCCTAAGGATATCAAAGGTATAAGAAGTTTCCTTGGTCATGCTGGTTTCTATAGAAGATTTATTAAAGACTTCTCTAAAGTTGCTAGGCCTCTCACTAATCTTTTGCAAAAAGATGTTCCATTTGTTTTTTATGATGATTGTGTAGAAGCATTTGAAATCCTTAAGAAAGCCTTAATTGTTCAACCTCCTGATTGGAACCCACCCTTTGAAATTATGTGTAATGCTAGTGATTATGTCGTTGGTGTTGTTCTAGGACAAAGAGTTGATAAGAAATTAAATGTTATCCATTATGCTAGCAAAACTCTAGACAGTGCTCAAAGAAATTATGCTACCACTGAAAAAGAATTTTTAGCAGTTGTGTTTGCTTGTGACAAATTCAGATCTTATATTGTTGATTTCAAAGTAATTGTTCACACCGATCATGCTGCTATTATATACCTTATGGAAAAGAAAGATGCTAAACCTAGACTCATTAGGTGGGTTCTCTTGCTACAAGAATTTAATTTACATATTATTGATAGGAAAGGAGCTGAGAACCCCGTAGCAAACAACTTGTCTAGATTAGAAAATATTCTTGATGACCCACTACCTACTGATGATAGCTTTCCTGATGAACAATTAGCTGTCATAAATGCTTCTCGTAGTACTCCATGGTATGCAGATTATGCTAATTATATTGTTGCTAAATTTATACCACCTAGTTTTACATACCAACAAAATAAAAAGTTTTTCTATGATTTAAGACATTACTTCTGGGATGACCCACACCTTTATAAAGAAGGAGTAGATGGTGTTATTAGATGTTCTGTACCTGAGCACAAACAGGAACAAATCCTACGAAAGTGTCACTCCGAGGCTTACGGAGGACACCATGCTGGAGACAGAACTGCACACAAGGTATTACAATCTGGTTTTTATTGGCCTACTCTTTTCAAAGATGCTCGTAAGTTTGTCTTGTCTTGTGATGAATGTCAAAGAATTGGTAACATTAGTAGACGTCAGGAAATGCCTACGAATTATTCACTTGTTATTGAACAATTTCATGTTTGGGGATTTGATTGTATGGGAACTTTTCCTTCCTCCAATGGGTATACACATATTTTGGTTGTTGTTGATTATGTTACTAAGTGGGTAGAAGCTATTCCAACTAGTAGTGCTGATCATAACACCTCCATTAAAATGCTTAAAGAAGTTATTTTCCCGAGGTTTGGAGTCCCTAGATATTTAATGACTGATGGTGGTTCACACTTTATTCATGGTGCTTTCCGTAAATTGCTTGCTAAGTATGATGTTAACCATAGAATTGCATCTCCTTATCATCCTCAGTCTAGTGGTCAAGCAGAATTAAGTAATAGAGAAATAAAATTGATCTTGCAAAAGACTGTTAATAGATCTAGGAAGAATTGGTCTAAGAAACTCGATGATGCTTTATGGGCTTATAGAACTGCTTATAAAAATCCTATGGGTATGTGATACGTCTCCAACATATCTATAATTTTTTATTCTTCCATGCTATTATATTATACATCTTGGATGTTTTATATGCATTAATATGCTATTTTATATCATTTTTTGGGACTAACCTATTAACCTAGTGCCCAGTGCCAGTTGCTGTTTTTTCCTTGTTTTTGTCTTTACAGAAAATCAATACCAAACAGAGTAAAACTTTACGATGATTTTTCTGGGACCAGAAGACACCTAGGAAGCTTCGGGAGGAGGCCAGAAGACCCACTAGGAGGCCACAAGCCCTAGAGGCGCGCCCCAGGGGGGCGCCCCCTAGGCTTGTGGGCCCCTCGCAGATCTCCTAACCCTAATACTGGCTCCATAAATACTCAAATATTCCCCATATACCAGAGGGCACACCAAAAATAATTTGCCGCCGCCGCAAGCTTCTATTCTCGTGAGATCCCATCTTGGGGCCTTTTCTGGCACTCCACCAGAGGGGGATTCAATCACGGAGGTCCTCTACACCAACCTTGCTGCCCTTCTGATGATGTGTGAGTAGTTTACCACAGACCTACAGGTCCATAGCTAGTAGCTAGATGGCTTCTTCTCTCTCTTTGATCTTCAATACAATGTTCTCCTCGATGTTCTTGGAGTTCTATTCGATGTAATTTTCTTTTACGGTGCGTTTGTTGAGATCCGATGAATTGTGGATTTATGATCAGATTATCTATGAATATTATTTGAGTCTTCTCTGAACTCTTTTATGCATGATTAAGATAGCTTTGTATTTCTCTCCAATCTATCAATTTGGTTTGGCCAACTAGATTGGTTTTTCTTGCAATGGGAGAGGTGCTTTGTGATGGGTTCAATCTTGCGGTGTCCTCACCCAGTGACAGTAGGGTAGCGAGGCACGTATTTGTATTGTTGCCATTAAGGATAAAAAGATGGGGGGTTTACCATATTGATTGGATCTATCCCTCTACATAATGTCATCTTGCTTAAGGCGTTACTCCGTTCTTGTTAACTTAATTCACTAGATGCATGCTGGATAGCGGTCGATGTGTGGAGTAATAGTAGTAGATGCAGGCAGGAGTCGGTCTACTTGTCACGGACATGATGCCTATATTCATGATCATTGCCTTAGATATCTTCATAACTTTGCGCTTTTCTATCAATTGCTCAACAGTAATTTGTTTACCCACCGTATGTTTTCTTCAAGAGAGAAACCTCTAGTGAAACCTATGGCCCCCGGGTCTATTTCTCATCATATATTTTCAGATCTATAAAACCAAAAACCCAAAAATACCTTGCTGCAATTTATTTATATTTACTTTATTTTGCCTTTTACTTATCTTTTATATCTATCTCTATTAGATCCCACTCTTGCAAGTGACTGTGAAGGGATTAACAACCCCTTTTTTGCGTTGTGTGCAAGTGTTTGTTAGTTTGTGCAGGTGCATCTATTGGGGACTTGCTTGTACCTCCAACTAGATTGATACCTTGGTTCTTAACTAAGGGAAATACTTATCTCTACTTTGCTGCATCACCCTTTCCTCTTCAAGTAAAAAATCAACGCAAGCTCAAGAAGTAGTAGGAAGAATTTCTGGCGCCGTTGCCGGGGAGGTTCTACATCAAGCCTACCAAGTACCTATCATAAACTCTCATCTCTTGCACTTACATTATTTGCCATTTGCCTCTCATTTTCCACTCCCCCACTTCTAAAACGTTTTCAGAAAAACACAAAAATATTTGCCTTTTTATTCGCCTTCTTTCGTTTGCCTTTTTGTTTGCTATCTTTTCTTGTGTTGCCATGTGCCTTCTATGTGCTTGCATCTTTGCTTGCTAAAAATCTATTGATATAGATCCACTTAAAGTTTTCCAATTGGATCATCTTTGATCCATATTTGCTCGTGCTGAAACCCCAACTGGTTTAGTTGAGGGAAAATCATTAGATGAGCATGCTCATTTTGTGCGTCATCGTTTGTCTCAAAAAGGGGGACTCTTATGGAATCAAATAAATTGTTTGCTATGCTATGCTTGGAATCTATGTGAAATTTATGATTTTACTTGTTGCTCAAAGAACCCTAAAAAACACCTTCCCTACCTATGTGAGTTTAATGATAATGCAATCCTATCTTCTTATGCCAAAGGTGTTTATAGTTACTATGATATCGAACAAACTGAAGAATTTGTTGCTCTTAAGGGTGCTTATGAAGTTGCTTGTTTGATTGAAAAGTATGATATTACTCTCTACAAATCTGAAAATTTTGACATACTTAAATATTGCTATGAAAACTATGCTCATAATGCCTATGTTAAAGAATTTATTGAGAAAATGACCGTTGCTTTGGGAGAAAATAATGATATGCATGGATCTATAGATAATTATGATTCTGTTGATTTGATTGAAATATCCCCCCTTGATGAACATGATGCTTGCTATTCTTATGTCCATGATGCCAATATTAATTATACATATGAAGATGAACTTGCTATAGTTCCTTATGTTAAACATGAAATTATTGCTATTGCACCCCCACTTGATAGCTCCTTGAATGAAAAGCATGATTGCAATGATGTTATTATAAATTTTATTAATGTCAATTGTGCTAATAATATGCAAAACCCCAAGCTTGGGGATGCTAGTTTTGCTATGTACACTACTTATTGCAATGATCATGATTGGGGTGATGATTCTTCTTATGATCTTGAAAATTTATTTAAGCCTCATGATGAATACGTTTGCCATAATATTAAAAGTGGGTTTGGAAGAGTGTCAACATTAGCTAACAATAAACCCATAATATTTGGAGACTGGTCAATCTTATGAAATTTTTGATAAAAGTGGGCTTGGAGAGGTCATGGCTTTATTTGATGATAATCCCACTATTTTGGAAGAGTGTAAACTTTTCATGCATGTGGATCATGTAGAGAATATGTTATGTGATAGCTATATTGTTGAATTTGAATATGATCCCACATGTAATTATTATGAGAGAGGGAAATATGGTTGTAGAAATTTTCATGTTACTAAATTACCTCTCGTTATGTTGAGATTGCCATTGTTTCTTTCTTCTTCCTTGCATATGCTAGTTTTTCTTGTCTTGATAAATCTTTTCCCTATAAAATGCCTGTGCATAGGAAGTATGTTAGACTTAAACTTGTTTTTCACATGCTATATGATGCTCTCTTTGTGCTTCAATTTTTTTCTTTCATGTGAGCATCATTAAAATTATCAATGCCTAGCTAAAAGGCTTTAAAGAAAAGCGCTTGTTGGGAGACAACTGTAACATCCCAAAATTCTAAATTTTGGAATGTTATATTGAATAAATATTTATGCTTGTTTGTTTGATTGTTGTGTGACTGATTGTGTGAAATTGAGTGGAATTTGAAACTTTTTGAAAGTTGAATGAGAGGGAATGAAATGACTTTCCCAAACTTTCATCCTTGCATTTTGATCCTCATGAATTCAAATTCATTTCATCACAAAAACCCTAGAGTGAAGATGATATGACTTCTTCCATTTAAAAAATGAAAAGGGTTTTGAAAAGATTTGAATTCTATCCGAAAGTATTTCAAATTCAAAACTTTATGCAACTCAATGGTTTTCAGGAGAGAAGATAAAATGACTTCTTCAATTATATGAAATATGAGTTGGAAGTTAAAAAGAATCAAATTGAAAGTCATTTGGAAGTATTTTGAAAACCCCTTTCAATTTGGAGTTATTTGGATTTTATTCAAATTATTTTTCTCCAAAAATAAAATATATGGAAAATATGGTAAAATGATTCCCTATAGTAAAAAAAATGGAGAAAAATAAATTTGAAATAATTTTGGTATTTAAAAAAATAATTTTTATTGGGTTTTATTGCACGAGTAGCACTGTTTGCCTTATTTTAAATTTTTGTAGATTTTTTTTGCCTCTGAAAGTATGTTCATGTTTTAGGATTTCTTTTTCTGAAGATTTTGATATATTATATGCCTATATAATATAGTTTTTATTTATTTGTGTTTGTTTTATTGTCTGTGCTTTATTAAAAAAAAAGCAAACGGCCGAAGCCACCGAGGCCCTCTTCTCTCTCTCTCTCTCTCACCCGCGGCCCACTGGCTAGCCGGCCCAGTCGCGTCGCGGCCGACCGAAATCCCAAAGGGATCGGGCACCCGATCCGGTGGATCCCTCTCTCTCTCGCTGACGCATGGGTCCCCCGACCGAATCCCACCCCGCGCGGTCGCCTTCTTCCCCCTCCGCAAGCCACGCTCATCGCCGCCGCCGCCGTATCCCGTGATCCTCGGGATCGCGAATCTCCCTTCGCCCCCTTCTCCAAGTCGACTTCCCCCTATATATACTCCTCCTCCTCAATCGATTCCGCCCCAAAGCCCCCTCCGAGAACCGCATACCTCGCCGTAATCCCTCGCCGGAGTCCACCTCCACCACCGCGCCATTGTCGCCCTAGCCACTCTCTTCGTCGCCCCCGAGCCCCGCCACCTCCACCAATCGCCTCGATCCAGTCCACCGCACCTCCCCGAGCTCCTGCGCCCTTGGAACGCTGGCAACGCCGACCACCCGAACGCCACCGCCGCCTCGAGCTCGCCGCCGACCGTCTCCGACCACCTCCACCGACGCCACGACCACCGTTGGACTCGTCGTCGCCTGCTTCATCTCCCTGACCACCCCACCGACGCCGAAGATCACCGGAGCACCCGCCACCATCGCCGCTCGACGCTCTGCCTCGCCTCGACCTCGCCGGACTTCCCCTCCCCGTTGTAAGCCACCTCGTCCGTCTGATCTCGTTCAACGGATCGGATTAGATCCCACTTACCCCTTTGGTTTATTTTAAGTGAACCGCCGGTTTTGTTGTTTTTAGTTGATCGTAGCGGTTTTGTTAAGGCTCGGTCGTCTGCTAGTTTACTTAGGGCGCCCACATCTCCGAGGCAATCAGGAGCCGCCACGTGTACACTCTCCGATCGATAGTTTTTTTTTCTTTTTCTGTTTTTATTCTGTTTACAGAAATAGTTATGATCTTAGATCTTTAATATCTTTTAGGATATTTAATGTTTTTGAGTGATTCCAGTTGCACCGTGTCACAAATTTATTGAAGTTTCTGTTTGTGTACTTAGATTGCAAAATTGAGTAGTTTAAATTTGAATTTGATGAAATTTGTTCAAATTAGTAATTTGGCCATAACTTGAGTTTTATAAAAGATTTTTGATTGATTCTTTTTGCTACTGTTTTGTTATTGTTTTGCCTATCCAGTAGCATATAGTTATTTATTTTTAGTTTAATTTAAATTAGAGTTTTAGGCAAAACAGTACTGTTTTAGTCTAGTTTTGTTTAGTCTTTTCTTATAGTTTTAATTGTTTTTAAAATTATTTCTTTTTCACTTTGAAAAATTTAGATTGTTTCTGTTATTTAACAGTAGACAATTTTATTCTTATTTAAAAAAAATATTTTTGTTAGTTTTGTTGGAAAACTTGGATAGGTCATATTTAGAGTTTTAATAAAGCTTTTCATTTGTTTCTTTTTGCTAATAAATTTTATGAAAAATACTTTCTGTTAACTCAGTTGTTTTACTTTTTATTTTCTATTAACTTATTAGTTTATTGTTTTAATTGCTGTTAAGTTTTTACTTAGGGCAAAACTATTTCGATGGTTTTGTAGCAAAGTCATAGATTTTTGTTAGTAGTTTTTCTTTCTAGTTTTATTTGAAGCTTCTTTGGAATTTGTTGGAGTTTTATTATTGAGCTTTTATTTGTTGTTTTAATTGTTATTTTGAGTGTTAGTATTGCTTGCTAGTATGTTCGCTTATATGAATGCTATGTTTGACTATATAGATTTTCTCGGAGTGACGAATCGTTTATCAAAGTTTCCAAGAGCGTTATTATCTTCATCAACTTACCAGGCAAGTTCACTTTGACCATGTTTTTCATACCTATGTTTTATTTGCATGTAGTAGCACCCTTTCAATAATCCCTCCAGTAGTGATATTGATTTCTTGTAGTTGAGTAGAATGCATGAGGTAGGAACCCATCTCCCTGTTACCAAGCCCGGGACGTTATATAGTTTTAATGCTACGCTTTAGTAGACGGGGTTTGGTATGAGTGCACGAGACTGGTGTGAAGAAGGAGGACTCTACGTCAATGACGACAACTCCATGCTGGAATCTGCAAGGACTGCACCTTCGAGGCCTCAAGACTTCAAGACTCGAGACAAGAATTCAATACACACTACTGGGTGAAGGATGGTTGACGGGCACCCTGGAGAAACCAGTGGATGGCCGGGATGCATGGAGAAGCGCCATGACATCTTGCGGAAAGCTTCACCCAGACTCAAAGAGACGGAAGAATACTTCATGCCCGGAAGCTTACCTGTGCAACCGCAAGTCATTATGGGCTCTGGCTTGGTTGATCTTAGTTGTGACTCTGGCTGGGACGATGCTAGCAGATGTAGAACTACGGTAGGATTGGATGAGCACCGGACAGTGGTCAGAGGAACTCTTCGGAAGACCATGTTTCGATCGTCCTGTTCTCAAACATCATGAAGTGCGAGGACGAAACGGGAGGGATCGAATCTTGCGGGTAAAGTGTACAAACCTCTGCAGAGGGTTAAAAACCTAATCGATTAGCCGTGTCCCCGGCTACGGACAACTTGAGCCTCTGGACTTGGATTTATCTCGGAACTGTCAACACCGGACTGATAACTTAATTGTGGGTAACTTATGATTGTTCTGGGCTATGAGACATCGGTTGGCGGAACCATGTCATGATAGAAAACTCTGTAGGACAGACTCCTGATATTCCTTTGATGTAGGGAAAATAAAACCAGCTTTTACGCAAAACAAAACTCAGACACAGAGCCACAAAGCCAATTTGCATATAGTATAGTTTTATCATCTGTTTTCTCATGTTGTGATCTTGCCGGTACATTCAATGTACTGACCTACACGGCTGCAACGTATCATGTTGCAGATACTTTCTTCCGACGAGTAAGAGTACGGTACAGGGTTACGGTCTACACTCAACCTGCCGATGGTGTTGATGGGACTCCACACCCGACTATTTGTTTCCGCTGACAATTATGAGGTATATATCAGTTTTACGTTATTTATGCATGTGATTGCACTTTGATATATACATTGATGTACTGTGTGTGCCAGCATACTGATCCAGGGATGGTACAGATACACAGAGGCTTGACCGTTTGAGGTCGGGTCGCTACAACAACCCAATATTTTTATTTCATTTTTTATGAGTATATGCAATATTACTTCTGTAATAATTGTGTTTTAGTGTTTTAATTAGTGTTTAAGCCAAGTAAGACCTTTGGGATGCTTTGGTATATCGTTGATTTGATTTTGCTGAAAAATAGAAACTTTTGCGTCCAGTAACAGAATTTTAAAATTCACTGGTGCGTGGAAAAATTCTGAATTTTTTACACAAAATTGATACATGAATTTCCTCTGTTTTTCTAATTTTTTAAAATTTTGATAGTTACTTAAGTATGACTAATATTCTGGTCTTTACAGACTGTTCTGTTTTTGACAGATTCGGTTTTCCATGTGTTGTTTGCTTATTTTGATGAATCTATGGGTAGTATCGGGGGGTATGAACCATGGAGAAGTTGGAATACAGCAGATATAACACCAATATAAATTAAGAATGAGCTCACAACAGTACCTAAAGTGGTGATTTATTTTATTATACTAACGGATCTTATGAGTTTTCTGTTGAGTTTTGTGTTGTGAAGTTTTCAAGTTTCGGGTAAAGATTTGATGGACAACGGAATAAGGAGTGGCAAGAGACTAAGCTTGGGGATGCCCAAGTCACCCCAAGGTAATATTCAAGGACAACCAAGCATCTAAGCTTTGGGATGCCCCGGATGGCATCCCCTCTTTTGTCTTCAATCCATCGGTAAATTTACTTGAGGCTATATTTTTATTCACCACATGATATGTGTTTTGCTTGGAGCGTCTTGTATGATATGAGTCTTTGATTTTTAGTTTGCAACAATCATCCTTGCTGTACACACCTTTTGAGAGGGACATGCATTAATCGTGAATTTATTAGAATACTCTATGTGCTTCACTTATATCTTTTGAGCTAGGCAGTTTGCTCTAGTGCTTCACTTATATCTTTTTAGAGCACGGCGGTGGTTTTATTTTGTAGAAATGGATGAACTCTCATGCTTCACTTATATTATTTTGAGAGTCTTAAAATAGTATGGCAATTTTCTTAGGTTATGAATTTGGTCCTAATATGATGGGTATCCAAGAGGGATATAATAAAAACTTTCATAAAGAGCACTGAATATATGAGAAGTTTGATTCCTTCCATTTGTTTTGAGATATAAAGATGGTGATATTAGAGTCATGCTAGTTGGTAATTGTGGATTAGTAGAAATACTTGTGTTAAGGTTTGTGATTCCCAAAGCATGCACGTAAGGTCTGTCGTTATATGATGAAGTTGGAGCATGATTTATTTTTTATTGTCTTCCTTATGAGTGGCGGTCGGGGACGAGCGATGGTCTTTTCCTACCAATCTATCCCCCTAGGAGCATGCATATTAGTACTTTGTTTTGATGGCTAATAAATTTTTGCAATAAGTATGTGAGTTCTTTATGACTAATGTTGAGTCCATGGATTATACGTACTCTCACCCTTCCACCATTGCTAGCCTCTCTAGTACCGCGCAACTTTCGCCGGTGCATTAAACCCACCATATACCCTTCCTCAAAACAGCCACCATACCTACATATTATGGCATTTCCATAGCCATTCCGAGATATATTGCCATGCAACTTCCACCGTTCCGTTTATTATGACACATACCATCATTGTCATATTGCTTTGCATGCTCATGTAGTTGGCATAGTATTTGTGTCTTGGCCACCGTTCATATTTTTTATACATGTCACGCTAGATCATTGCACATCCCGGTATACCACCGGAGGCATTCATATAGAGTCATATTTTGTTCTAGAATCGAGTTGTAATTCTTGAGTTGTAAGTAAATAAAAGTGTGATGATCATCATTATTAGAGCATTGTCCCATGTGAGGAAAGGACGATGGAGACTATGATTCCCCCACAAGTCGAGATGAGACTCCGGACTTAAATAAAAAAAGGAAAGAAAAAAGAGAGGCCAAAGAGCCCAAAAAGAAAAAAAGAGAAAAAGAAAAAAAAGAAAAAAAGAGAAAAGAAAAAAATGAATGAGAGAAAAAGAGAGAAGGGACAATGTTACTATCCTTTACCACACTTGTGCTTCAAAGTAGCACCATGATCTTCATGATAGAGAGTCTCCTATTTTATCACTTTCATATATTAGTGGGAATTTTTCATTATAGAACTTGGCTTGTATATTCCAATGATGGGCTTCCTCAAATTGCCCTAGGTCTTCGTGAGCAAGCAAGTTGAATGCACACCCACTTCATTTTCTTTTGAGCTTTCATACACTTATAGCTCTAGTGCATCCGTTGCATGGCAATCCCTACTCACTCGCATCGATATCAATTGACGGGCATCTCCATAGCCCATTAATTTGCCTAGTTGATGTGAGACTTTCTCCTTTTTGTCTTCTCCTCACAACCTCCACCATATTCTATTCCACCTATAGTGCTATATCCATGGCTCACGCTCAGGTATTGCGTGAAAGTTGAAAAAGCTTTAGAACATTAAAAGTATGAAACAATTGATTGGCTTGTCATCGGGGTTGTGCATGATAAATACTTTGTGTGATAAAGATAGAGCATGACAAGATTATATGATTTTGTGGGGATAACTTTCTTTAGCCATGATATTTTGAGAAAACATGATTGCTTTATTAGTATGCTTGAAGTATTATTGTTTTTATGTCAATATTAAAGTTTTGTCTTGAATCTTATGGATCTGAACATTCATACCACAATAAGAAAAATTACATTGATAAATATGTTAGGTAGCATTCCACATCAAAAATTCTGTTTTTATCATTTACCTACTCGAAGACAAGTAGGAATTAAGCTTGGGGATGCTTGATACGTCTCCAACGTATCTATAATTTTTTATTGTTCCATGCTATTATATTATCCATCTTGAATGTTTTATATGCATTAATATGCTATTTTATATCATTTTTTGGGACTAACCTATTAACCTAGTGCCCAGTGCCAGTTGTTGTTTTTTCCTTGTTTTTGTCTTTACAGAAAATCAATACCAAACGAAGTCCAAACGGAATAAAACTTTACGATGATTTTTCTTGGACCAGAAGACACCTAGGAAGCTTCGAGAGGAGGCCAGAAGACCCACGAGGAGGCCACAAGCCCTAGGGGCGCACCCCCTAGGCTTGTGGGCCCCTCGCAGATCTCCTAACCCTAATACTGGCTCCATAAATACTCAAATATTCCCCGTATACCAGAGGGCACATGAAAAATACTTTTCCACCGCTGCAAGCTTCTATTCTCGTGAGATCCTATCTTGCGGCCTTTTCCGGCACTCCGCCGGAGGGAGATTCGATCACGGAGGGCCTCTACACCAACCTTGTTGCCCTTACGATGGTGTGTGAGTAGTTTACCACAGACCTACGGGTCCATAGCTAGTAGCTAGATGGCTTCTTCTCTCTCTTTGATCTTCAATACAATGTTCTCCTCGATGTTCTTGGAGTTCTATTCGATGTAATCTTCTTTTGCAGTGCATTTGTTGAGATCCGATGAATTGTGGATTTATGATCAGATTGTCTATGAATATTATTTGAGTCTTCTCTGAACTCTTTTATGCATGATTAAGATAGCTTTGTATTTCTCTCCGATCTATCGATTTAGTTTGGCCAACTAGATTGGTTTTTCTTGCAATGGGAGAGGTGCTTTGTGATGGGTTCAATCTTGCGGTGTCCTCACCCAGTGATAGTAGGGGTAGTGAGGCACGTATTTGTATTGTTGCCATTAAGGATAAAAAGATGGGTTTTTTACCATATTGATTGGATCTATCCCTCTACATCATGTCATCTTGCTAAAGACGTTACTTCGTTCTTGTTAACTTAATTCACTAGATGCATGCTGGATAGCGGTCGATGTGTGGAGTAGTAGTAGTAGACAAACTTCAAAATATCGGATATCGGGTTCGTATCGGTTTGGCCTCAACATATCGGATGTCGGATATCGGGTAATATATCAGATGATATGTAGATATATTGGAGAAAACAAGTCTAGTTTTTTTTCATTATTCCTGTTCAAAACATTTATTTTTAGTAAAATAAAATGTATGATATCGACGCTTTAACAAAACATTTTTAGATTCCTAGTTTATTAACTTGTTGATAAAGAAATATTAAGGAAAGATTCCCAAAATCCTTACTCTATGGTTAAAAACAATACGATATATATGCATTTGTACGAAACATTGTGCATAACATTGATAATATATAATGAAGTTCTAAATGCACAATCTTATTTCACTGCTTTCTTATAAAGAATTGTTGTCATCTACGTATCGTTCTATATCGAAGGACATATCGGGCTAGATATCGGCCATATCGGTCGATATTTCGGTCCATATCGGATGATATGTTGGAAAATGATATGTTATGTTTATATCGGTAGAGCCTCAAAAATGATATATCGGCCTATATATCGGTCATATCGGCCTAGATTTAAAAGCTTGGTAGTAAATGCAGGCAGGAGTCGGTCTACTTGTGACAGACATGATGCCTATATTCATGATCATTTCCTTAGATATCTTCATAACTTTGCACTTTTCTATCAATTGCTCAACAGTAATTTGTTTACCCACCGTATGTTTTCTTCAAGAGAGAAGCCTCTAGTGAAACCTATGGCCCCCGGGTCTATTTCTCATCATATATTTTCATATCTATAAAACCAAAAACCCAAAAATACCTTGCTGCAATTTATTTATATTTACTTTATTTTGCCTTTTACTTATCTTTTATATCTATCTCTATTAGATCTCACTCTTGCAAGTGACCATGAAGGGATTGACAACCCCTTTTTCACGTTGTGTGCAAGTGTTTATTAGTTTGTGCAGGTGCATCTATTGGGGACTTGCTTGTACCTCCTACTGGATTGATACCTTGGTTCTTAACTGAGGAAAATACTTATCTCTACTTTGCTGCATCACCCTTTCCTCTTCAAGGGAAAAATCAACGCAAGCTCAAGAAGTAGCAGTATGTCTCCATATAAAATGGTATATGGGAAAGCATGTCACTTACCTCTCGAATTAGAACATAAAGCTTATTGGGCAATCAATTAACTCAACAATGATTTCAAACTTGCCGGTGAGAAGAGGTTATTTGACATTAGCTCACTTGATGAATGGAGAACCCAAGCCTATGAAAATGCCAAATTGTTTAAAGAAAAGGTTAAAAGATGGCATGACAAAAGGATACAAAAGCGGGAATTTAATGTGGGTGACCATGTCTTGCTATACAATTCTCATTTAAGATTTTTTGCAGGAAAACTTCTCTCCAAATGGGAAGGTCCTTACATTATCAAAGAGGTTTATCATTCCGGTGCCACCAAGATCAACAATGCCGAGGCCAACAACCCGAAGGTGGTGAATGGGCAAAGAATAAAACATTATATCTCAGGTACGCCCATAAATGTTGAAACTAATATTATTCATACCATAACACTGGAGGAGTACATAAGGGAAGCCGTCCAGCATGCTCCAGAACCCTAAAAAGGAATAGGTATGTGATATGGTAAGTAAACCGACTCCAAAAGTTTTCCAAAAGCAATTTCACTCCGTTTAGGAATATCTAAAAAATTAGGAAAATAAGAAGTAGTCTGAAAAGTGCACAAGCAGGCGACAAGCCTGGGGGGCGCGCCCTACCCCCCCTGGGCGCGCCTCCCAAGCTTGTGCCCCACTCGTGTACCTTCCAGACTCTGTTTTCTCCCAGAATACTTGTTTTGCATGGTAAAAATTCATTATATAATCTCCCGAAGGTTTGACCACCGTATTACGACAATATCCCCTGTTTTCGTTTCCAGCTGTTTTCTGCCAGAGTTTTCAAGGCCAGGCATCATGTCTTCCTCCTCCTCCAACAATGTGGACAATGATGCTTGGTTGATGCAGATGGAACTCAGGAGGGAGGATGCCGAGGAAGTCATGATGGAGGAAGATGAAGGGGATTCGCTAGAGGTCCACCCTCCAACATCGGAGAGAGGCACTCTGGCTGGCATCTCCACTATTCCAAATCCCCATCGAGCAATAGGGACTACAAGCAACCATGAAGGCCAAGAGAAACAAGAAGGACTTCCCCCTAGGAGGCCCTTACACAGGTTACATCGGAACAACTTTCATAATTTGGTTCATAACTATGGAGTTGAGAATACCCCTCGTATACATATACCCTCCAATTGGGATATTTCCCGTCCAAGTGAAAGTAATGCAGGGAAAGGTTCTTGGTGGCCTGAAAATAAGCATCTTTTGGAGGAAATTCAGAAGAATGCAAATATACTCCAACGTGTGCTCCAAGAACTGCAGGATCTAAAGGGTATCTTATTGAAACTGTCAGACACATCATCAACTTCATCATCACCAACTCCGAAGAAGGAGACCTGAGTAAATGGGTATGGGAACTCCCATTAGCTTGTGCCAAGCTTGGGGGAGGTGCCCCGGTATCGTATCACCATCACATCTTTATCTTTATCATTTATCTTATTCGATCCTTTTGGTTAAATCTTGATCTAGTAGAATAGAAGTTTTAGTATGATTTAGTCTTTGATTTTTGCTTTGTGTTCCATCTATGTAATCGAGTGCAAGAGTTATATAATAAAGTTTAGTTTTGAGTTGAGGGCTTTGCTTTCTTGCTTTCATCTTGGAAAAGAAAAAGAATAAAGGAAATAAAAAGATTATATAATAATCTTATGTAGAGTGATGACTTCACATATAAGAAGTATGATGCATGAAATTTGTTGAGGGTTGACAAACATAGTATTGGTCATTGTTGCAATTAATAGGAAGTAATAAAGAAAGAGAGGTTTCACATATAAATACACTATCTTGGACATCTTTTGTGATAGCGAGCGCTCATTGAAATATTATATGCTAATAAATTGATGTTGGACAAGGAAGACAACATAATGTGTTATGTTCCCTTATATCTGAATAGAAGTTATATTGTCATGGATCCTCCAACATGTTGAGCTTGCTTCTCATCCTATGCTAGCGAAAAATTCCACACTAAGTAGAGATACTAGTGCATCCAAAACCCTTAACTCAGTTTTGCCATGAGAGTCCACTATATCTACCTATGGATTGAGTAAGATCCTTCAAGTAAGTTGTCATCGGTGCAACCAATAAAAATTTCTCTCTAAATATGTATGATCTTTTAGTGTGAGGAAAATAAACTTTATACGAACTTGTGATGGGGAAGAAATAAAAGCGACGGACTGTATAATAAAGTTATCTATCACAAGCGGCAATATAAAGTGATGTTCTTTTGCATTAAGATTTTGTGCATCCAACCATCGCATGACAACCTCTGCTTCTCTCTGCGAAGGGTCTATCTTTTATTTTTACTTTCTACCTTTATGCAAGAGTCATGGTGATCTTCACCCTTCCTTTTCTATTTTCTCTTTTTGGCAAGCACTTTGTGTTGGGGAAGATCCAGACATATATATCCACTCGGATGTAAGTAATCATAAATTATTATTGTTGACATTACCCTCGAGGTAAATAGTTGGGAGGCGAAACTATAAGCCCCTATCTTCCTATGTGTCTGATTAAAGCTTTGATCTCATAGGTATCGCATGAGTGTTAGCAATTATGAAAGATTAAAAGGATGGTTGAGTATGTGTGAACTTGCTAAATAAGAGCTCTTACATTGACTCTTTCCGGTGTTATGATAAATTGCAATTGCTTCAATGACCGAGATCATAGTTCGCTAGTTTTCAATAAAGTTTTTGGGTTCATACTTTACCTTGTGAACGAATTATCACTTTAGCATAAGAAGTTATATGACAATATATTGTTGTTCTAAAAGATGATCATGATGCCTAAATGTCCGTATTTTATTTTATCGACACCTCTATCTCTAAACATGTGGACATGATTATCGATTTCGGCTTTCGCTTGAGGACAAGCGAGGTCTAAGCTTGGGGGCGTTGATACGTCCATTTTGCATCATATTTTTATGTTGATATTTATTGCATTATGGGTTGTTATTTCACATTATGGTATAATACTTATGCCTTTTCTCTCTTATTTTACAAGATTTACATGAAGAGGGAGAATACCGGCAACTGGAATTCTGGACCGGCAAGGAGCAAATCTGAGATACCTATTCTGCACAACTCCAAATGTCCTGAAACTTTACGGAGAATTGTTTTGGAATATATAAAAAATATTGGGCGAAGAAATAACAGAAGGGGCCTCACTAGCTGGCCACAAGCCTGGGGGCGCGCCCTACCCCCCAAGGCGCACCCCCTGAGCTTGTGGGCCCCCT
This sequence comes from Thinopyrum elongatum, assembly GCA_011799875.1. Lineage (NCBI taxonomy): Eukaryota > Viridiplantae > Streptophyta > Magnoliopsida > Poales > Poaceae > Thinopyrum > Thinopyrum elongatum. The sequence goes on along the minus strand of CM022302.1, from coordinate 356,483,453 downwards.
GGCCAGCCCCCGGTGTCCATCTTCTGCTATATGAAAGGTTTTGACCTAGAAAAAATCACGAAGGAAGCTTTCGGGACGAAGCGTCGTCGTCTCGAGGCGGAACCTGGGCAGAAGCAATCTAGTGCTCCGGTAGAGCGATTCTGCCGGGGAAACTTCCCTCCGGGAGGGAGAAATCGAAGCCATCATCATCACCACCAATCCTCTCATCGTGGGAGGGTCAATCTTCAACAACACCTTCAGCAGCACCATCTCCTCTCAAACCCTAGTTCATCTCTTGTATTCAATCTTTGTCTCAAAACCTCAGATTGGTACAGTCGGCGTTCTGGGATCGGGGGTACCCAGACCTGCCTGCCTGCGGCCCAGCACGTGGCTCCATCGATGGCCCAGTACGGCCCAGCTGCAAGACTCCACGGACAAGACCCTCGTGAGGCCCCCGCCTCACGAGGAGAACAACACCAAGGCCCCCCGGGGAGCGGCCTCCCGAGGAGCGGAGATCTCTATGCAAGCCTCCCGCCTCGCGAGGCGCGTGATGACGTGAGCCATGACGACCAAGGCCAGGAGGGCGCCAGTGGGCGTAGGAGAAGACATTTTCCTCTTTGGTGCTAAGGAGGCAAGGACGTACGCGGGTTCCCAAGGAATCCCCCAAAGGTTTCCATTCTAGTGCAACAAGACCAAGGCCGCTGGCTCGGCAGGACGGAGGTCATCGCCGAGCCCACCGCTGCGTCACGACCAGAAGCTTTGCACACGAAGACCACCTTTAGTCTGGATAGGGTGTACTCCTGCCCCCTTCAAATTGGCCATTGTGGTATCCCTTCCCACCTAAGCAATGAGGGAAGAGGACCAAGGCCACTATAAATATAGACTAGCCTCCACCGTAGAGGGGGAGAGATCCAGATCCGATCCGTCGGCCATTGAGCTCTCTTGAGGCAGCTCATCCCCTTGTACTAGTTCATCCTCATCCTCCTCGCGAGGCAATCCACCACAAAGCAGGAGTAGGGTTTTACACCGCAAGGTGGCCGGAACCTGGGTAAACCACCGTGTCATCTTCTTCCTCTCGCTCGCACGAACTCGTCAGAGTCTGGCCGTGGGGTGGTGAGCAGTGAGCCGTGGCTAGGCTAGATTCTTCGCACACGCCCCAGAGTTCGAACCTTATTTGGGTCTGCGGAGCCCCGATCCCGACATTTGGTGCGCCAGGTAGGGGCGTGTCGAAGTTCTCCCTTCCACCTTGCTTCGTCTCTGCTCCGTGGCTTCCATGGTCGACGCCCGCCGAGTTCACGCCGAGCGTCGGGCCGCCCATGTCGCTCAGACGGCGCCGGTGGGTCGCAGCGCCCCATGCCGCTCTGCTTCTCCCGTAGCTAACGCTGCCACCGACCCTGCTGCTCATGAGCGGCAGGACTCTTCGCTACCGCCCTCCATGCAGCGTGACGGCCGCACCACCACGCCTTCCCTCACTCCCGCCACGGCGTCGTCTTCCCACGCCCGTTGTAACACCCCATGTATTAAGCTACAATAATCCCCTTTTGATAATGCCATGTCATCATGATCAACAGTGCTTAATCATCATTAGTAACATATCCCTTTTCAAATTCAAATTCAAATAGAAATTCAAACTGAAAGTGAAAATAAAAGTTGTCAAAAATAAGAAACTAAATTGTTCATTAAATAGCAAGTAAACCAGAGACAATTCTAAAATTGAAACCAACATTATTGAAATTGGATAAGTGGCTTGAACATCCTCGAACAGTGGCTGAGAAACAATATTTAATAACCTATAAATAAATATGAAATGATAAATACCCCAAACTAATTTTTGGAGTTAGGGTTTAATGCACTACTAATTTTGGGCTAGGTCACTTGTTTAGTAAAAATCATTTTGGGGTCTAACTTTTTGCAAACGGGAAAAACAGAAAAAGATAAAGATAAAAGAAAAAAAAAGAGCAAACCCCCCTGGCCCAACTGGGCCACGGCCCAGCCGGCCGGCCGCACGCCGCCGCTGGCCTATATGGCCTCGATCCCCTTCCCCCACCGAAACCCTAACTCCCCACTCCCCACTCTCCTTTCCCCACCGATCCCCTGTTCGCCCCGACCCAATCTGGGCGCAGCGCCGCCCCCGACGTCGCCTCTCGCCATCGCCTGCGCCCCCGGCGCCGAACGACCTTGCCGGAGCCGCCCCCCCTCGTCTACCTCCATCTCGTCGGACGCCTCGTCATCCTCCTCCCCAAGCGCCATTCACCGGAGCTCCTCTGCCTCATCACCCTCGCCGGATCTGTGCCGCCGCCCGTCCCCGGCTCCCCCAAGCCAGCTGCCATTCCCCTACACCGTCCGTGAGCGCCTCCCCTTCTCCCCCTCTCTTTCACACATCGCCGTCCCCGCTCCGCCCGAGCGCGCGCTCCGGCACGCTCGCCACATCGCGAGCATGCACGCCCCGCCGCTGGCTGCCGCCTCCTGCTGCGGCCCGCACCGCAGCCGCCCCGCACGCCCTATGGCCGCGCTCACCACCCGAGGCCGCCCGCCTCTGCCCGCTACCGCCGCCTCTGCCCGGCCCCCGCCTTCCCCGCCACTCGCCCGCATCGCGACCGTCACCCGCATCCCGCCACGCCCGGCCTCGCCTCGCTCGCATGCTCCCCGCAACCGCCGCTGCGGCCCGCTCCTGCCAGCCCCTCCCCGCGCCATCGCCTGCCGCCTCCTCCGACAACGGCTGCGCGCGCCTCGCCGCGCCCCCTGGTGGCCTCGGGCACGCGCGGACGCGCCCGCGCCCTCGCCCGCTGTGGCCTCTTGGGCCACAGACAGGTGGGGCCGAAGCCCCTGTGCTGCTGACGACTGGGCCAGTGCCCCCCCTGGCCCAATGACAGATGGGCCCAGCCCTAAAACGATTTTAAAAATAATAATAATAAATAAATAAATAAAAATAAAATGAATTATTAAAATTATTAATTAATTAATTAATTAGTGAATTAATTAGTTTAATTAATCCTGATTAGGTTAATCTAATTAATTAATTAGTTTAATTAAATAGTAATTAATTAGTTAAACCCTAATTAACTAATCAGTCAATGACAGGTGGACCCCACATGTCAGGTTGACTGCTGACGTCATGATGACGTCAGCATACACTGTTTCGGATAATGTTGAATTTAAATAATTAAATAAATTCCAGAAATTGCTAAAATCTTTAGAAAATCATATAAAATAATCCGTAGCTCAAATCGAAAAACTTCTTACATGAAAGTTACTCACAACGACGAGACGAATCCGAATACGCGGTCCGTTCGTCCGTCGCACGTCCCTAACTATCCGAACATGGAACCGTTCCTCTCCGGTCATCTGTCTGACAAATGTCCGGAACCGGGAAAACATTCCCGGATGGATTACCCCTTTCTCGGTGACGTGCAACCGTACGTTAGGACACACCCGGCACTGCACATTGTCATGTCGTACATTGTGTTGCTCATGTTTGCTTTATATTTACTGTTTCCTCCCCCTCTTCTCTCTCGTTAGACCCCGACGCAGTTCCCGGTACCGCCGCAGCTCCGGAGACCGAAGACACCATTGACGACCTTGCCCTTGCCGTCGAGCAACCAGGCAAGCCCCCCCTTTGATCATCCTGATATCGCCCATTCTATTTTCTCATGCTTGCATTAGAATTGCTGCTGCTACTGCTTTACCTATTCTGATGCATAGCCTGTTTACTGTAACCTGCTGTTGATAATTACCTGCATATCCTAAACTGCTTAGTATAGGCTGGGTAGAGACCTATCAGTGACCCCACTAATCCTGACTGCCCCGCTGGATAATCCGAAGACCCGATCAACGGGATTGAAGACCAGGCCCCGGCACCGCACCTCACCCCCTTAGTTGTAACGACACTGCAGCGTTACTATCGAGTGCCGAGGGTGATACCTCGTGTAGCACTTCTGATGTTAACTCTGTAGAGTAGCTATTTGGTCGTGGTCATCGAGGGTGATTCCTCCTTCACCACTTCCGGCAACGACGCTGTCGTGCAACACATCAAGTGTGAACCCATCGAGGGTGATTCCTCCGAGTTCACCTTGACGGATACATCGAGTGGGAATTCAACGAGGGTGATACCTCGGATTCCTCTGATGCTATGGACACACGGATACTTGGACTTTACACTGTTACTTGGATAGGCGGGTCGACCCTGAGGGGTACCCGCGTGCGCCTGAGAGGCGAGTGTAGTGAAGACGGGTGCCAGTGTGGTGCCCGAGTGATGAATACGAGGCGCGGCCGGGCATTCTTAACCCTTGCAGCAAGTCCTCGAGACGGGGCGACGGGGTCACATCTTTCGTGAGTCTCTGCTCGTTACCGCAAGCCCTAGTCCACTAACGATTTGGATATTTGATCCGAGCAGGTCTCTGGCCTGATAGCACTAACCATCACGTGGGCATAGTATGGGCGTTCTGCATCGCAGCATCAGCCGAAAGCTCTGTCAGACGTCTAGTTCAGCCTTGCGGCCGGGACGGACCGGCGCCCCCCTGGTGCCTGGCTTCCCCCTGCACGCAACGACTCGGAGTGCACAGGGCGATGGCCCAAGACCTCTGAGCGCTTAGGATGTAGACCGACGGGGACCTCTCTGCTGAGCTCTAGGTAGGGTTGCGATGTGTCATTTGGCCGAGGCCGGGCATGACCCAGGAAAGTGTGTCCGGCCGGAGTTAATCGAGCGTGTTGGGTAAGTTGGTGCACCCCTGCAGGGAAGAAAACTTCTATCGATAGCCGGTCCTACGGTAAAGGACACTCGGAGTTGTATCCTGATTGATACATTTTAGAACTGGATACTTGGATACTATGGCTCTGGGATTGCTTCTCGCAGGGAGTCGAGAAGGGATCTCAGGACGAGGTTGATGACTGTATGGCTCTGGGATTGCTTTCTCACAGGGAGTCGAGAAAGGATCTCTGGGTGAGGATGAGACTTAATGATACTGCTACCTTATATTGTACTGTTCTACTCTCTTCTATTGCTGCAAGACCTCTGAAGATGCTAGTCATCGATAGGACTAGGCCTTCTCTCTATTCTGGCATTTCTGCAGCCCAGTCCACATATACAGCCTTCTCTTTGAAAATGTTGCATATGTAGTGTAGATCCTTGCTTGCTGAGTACTTCTGAGTACTCACGGTTGCTTTGTTTTTCTTTTCTCCCCTTATCAGTTTGTCGTGACCAGAGGACGGAGCCCCCTGAGACAGATGCCCCGTCGATCAGCTACTACTACTACCCAGAGGATGGATACTACTACGAGTTGACTGACGACCAGGAGTAGGATCGGAGGGTCCCAGGCAGGAGTCCTACGCCTTTCGATCGTAGTGTTTTATTTTGCCCCGCCTTTCTAGAGGCCTTTCTGTTTCTGTTTAATATCTGTACTCAGATATCTGATGCTTCCGCTGACGCTTGTTCGCAAGCTTACGTATTCGAGCCCTCGAGGCCCCTGGCTTGTAATATAAAGCTTGTATGATTTTATTTATGTTTTAGAGTTGTGTTGTGATATCTTCCCGTGAGTCCTTAGGCTTGATCGTGTGCATTTGCGTGTATGATTAGTGCACGATTGAGCTGGGGGCGTCACAAGTTGGTATCAGAGCCGACTGCCTGTAGGAATCCCCCTTTCCAACTCCTTGGCCGAAGTTGAGTCTAGTGGTCTAAAAACTGTTTTACTAACTTGGCTGTGTGGCTTACGGGCCGACGTCGCCAATTGGGTGGTATTAGGATCTTTTACTCCTCGTCTATACTCTGGGACTCTGATCTCTCTTCTATTCGGGTTAAAATTTTACTAACCCCAACATTAGGTTCTCGTGATCACATCCACCCGGTGTTCTGGAATTACCCCTCCTTTCTTCAAGATTGTGGGCCAGGTTCGACTTGCAGGATCCTCTTATCGAGGGCACCCTGTGTTTCACTTGCAGATTCCTCGCCCCAATAGTTTTCTCCAACGTTGATGTAGCCTTTGCTATGTCTCGTTGTGTACTTCCATATCACGTGCCTGCGCGCCGCCTAGTTGTCTAGCCTCCCCTTTCAACTGTCGTAATGCCGGATACTAACCGAGGCTATGTGTGGCTTCGAATGTCTGGTGCGAATATGATGAAGTATCTATTGCACTTCCTTCTGTTGTGCGTGTTACTTCATGAATCATTCCGTACACTTGCAGTTTTTCTTGCTAAACTGCCCTTGTTGATTTGGCAGGATGGCTGACGATCCTCCACCTCCACCCTATATTGCCGCAATGATGCAGCAGTTTGAATTGAACCATCAGCTCAACGAGAGTCTGGTAAGACGTTTGGAATGGAACGAGGCTCGCCAGGAGCCTGGACCGATCTCGCTACCAGAATTTGTGCGCCTCAATCCGTCCGTTTTCCGCAACTCCACCAATCCTATGGATGTTGATGATTGGCTTCGTGACATCCTGTTTGAGATGGAGTCAGCTAATGTTGCCCCTGACAGTTACGTCACCTTTGCGAAATTCCACTTGAAGGGTCCCGCTGCTCAATGGTGGGAAAGCCACAAGGGTATGTTGCCTGCTGAAACTGTAACCACTTGGCAGGAATTTCAGTCAGCTTTTCATGCATGTTACATTCCTCAAGGTCTGATGGACCAGAAGAAGCAGGAGTTCCGTAAACTCTCTCAGGGTAAAATGACTGTGGATGAATATCAGAGGAAATTCCTTGAATTATCCCGCTATGTTGCGGATGGCGTCGACACCGACACTCGCAAGCAGGAGAAATTCCGTGAAGGACTACGTACTGATATAAAACTTGCACTTGCTGTCCATGATTTCACAGACTTCGCAACGCTTGTCAGCAAATCTTTCCAAGTTGAAACAGCTCTGACTGAGTACCAGGAGTCGCTCAAGCACACTCATGAAGCTGACTCAACCACGGGTCAGCCTGTTCAGAAACGTCGAGTCTGGATCCCACACAATGTTCATCATCAACCTGCTCCAACACCAAGGCCGTCTTATGTTGCACCTCGACTGCCTTCACTGCCGAGACAGCTAACGGTTCATGATGGACCGCCTAATGTTATGGCTTCTCCTCAGGATGTACCACGTCCTCCTGATGGTCGTACGAAGGGCCATCGAACCCATCATTGCAGAAATCATAAGGCCAGGATGTCTGCTATGGACCGAGGCCAGGTTACTCACGTCAAAATGGGATAAGCTCATGAGTCTCCAAAAATCGTGATGGGAACTCTGTCAGTTAATTCAGTTGCAGCTTCTGTTCTCTTTGATTCTGGGGCATCACATTCCTTTGTGTCTCAACAATTTGCTCAGCGACATGAGCTACCTCTAGAGTTATTGCCCACACCATTAGAGATTATCACTCCCCGTTCTAGGTGGCAAACCAAGATGGTAAGTCACAACAATCAGATCAAAATTGAAGGGTTGATGTTCTCTGCTTCCCTTATTGCTCTTGGACCTTCCGACATAGACATCATTCTCGGTATGGACTGGTTGACAGCCCATAATGCTTTGATTGACTGTGCTACTAAGACAGTCCAGCTCACACACCCTTCTGGTCAGGTGATCAATTACTCAGCCCGAATAGCTCAGGATGCTGAGAGCCAGATATATGTTCTGAATGCATTGAATGCTTCACCTCTTGAAGGCATCGAGAACATTCCAGTTGTTCCTGATTTTCAAGACGTCTTTCCAGAAGAACTTCCAGGAATACCCCCTGCTAGAGCTGTTGAGTTCGTCATCGACTTGAAGCCCGGCACTACCCCTATTGCGAAGCGCCCTTATAAGATGCCTCCGCATCATCTTCTTGAGCTTAAGGAAGAAATCGACACGTCACTTAAGAAAGGTTTCATCTGCCCCAGTTCCTCTGCTTGGGGAGCACCTTCACTCTTCGTTAAGAAGAAGGATGGAACTAACCGATTGGTTCAGGATTACCGACCTATCAACCAAGCAACAATTCAGAACAAGTATCCGCTTCCCAGAATCAATGATCTGTATGATCAACTTGCTGGTTCCTCAGTATTCTCTAAGCTTGATTTGAGATTGGGATACCATCAGATCCGTGTTCGCGAAGAGGATATTCCGAAGACTGCATTTGTTACTCGCTATGGCTCTTATGAGTACACTGTAATGTCATTTGGCTTAACAAATGCTCCAGCCACATTCTCCCGTCTGATGAATCACATCTTCATGGATTACCTCGACAAGTTCGTCGTGGTTTATCTAGATGATATTCTGGTATATTCGAAGAATAAGGAAGAACATGCCGAACACCTCCGTCTTGTACTGGAAAGGCTCCGAGAACACCAGTTGTATGCCAAATACTCCAAATGTGAATTCTGGCTTTCTGAAGTAACCTACCTTGGTCATGTGATTTCGAAAGATGGCATTGCCGTTAACCCAGAACGAGTTCAGGCTATTCTTGACTGGACTCCTCTGAAGAACGTCAAGCAAGTGAGAAGTTTTCTCGGCCTTGCAAGCTATTGCCGTCGGTTTGTAGAGAATTTTTCTAAGATTGCTAAGCCCCTGACTGATCTGCTTCACAAGGGCATTAAATTTGAATGGACAGAAAAATGTCAGGAAAGTTTCCAGACACTCAAAGACAAGCTGACATCTGCCCCAGTACTATCTTCTCCAGACTCTCGCAAAGATTTTGTGATTTATTGTGACGCATCCCGTGAAGGATTAGGCTGTGTCCTAATGCAAGAGCGTAAAGTGATTGCTTATGGCTCTCGTCAGTTGCGCCCACATGAAGAGAATTATCCGGTACATGATCTAGAACTAGCTGCTGTCATCTATGCATTGCAATTGTGGCGACATTACCTTCTCGGTAATCGTTGCGAGATCTACACGGATCATAAAAGTCTGAAGTACTTGTTCACTCAGCCATCTCTAAACCTCCGTCGGCAAACATGGATGGAGGCCATTGCGGACTATGATTTGGGTATTTCCTATACCCCTGGCAAGGCTAACGTGATGGCTGATGCCTTAAGCCGCAAGTCCTATTGCGACAACCTCATGGTTAGGCGAGCTCAACCTCCTCTTTTTGAAGAACTGTGCAAGCTGAATCTCCGTATTGTCCCACAGGGTTCTCTTAATAACCTTGTGATACAACCAGATCTTGAGAAAGCTGTTAAGAATGCGCAAGCTAAAGATGCTAAAATTGATCTGATGAAGAAAGATCTTCACCTTCAAAAGTACAGGGATTTCTCGCTGTCTGAAGATGGAACCTTGTATTTCAGAAACCGCATTGTGGTACCTCGCTTCGAACTTATGACTGACAAGGTCATGAAGGAGGCACATGATACCCCGTTGTCTATTCATCCGGGTAGCACCAAGATGTATCGTGATCTCCGTCAAAGGTACTGGTGGTCTAGAATGAAGCAGGACATTGCTTGTTATGTTGCTGAATGTGATGTGTGTTGTCGCGTTAAAGCAGAACATCAGAAACCAGCTGGAATTCTGCAACCACTTCCTATTCCTCTATGGAAATGGGATAAGGTTTAGATGGATTTCATTACAGGACTTCCCAGGTCACAGAAGGGTCACGATGCTATTCTTGTCGTCGTCGATCAACTTTCCAAAGTTGCACACTTTCTGCCTGTCAAAGAAACTATCACTGCTAGTCAGTTAGCAGAGTTGTATATCTCCAGAATTGTTTCACTCCACGGCATTCCGAAGGAGATCAGTTCGGACCGTGGCGGCCTTTTCACTTCCAAGTTCTGGGAAAGTTTCCAAGAAGCTATGGGAACTCATATTACCTGGAGTTCAGCTTATCACCCACCATCCCAAGGCCAAGTCGAACGAGTAAATCAAGTGCTTGAAGACATGCTGCGAGCTTGTGTTATTTCTTTCGGCAAGAAGTGGGAAGAATCTCTTCCATATGCTGAGTTCTCTTATAACAACAGCTATCAAGCCAGTTTTAAAATGGCTCCCTTTGAAGTTCTATATGGACGTAAGTGTCGAACCCCTCTGAATTGGTCAGAAACTGGGGAACAACCGCTCGTGGGTCCGGATATTATTCAACACGCCGAAGAACAAGTTCGTATTGTCCGGGAAAATCTCAAGGCGGCTCAGGACTGCCAGAAGAGCAACTATGATCGTAAACGATGGGGTTTGACTTATCAACCTGGTGATCAGGCTTATCTGCGAGTCACCCCAATGAAAGGCACTCACCATTTTGGAATCAAGGGCAAGCTAGCTCCGCGCTACATTGGTCCTTTCCGCATTATTGCTAGACGTGGTCAGATGGCATATAAATTGGAGTTGCCGCCGCAATTCTCTCATATCCACGACGTATTCCATGTGTCGCAACTTCGTAAATGCTTCAAGGAATCTCCGCACCGAGCTGTGGATCATGAATTACTCGAATTGCATGATGATCTTTCATATAAGGAGCATCCGATCCGCATTCTCGATGAAGCTGAACGTCGGACCCGTCAGAAGGTTACCAAGTTCCTCAAAGTGCAGTGGTCAAATCATACTGAAGATGAAGCCACTTGGGAACGCGAGGATAATCTTCGTGCGGAATACCCCGAACTTTTTCCTTCTACCTCTTAATTCTCGGGACGAGAATTCTTGTTAGTAGAGGAGATTTGTAACACCCCATGTATTAAGCTACAGTAATCCCCTTTTGATAATGCCATGTCATCATGATCAACAGTGCTTAATCATCATTAGTAACATATCCCTTTTCAAATTCAAATTCAAATGGAAATTCAAACTAAAAGTGAAAATAAAAGTTGTCAAAAATAAGAAACTAAATTGTTCATTAAATAGCAAGTAAACCAGAGACAATTCTAAAATTGAAACCAACATTATTGAAATTGGATAAGTGGCTTGAACATCCTCGAAAAGTGGCTGAGAAACAATATTTAATAACCTATAAATAAATATGAAATGATAAATACCCCAAACTAATTTTTGGAGTTAGGGTTTAATGCACTACTAATTTTGGGCTAGGTCACTTGTTTAGTAAAAATCATTTTGGGGTCTAACTTTTTGCAAACGGGAAAAACAGAAAAAGAAAAAGATAAAAGAAAACAAAAAAAATAAAAATAAAAAGAGCAAACCCCCCTGGCCCAACTGGGCCACGGCCCAGCCGGCCGGCCGCACGCCGCCGCCGCTGGCCTATATGGCCTCGATCCCCTTCCCCCACCGAAACCCTAACTCCCCACTCCCCACCTCTCCTTTCCCCCCCCCCCCGATCCCCTATTCGCCCTGACCCGATCTGGGCGCAGCGCCGCCCCCGACGTCGCCTCTCGCCGTCGCCTGTGCCCCCGGCGTCGGACGACCTCGCCGGAGCCGCCCCCCTTCGTCTACCTCCATCTCGTCGGACGCCTCGTCATCCTCCTCCCCGAGCGCCATTCACCGGAGCTGCTCTGCCTCATCACCCTCGCCGGATCTGCGCCGCCGCCCGTCCCCGGCTCCCCCCAAGCCCGCTGCCATTCCCCCTACACCGTCCGTGAGCGCCTCCCCTTCTTCCCCTCTCTTTCGCACATCGCCGTCCCCGCTCCGCCCGAGCGCGCGCTTCGGCACGCTCGCCACATCGCGAGCATGCACGCCCCGCCGCTGGCTGCCGCCTCCTGCTGCGGCCCGCCCCGCAGCCGCCCCGCACGCCCTATGGCCACGCTCACCACCCGAGGCCGCCCGCCTCTGCCCGCTACCAACGCCTCTGCCCGGCCCCTGCCTTCCCCGCCACTCGCCCGCGTCGCGACCGTCGCCCGCATCCCGCCACGCCCGGCCTCGCCTCGCTCGCATGCTCCCCGCAACCGCCGCTGCGGCCCGCTCCTGCCAGCCCCTCCCCGCGCCATCGCCTGCCGCCTCCTCCGACCACGGCTGCGCGCGCCTCGCCGCGCCCCCTGGTGGCCGCGGGCACGCGCGCACGCGCCCGCGCCCTCGCCCGCTGTGGCCTCTCGGGCCACAGACAGGTGGGGCCGAAGCCCCTGTGCCGCTGACGACTGGGCCAGTGCCCCCCCTGGCCCAATGACAGATGGGCCCAGCCCTAAAACGATTTAAATAATAATAATAATAAATAAATAAATAAAAATAAAATGAATTATTAAAATTAATAATTAATTAATTAATTAGTGAATTAATTAGTTTAATTAATCCTGATTAGGTTAATCTAATTGATTAATTAGTTTAATTAAATAGTAATTAATTAGTTAAACCCTAATTAACTAATCAGTCAATGACAGGTGGACCCCACATGTCAGGTTGACTGCTGACGTCATGATGACGTCAGCATACACTGTTTCGGATAATGTTGAATTTAAATAATTAAATAAATTCCAGAAATTGCTAAAATCTTTAGAAAATCATATAAAATAATCCGTAGCTCAGATCGAAAAACTTTGTACATGAAAGTTACTCAGAACGACGAGACGAATCCGAATACGCGGTCCGTTCGTCCGTCGCACGTCCCTAACTATCCGAACATGGAACCGTTCCTCTCCGGTCATCTGTTTGACAAATGTCCGGAACCGGGAAAACATTCCCGGATGGATTCCCCCTTTCTCGGTGACGTGCAACCGTACGTTAGGACACACCCGGCACTGCACATTGTCATGTCGTACATTGTGTTGCTCATGTTTGCTTTATATTTATTGTTTCCTCCCCCTCTTCTCTCGTTAGACCCCGACGCAGTTCCCGGTACCGCCGCAGCTCCGGAGACCGAAGACACCATTGACGACCTTGCCCTTGCCGCCGAGCAACCAGGCAAGCCCCCCCTTTGATCATCCCGATATCGCCCATTCTATTTTCTCATGCTTGCATTAGAATTGCTGCTGCTAATGCTTTACCTATTCTGATGCATAGCCTGTTTACTGTAACCTGCTGTTGATAATTACCTGCATATCCTAAACTGCTTAGTATAGGCTGGGTAGAGACCTATCAGTGACCCCACTAATCCTGACTGCCCCGCTGGATAATCCAAAGACCCGATCAACGGGATTGAAGACCAGGCCTCGGCACCGCACCTCACCCCCTTAGTTGTAACGACACTGCAGCGTAACTATCGAGTGCCGAGGGTGATACCTCGTGTAGCACTTCTGATGTTAACTCTGTAGAGTAGCTATTTGGTCGTGGTCATCGAGGGTGATTCCTCCTTCACCACTTCCGGTAACGACGCTGTCGTGCAACACATCAAGTGTGAACCCATCGAGGGTGATTCCTCCGAGTTCACCTTGACAGATACATCGAGTGGGAATTCAACGAGGGTGATACCTCGGATTCCTCTGATGCTATGGACACACGGATACTTGGACTTTACACTGTTACTTGGATAGGCGGGTCGACCCTGAGGGGTACCTGCGTGCGCCTGAGAGGCGAGTGTTGTGAAGACGGGTGCCAGTGTGGTGCCCGAGTGATGAATACGAGGCGCGGCCGGGCATTCTTAACCCTTGCAGCAAGTCCTCGAGACGGGGTGACGGGGTCACATCTTTCGTGAGTCTCTGCTCGTTACCGCAAGCCCTAGTCCACTAACGATTTGGATATTTGATCCGAGCAGGTCTCTGGCCTGATAGCACTAACCATCACGTGGGCATAGTATGGGCGTTCTGCATCGCAGCATCAGCCGAAAGCTCTGTCAGACGTCTAGTTCAGCCTTGCGGCCGGGCCGGATCGGCGCCCCCCTGGTGCCTGGCTTCCCCCTGCACGCAACGACTCGGAGTGCACAGGGCGATGGCCCAAGACCTCTAAGCGCTTAGGATGTAGACCGACGGGGACCTCTCTGCTGGGCTCTAGGTAGGGTTGCGATGTGTCGTTTGGCCGAGGCCGGGCATGACCCAGGAAAGTGTGTCCGACCGGAGTTAATCGAGCGTGTTGGGTAAGTTGGTGCACCCCTGCAGGGAAGAAAACTTCTATCGATAGCCGGTCCTACGGTAAAGGACACTCGGAGTTGTATCCTGATTGATATATTTTAGAACTGGATACTTGGATACTATGGTTCTGGGATTGCTTCTCGCAGGGAGTCGAGAAGGGATCTCAGGACGAGGTTGATGACTGTATGGCTCTGGGATTGCTTTCTCGCAGGGAGTCGAGAAAGGATCTCTGGGTGAGGATGAGACTTAATGATACTGCTACCTTATATTGTACTGTTCTACTCTCTTCTATTGCTGCAAGACCTCTGAAGATGCTAGTCTTCGATAGGACTAGGCCTTCTCTCTATTCTGGCATTTCTGCAGCCCAGTCCACATATACAGCCTTCTCTTTGAAAATGTTGCATATGTAGTGTAGATCCTTGCTTGCTGAGTACTTCTGAGTACTCACGGTTGCTTTGTTTTTCTTTTCTCCCCTTATCAGTTTGTCGTGACCAGAGGACGGAGCCCCCTGAGACAGATGTCTTGTCGATCGGCTACTACTACTACCCAGAGGATGGATACTACTACGAGTTGACTGACGACCAGGAGTAGGATCGGAGGGTCCTAGGCAGGAGGCCTACACCTTTCGATCGTAGTGTTTTATTTTGCCCCACCTTTCTAGAGGCCTTTCTGTTTCTATTTAATATCTGTACTCAGATATCTGATGCTTCCGCTGACGCTTGTTCGCAAGCTTACGTATTCGAGCCCTCGAGGCCCCTGGCTTGTAATATAAAGCTTGTATGATTTTATTTATGTATTAGAGTTGTGTTGTGATATCTTCCCGTGAGTCCTTAGGCTTGATCGTGTGCATTTGCGTGTATGATTAGTGCACGATTGAGCTGGGGGCGTCACACCCGTCGCAGGCCGACGAACACGCAGGCGGCGCTTCTCATGGGACGTGAGCTATTACGCTACCGTCCTGCCAATGAGGGCTACGATGCCTGGCTTGGTCGCATCACCGAGCTCGTCAAAGCCACCGGCAAGGCCCCGACTCCTTCCCACTCGCTTCATCCCCCACCGTCTCGTGCAGGCGGCGTGGCGCATGGCGCGCCACCGCCTGCTCCTCTTCGCAGCGCTGACGCCGAGTCGAGGCGTGGCGTGCACCCGCGTGACCTGCCGCGCGGAGCATCGGCACCGGCCAGGGACGAGGCCAGCTACCAGGTCATGCAGCAGCCGCAGTATGATGCGCATGCGCTCCCTGCGCGTACGCATCAGCACCAAGACTGGGCCGCTCCAGAAGCTGCCGCACGTGGGCATCAAGACCGTGCCCCCCTCGCGCGGGCCACACCTGTGAGCGCGGCGGGTTGCCGTGCTTTCTCTCGTGAGCTGTGCCAAGTTGTTTGGCCGGCCAAGTTCAAGCCAGACCTGCCCCCGTGCTACGACGGCGTCCCTGACCCTACGGAGTTCGTCTAGCTCTACTCACTAAGCATCGAGGCGGCCAACGGCGACGACAAGTTCATGGCGAACTGGTTCCCCATGGCTCTCAAGGACGGCGCGCGCTCCTGGCTCATGCACCTCCCGGAGGGGTCGATCTCCTCTTGGGATGAGCTTCGCGAGCGGTTCATCACCAACTTCCAAGGAACCCGTGACCGCGCCCTCACCATCAACGACCTGCGGCGCGTGAAGCAGCAGCCGGGCGAGACTCTCCGCAAGTACTTCAACGCTTCACCAATGTTCGCCTCAAGATCCCGAAGGCCTCGGACGAGGCCATCATCTCGCGTTCACCGAAGGCGTCACGGACGTCAAGATGAGCGAGGAGCTCGCCATCCATGCTGACCTATGTACGGTGCTAGAGATGTTCAACTTGGCGGACAGATGCGCCAGGGCGGAGGAAGGCCGCCTCTCCCTCCTCAAGCACCCAGATGTCAACCCTGAAGACAAGAAGGCCAAGGCCAAGGAAATGAAGCGCAAGGGCCCCACCGTGCTGGCAGCAGAGCCTGAGCTAAAGCGTGGCCGTGACCGCGATGAGCCCCCCAAGGACGGTCGCCCATTCTGCGTCTTCCACAACATACACACCCACAACACCAACGACTGCTAGGAGCTCAAGGCGCTCCGAGACGAGCACCTGGGCCGCCGCCCCGAGCGTGGTGACTGTGGCTTCGGCCGCGGAGGAGGTCGCGGCGAAGGCCGCTGGGACAACCACAACCCTCGTCAGGGCTGGCGCAACCAGCCTCACGAGGGTGACTGGCACGATCAGCCTCGCGACGGCCCTTGGCGCGATCAGCCTCGCGAGGCCCATCCTCAGGACAACGCCAGTCTCGCTCCGTTGCCGCCACCGCCATGGAGGAACGACGACAACCATCAGGACGATGGGGCTGGGGGCTACCAGGAGCCTCGCGTGATCGCCTGCATCCTCAGCGGAGCTCAAGCACTCGCCTCGAACCGCATCTTCAAGCAGTTCTCTCGCGAGGTGAATGCAGCCCTCCCGAAGCTCGAAGCTACACGTCCCCTCAGGTGGTCACAATATGCGATCACTTTTGACTCCAAGGATCACCTCAGGTGCGCGGCCATGATAACCCACAAGTATAGGGGATCGTTCATAGCCTTTTTCGATAAATAAGAGTGTCGAACCCAACGAGGAGATAAAGGCAGAACAAATATTCCCTCAAGTTCTATCGACCACCGATACAACTCTACGCACACTTAACGTTTGCTTTACCTAGAACAAGTATAAAACTATTTGGCAAGAATAAAACTATGAGTACTTTGCGAGAATAAAACTATGAATAAAATGTAAAATAATAAAAGTAGATAGTTTTTGTCAAACAAGAAAGTCATTTGTCCCTAGGCAATTGATAACTAGACCGGTAATCCTTCTTGCAATTTTATATGAGGGAGAGGCATGAGCTAACATACTTTCTCTACTTGTATCATATGCACTTATGATTGGAACTCTAGCAAGCATCCGCAACTACTAAAGATCATTAAGGTCGTAAAACCCAACCATAGCATTAAGTATCAAGTCCTCTTTACTCCCATATGCAACAATCCACTTATCCGTGTTCAGGCTTCTGTCACTCCGGCAACCGACAATAAGCAAATTATGAATGTATTGGAACACCCTACAGCGGGGACCCCTCACATTTGTGCGAGACGGAGGGCACTCTAGGACAGCACCATAATAAAATATACACTCAAACCAACCACGATCATCAATTAGCCCATAGGACAAAACGGATCTACTCAAACATCATAGGATAACCACATATCATTGGGAAATAATATATAGTGTTGAGCACCATGTTTAAGTACAGATTACAGCAGGGAGAAGGGGTGTTAGACCGCTGCATAGAGGGGGAGAGAGTTGGTGTTGACGGCGGAGAAGATTGTTGATGTAGATCGCCGTCACGATCCTTGCCCCGACGGCACTCCGGCGCCACCGGGAGAAAGGGGGAGAGAGCCCCCCTCCTTCTTCTTTTTCTTCCTTGGCCTCCCCCTAGATGGGAGGAGAGATCCCCCTCTGGTCCATGGCCTCCATGGCGGCGGAGGGGCAGGAGTCCCTCTGAGATTGGATCTATCCCTCTGTTCTCTTCTGTTTTGCGTTCCTATTTTCTGGCCGAAAACCATTTCTTATATTCCCGGAGATCCGTAACTCTGATTGTGCTGAGATTTTAACACAATTTTTTCCGGATATAAGCTTCCTTGCGCCCGAAGTAGAGCTCCAACTGACGTACGAGGAGGGCACAACCCACCACCACGCGCCTGCGCTGCCTGGCGCGCCCAGGTGTCTTGTGGTGGCTGTGGGCCCCCGTTTGCATTGATTCCACCTCCCAAAAATCACATATATTCCAAAATAGTTCTCTGTAAAATTTTATTGCATTTGGACTTCATTTGATATGGATATTCTACGAAACAAAAAACATGCAAAAAACAAGAACTGGCACTGGGCACTGGATCAATAGGTTAGTCCAATAAATCATATAAAATGTTGCCAAAAGTATGTGAAAGTTGTATAATATTGGCATGAGACAATAAAAAATTATAGATACGACGGAGACGTATCAGGACACTGCTGGCGCGCTCCCCATGCTCTGCACGCCCACCATCAGCAACGCCTCCGTCACCAAAACTCTCATCGACGGTGGCGCTAGCCGCAATGTGCTCTCCGTCCAGACCTTCGAGATGCTTTAGGTGCCCTACGACCAACTCATGCCCACCAGGCCATTCTCTGGGGTGACCGACGGCTCCACCGTCCCCTTGGGGCAGGTGCGCCTTCCCGTCACCTTCGGCAAGCGCGACAACTACCACACCAAGCTCATTGACTTCAACGTGGCCCACATCGGCCTCCCGTACAATGCCATCCTCGGGTACCCTGCCCCCGCCAAGTTCATGGCAGCCACTCATCATGGCTACAATGTCCTCAAGATGCCTGGGTGCAGCGGCATCATCACGATCGCCAGCGATGAGAAGGACGCGGTCTGCTCTCTCAAGCATGCCTACTGTGCCGCAGCGGGAGAGAACTCTGATGTCTAAGGTGGCATTCTGCCTCCCGAGGTCACCCCGCAAAGAAGAAGCAGCTCCTCCCCAAGAGCCATCCGGAGGCCAAGAAATTCACTGGCGACGCCTCAGGTTCTCCCCTGTTGCCGGGGCGTCCCTCCCTTCTGCATAGGAAGGCGCGCCCGATGCTTCCCTCAGGATGGGCTCGGGGGCTTCCATCTGGAGGGCCTCTGACCTGACCGATGCGACGAGGGAGGCGCTCGGGCACCACTTGGAGGTGTGCCTTGGTGCGCGCCCCCGCAACCAAGGAGCACGGCACGAGGCGCCAGGAGCACGAGAGTTCATCACCAAGGCGATCGAGGAGCTTCAGGAAGCGCAAGCCATGCACGGCGAGCATCGCCTCGCATGACCCACCAGTGCAGCTGCCGCCCCTGACACAGGTGGCGACCTGCGCGTCTGCGTCAACATCCCGGGCCTCAACACGGCCGCTTCGCAGGACCTCTTCTGGCCATCCCGCGTCGGCCGGAGTGGGGGCTACCCTTGCAACTATGTCCGCATGCCATTCGGCCTGCTGAATATTGGCGCCTCGTACCAGCATCTGGTGCAGCGCGCCATGGCGTCTCACAAGGCCCGGCGCTCGTCGGTCGCGTCTCAAGAGGTCTCGGACCCTCGCGAGCCTCTCAAGCCTCCGGAGCGGCCCGGCTCATGAGGAGCAACTTTCGCGGCACACTTCATCAACTACCTCTTGTTCAATTGAGGGAGCCCCACAGGCTGCATCATCCTCAAGCCGTTAGGGCTCGCCCATGCGGTTGCATCGTTCCGTTGGTGTACCTTGAACCAGCTATGCTTCATGAGTTATTATGACTGTTAACCCCGCGCTCGACATCACATCGCCTCTGGAGCCGCCACCCCATGGGTTGCGCGCGCTGCCAGCTCCCCTCCTGAACGTCCCATGAGAGGGGGCTACCGGCACGGCGCCTGTGCTTGGGTCCGTCCCTGCGGCGCTAATAAATCTAAGCGACTGAGCTCTGACTCGCGGGCCGGCCCCGTGCATGTCACCTCACCAGGTCCTTAGTGCCTTCGTCTTCTCACGGAACGATTCCGAGCGGATCACGCGCGCTGCCCCTTGTATCTTGTGATTGGTTAACACACAGGAACCTCAGGAGACAGGCGCTCAAGCGGCCTTGACGACACCTCGCTGCCTCAGGGAGGCCCGCCTCGATCAGGCAGCGGTTTGCTTCGCGAAAGGCTAAGTAAAATTGCTTCATATGCCGCGTGTCACCGGCCGGAGTCCCTTTCCTTGGTACCCTCGCGAGGCACACCATTCCATTTTGCGCGAGTCGCTTGCACACTAAAAGGGCGGCTCTTGAGCATCGCGTCTCAGGAGCCCCTACTGGCTCTTGGGCCCTCACCCCCTGGCCTTGTCCCAGGCATCACGACTTGACATACCAGCGGCGGCTGAGCTCGCCCGAGGGCCAGGTCCTGAGGACGTAGAGCACCTTGGTGAGCAAGGCAAAGAGGGGCAAACCCCGCGCAGTAGCACGGGAAGTGGGGCGCGGCCCGGCCACGCTGGCACCGCTCGAAATATTAAAGAACACTAGTCTTTTCACGCGCCCCTAGCGGGACTTGTGTTGGTTCATTTCAGAGTAAAAACAGAGGACCAGGTTCAGGAAAAGCACGCCCTTGCGACGCAAAAACCCTTCACGAGCCACGAGCACCCTGAGCTAAGTCACCTTCTCCGTGCAGAGCGCGAGTTTTACTATTAACATTACACCTCTGATTTTCGCAATCTTGTTTGGGCGGAAAACCCGTTTTTCTCTCTCGAGAGCCGCTTGCATGTCATGGGGGACCTCTTGAGCACCGCGCCTCAAGATCTCCTACCGGACCTCGGGCTGCTCACCTCCTGGCCTTGCACACGGCATCGCGACCTGGCATACCATCGACGACAGAAGCCTACCTGGGGACTGGATCCCGACGACGCAGAGCACTAAGCTATCGTGAAGGGAAAAAGGGGGGCTCGAGCCCAAACAAGAAACGCTAGCGTAACTAAAAATGCGGATAAAACATTAAGATAAAGGCGCAAGTGCCGCAGTTCCTTACACGCCCCCGCGGGGCCCTTCATGGTTCTGATGCAGGAAATAAAAACAACAAAAGAAACAGCCTCCCGTAGGCCGCAGCTCCTGAGGCACCGACCCCGGCGTCGTTGGCGCTCAGTCGGAGTCCTCCTCCTCCTTGACGCGGTGGTGCGGTGGCTCGTCGTAGTCGTCGTCCCTCGAGCTCCCCTCGGAGGAGGCGTCGTCGCCGCTGGAGGTGTCGTGGCCGTCGCCAATGGCAAGTTCGCTGCCGAGGACGTCGTTGCCGTGATGGCCGTCGTCATCAGAGGGGTGATCACCGCCGCTGATGTCGCTCTCCGGGCAGCACCCCAGGTGTCCGTTGTCCTCCCCGAAGATCTTGATGAAGAGCATCATCGCCCCGTCGTACTTGAAGTGGAGGGTGTGCCTCCCCTTCAGCCCGCGAGCACGGGCAAATGACTGCCACCACCAGGTCAGGTAGACGTAGCCTGAGGGGGTGGCCTCAACTTCCGTCCACGAAGACCAGTTGCAGCAGCCGTCAGGCTGCAGCCACATCCCGACGGGTCCTCCCGCCGGTAGCTCCTCCGCGAAGGAGCGCGGGAGCCAGATCCAGGTGCATGGCGGACTCTCCATCCATACCACAAACTCGCGGGCCGTGTCATCCGAATGGGCTCGCGGGCGAGGTGGTCGGGCGGCCATCATGTGCCTTCCCCCTCGGCCTCGGCTGCCACGACTCCCGTGGCCGCCTCCGCGGGAGGGGTTCTTCCCACGGCTGCTGGAGCTGATGTGGACCCCCAGCGGAGCGCATCCGCGCCCTTGAGGAGCTGTCGCTGGTGTCGTAGTGGACTTACAGGGACGGTCGCGCCCCCTCTTGGGTGGCGGCAGCTCCAGCTTGCCCCGCGGCACCTTGCCCTTCTCCGCGGGAGTGAAACTCCTCACCAGCGCCATGGCTACTACGGCAGAGGTTTGGGAGGGGAGAAGATGGGTTGGGGGCTCTGTCCCCTTCGCCCTCTTATAGGCGATCAGAGAAGGCCAACCGGCGTCCCTTCACATCTGGGGCAATGATGGCCTCATAGTGCGCGCCAGGCTTTTGTCAGTCTGGGCAGTTGCCGAGGCAATGTGGGGAAGTGGGGGCGTCCGCCTCCCGTCATGCACCACGCGTCAAGCCTGGCCCGCAGGCAATGAGGGCCCGCATCGCTTCACCCTCCCTTCACTGCCTTTGCCTCGAAGCCAGGCCGAGTGTGCCTTGGGCCCGAGGGCTACTGTCGGCGTTCTGGGATCGGGGGTACCTAGACTTGCCTGCCTGCGGCCCAGCGCGTGGCTCCATCGACGGCCCGGTATGGCCCAGCTGCAAGACTCCATGGACAAGACCCTCACGAGGCCCCCGCCTCGCGAGGAGAACGACACCAAGGCCCCCCGGGGAGCGGCCTCCCAAGGCTGCCTCCCGAGGAGTGGAGATCTCTATGCAAGCCTCCCGCCTCGCGAGGCGCGTGATGACGTGAGCCATGACGACCAAGGCTAGGAGGGCGCCAGCGGGCACAGGAGAAGACAGTTTCCTCTTTGGTGCTAAGGAGGCAAGGATGTACGCGGGTTCCCAAGGAATCCCCCAAAGGTTTCCATTCTGGTGCAACAAGACCAAAGCCGCTGGCTCGGCAGGACAGAGGTCATCGCCGAGCCCACCGCTGCATCACGACCAGAAGCTTTGCAGACGAAGACCACCTTTAGTCAGGATAGGGTGTACTCCTGTCCCCCTTCAAATTGGTCGTTGTGGTATCCCTTCCTGCCTAAGCAATGAGGGAAGAGGACCAAGGCCACTAGAAATATAGACTAGCCTCCACCGTAGAGGGGGAGAGATCCAGATCCGATCCCTCGGCCATTGAGCTCTCTTGAGGCAACTCATCCCCTTATACTAGTTCATCCTCATCCTCCTCGTGAGGCAATCCACCACAAAGCAAGAGTAGGGTTTTACACCGTAAGGTGGCCCGAACCTGGTTAAACCACCGTGTCATCTTCTTCCTCTCGCTCGCACGAACTCGTCGAAGTCTGGCCGTGGGGTGGTGAGCAGTGAGCCATGGGTAGGCTAGATCCTTCACACATGCCCCAGAGTTCGAACCTTATTTGGGTCTGCGGAGCCCCGATCCCGGCAGGTACCTGTGGGTTGCTAGTAGTGTTGATTACTCCTTGTAGTTGATGCTAGTTGGTTTATTTGGTGGAAGATCATATGTTCAGATCCTTAATGATATTCAATACCCCTCTGATCTTGAACATGAGCATGCTTTGTGAGTAGTTATGTTGTTCCTGAGGACATCGAAAAAGTCTTGTTATAAGTAATCATGTGAATTTGGTATTCGTTCGATATTTTGATGAGATGTATGTTGTCTTTCCTCTAGTGGTGTTGTGTGAACGTCGACTACATGACACTTCACCATTATTTGGGCCTAGGGGAAGGCATTGGGAAGTAATAAGTAGATGATGGGTTGCTAGAGTGATAGAAGCTTAAACCCTAGTTTATGTGTTGCTTCGTAAGGGGCTGATTTGGATCCACATGTTTCATGCTATGGTTAGATTTATCTTAATTCTTCTTTCGTACTTGCGGATGCTTGCGAGAGGGGTTAATCATAAGTGGGAGGCTTGTCCAAGTAAGGACAGCACCCAAGCACTGGTCCACCCACATATCAAATTAACAAAGTAACGAACATGAATCATATGAGCATGATGAAATCAAACTTGACGATAATTCCCATGTGTCCTCGGGAGCGCTTTGCTTTATATAAGAGTTCGTCCCGGCTTATCCTTTGCTATAAAAAGGATTGGGCCACCTTGCTGCACTTTTGCTACACTTATTACCTTTTACCTGTTACGAATCATCTTACTACCAAACTATCTGTTACCGACAATTTCAGTTCCTGCAGAAAATACCTTGCTGAAAACCGCTTGTCATTTCCTTCTGCTCCTCGTTGGGTTCGACACTCTTACTTATTGAAAGGACTATGATTGATCCCCTATACTTGTGGGTCATCAGTTGGCCCTTGATACGTCTCCAACATATCTATAATTTTTAATTGTTCCATGCTATTATAGTATCAAACTTGGATGTTTTATATGCAATTATATATCAATTTTTGGGACTAACCTATTAACCTAGTGCCCAGTGCCAGTTGCTATTTTTTTGCCTGTTTTTGGCTTTTCAGGAAATCAATATCAAACAGAGTCCAAATGGATAAAAACTTTGGATTAATTTTTTCTGGACTAGAAGAGACCCTAGAAGGTTCGGGAGAAGACCAGACGAGCCACGAGGGAGCGACAAGCTCGAGAGGCACGCGCCCAGGCTTGTGGGCCCCTCGTGGCACCTCTTGACCTAATTCCGCCTCTATAAATTCTCAAATATTCCCCTGACATTAGAGAGCCACCTGAAATACTTTTTCCACCATCGCAAGTTCCTGTTCTCGCGAGATCCTATCTGGAGGCCTCCGCCGGCACTCTGCCGGAGGGGGAATCGACCACGAAGGGGCTCTACATCAGCCTTGTTGCCCTTACCATGATGTGTGAGTAGTTTACCACAGACCTACAGGTCCATAGCTAGTAGCTAGATGGCTTCTTCTCTCTCCTTGATCTTCAATACAATGTTCTCCTCGATGTTCTTGGAGTTCTATTTGATGTAATCACTTTTTGCGGTGTGTTTGTTGGGATCCGATAAATTGTGAGTTTATGATCAGATTATGCATGAATATTATATGAGTCTTCTCTGAACTCTTTTATGCATGATTATTATAGCTTTGTATTTCTCTCCGGTCTATTGATTTGGTTTGGCCAACTAGATTGATTTTTCTTGCAGTGGGAGAGGTGCTTTGTGATCGGTTTGATCTTGTGGTGCTCAATCCCAGTGACAGAAGGGGACATGACATGTATTTGTATCATTGCCATTAAGGATAAAAAGATGGGGTTTATTCATGCGTGAGTTTACTTTGTGTACATCATGTCATCTTGCTTAAGGCGTTACTCTGTTATTTATGAACTTAATACTCTAGATGCATGTTGGATAACGGTCGATGTGTGGAGTAATAGTAGTAGATGCAGGCTGGAGTTGGTCTACTTGTCTCGAACGTGATGCATATATACATGATCATTGCCTTGGATATCGGCATGATTATTTGCTTTTCTATCAATTGCCCAAGAGTATTTTGTTTACCCACCGTATGCTATTTTCAAGAGAGAATCCTGTAGTGAAAACTATGGCCCCTGGGTCTACTTTTTATCATATATTAAAAACCAAAATATCTTGCTGCAATTTTTCTTTACTTTATTTTATTTTGTGTTTTATTTATCTATCTATCACTACGAGATTTGATCCTTGCAATTAACCGCCGAGGGATTGACAACCCCTTCTTCGCGTTGGGTGCAAGTATTTGTTATTTTGTGTGTAGGTATTGCTAATGAGGTGTTGCGTGGTTCTCCTATTGGATTGATAACTTTGGTTCTTAACTGAGGGAAATACTTATCTCTACTGTACTGCATCATCATTTCCTCTTCAAAGAAATCCCAACACAGCTCACAAGTAGCAGGAAGAATTTCTGGCACCGTTGCCGAGGAGACATCATCAACATCTATCAAGTACCTACGCATAAACTTTCATCTCCTTGCATTTACTTTATTTGTCATTTGCCTCTCATTTTCATCTCCCCCACTTCTAAAATGTTTTCACAAAAATACAAAAATATTTTTCGCTTGCCTTTTTCGTGTGTTCTTGTTTTCTAGCTTGAATTTGTTATCATGGGTGACTTTGGCATGGAAAAGAGTGATGATGGTAAAACTCCTAAAATTGAAATTCCTACCAATCTAGATGCTAAAACTTTTGTGATGGGACATGGGAATATTATAGTAAAAAAATGTTATCCAAGAATTCTTCAATTGCACTAGAACATTGGCTTGTGATGATGCTCCTATACTTAAAAGAACCAAAAATTACGCTGAAGCTATTTCCGCACTTGTTCTTAAACTTGAGAGAAGATTTATTCGTACCCATCCTACTTTGCAAAGATTATTTTATGAGTTGCCAGTTATAAAAAATCCTAGAGCTAAGAAGATAGATACCCTTGTCCTCATGAATGAATTTGATTACATAGTGCGGGAAGCTAGGGAGATCTTTGATTTCTACGGTATGAATCGTGAAAAACCCGTAATAGATGAGATTCTATACAATAGTGAGTGCTTGTTGAGATATTTATTTCGTGATGATCACACCTTTGATGAGAATACCAAAAAGGAAGTTCCCCCTTTGAATATAATCCAACAAGTTTTTAACGGTATTAATAAACAATATTCGTGGATTGTAACTGGTAACCAAGAGCAGGTCAAAAAAAATTGGTAACCAAGAGGGATTTGCGGATGGTCAACTTGCTAATGATAAAATTTCTAGGGATGATGTGTTTCATATTGTATTTGAAAAGCCTCCCGATAAAAACACATCTTTGGATGAGAAGAAGAAAGATGACAACACTTAAAATTATGCATTACGCCTAGCTAGAGCCGTAAAACAATAGCGCTAGTTGGGAGGCAACCCAATAGTTATCTTAATTTTCTTGTTTATTTTTCTATTTTTTTATGTGCGCACAATTATTCTACTTTTATGGTTGTGTTTTTGTGTTTTAATTAGTGTTTGTGCCAAGTAAAGGCTTTGGGATGAGTTGGATGATAGTTGCTTTGATTTTGGGAGAAAACAGAAACTTTTGTGTCCAGTAGCAGAATTATCAAAAATTGCTGGAACGTGGAAAAATTCTGAATTTTTTACACATAATTGGTATGCAAATTTCCCACGTTGTCCTAAGTTTTCAGAATTTTAGGAGTCACAGAAGTATGATCAATATTCAGATTATTACAGACTGTTCTGTTTTTGACAGATTTTGTTTTCATTGCGTTGTTTGCTTGTTTTAATGAATCTATGGATTGTATCGAGGGTATAAGACATGGTGAGGTTAGAATACAGTAGGTATAATGCAATAATAAAATATGAATGGGTTTACAATGGTACTTAAAGTAGTGGTTTGCTTTGTTATACTAACGGATATCATGAAGGTTTTTGTTGAGTTTTGTGTGCTGAAGTTTTCAAGTTTTGAGTGAGATCATGATGGATATGGAGGAATAAGGAGTGGCAAGAGCCTAAGCTTGGGGATGACCGGGGCACCCCAAGGTAATATTCAAGGACTCCCAAGCATCTAAGCTTGGGGATGCCCCGGAAGGCATCTCCTCTTTCTTCTACCGACCATCGGTAATTTTACTTGGAGCTATATTTTTATTCATCACATGATATGAGTTTTGCTTGGAGGGTCGTGTACTATATGAGTCTTTGCTTTGTTTGATTTTTAGTTTGTCACAATCATCTTTGCTGAACACAGCTTTTTGAGAGGGACACACATTATTCATGATTTGTTAGAATACTCTATGTGCTTCACTTATATCTTTTGAGCTAGGCAGTTGCTCTAGTGCTTCACTTATACTTTTAGAGCACGGCGATGGTTATGTTTTAAAGAAATAGTTGCACTCTCATGCTTCATTTATATATTTTTGAGAGTTGATAATAGTAATATCAATTAGTGTGGGTTATGAATTTGGTCCTAATATGATAGGTATTCAAGAGGGATATAATAAAAACTTTCATGTAGATCACTGAATATGGTAAGTTTGATTCCT
Source organism: Thinopyrum elongatum (assembly GCA_011799875.1). Lineage (NCBI taxonomy): Eukaryota > Viridiplantae > Streptophyta > Magnoliopsida > Poales > Poaceae > Thinopyrum > Thinopyrum elongatum. The sequence continues at coordinate 356,456,432 of CM022302.1, read as the reverse complement.
TGCAATAGTTTTGCGAAAGGTGGTAATATGTGGTTTATGCTAGTGTGTAATCGTGGTTTAGTAAGAATATTGGTGTTAAGGTTTATGATTCCCGAAGCATGCATGTATAGTCTCCTGTTATGCTAAGAAGTTGGAGCATGATTTATTATTGATTGTCTCCCTTATGAGTGGCGGTCGAGGACAAGCGATGGTCTTTTCCTACCAATCTATCCCCCTAGGGGCATGCGTGGTAGTACTTTGCTTCGAGGGCCAATAAACTTTTGCAATAAGTATGTGAGTTCTTTATGACTAATGTGAGTCCATGGATTGTACGCACTCTCACCTTTCCGCAATTTGCTAGCCTCTTTGGTACCGTGCATTACCCTTTCTCACCTTGAGATGTGGTGCAAAATTCGCTAGTGCATCCAAACCCCGTGATATGATACGCTCTATCACACATAAGCCTCCTTATATCTTCCTCAAAACAGCCACCATACCTACCTATTATGGCATTTCCATAGCCATTCCGAGATATATTGCCATGCAACTTCCACCGTACCATTTTATTATGACACACATTATCATTGTCATATTGCTTTGCATGATCATATAGCTGACATAGTATTTGTGGCTCAGCCACCGTTCATATTTTTTATACATGTTACGCTAGATCATTGCACATCCCGGTACACCGTCGGAGGCATTCATATAGAGTCATATTTTGTTCTAGTATCGAGTTGTAATTTTCTTTCAAGTTGTAAGTAAATAGAAGTGTGATGATCATCATATTCATTAGAGCATTGTCCCAAGTGAGGGAAAAAAGAGGCCAAAAAGAGCCCACGAAAAAAAGGGAGGCAAAAAAAAGAGCCCAATACAAAAAATGAGAGAAAAAGAGAGAATGGGCAATGTTATTATCCTTTCCACACTTGTGCTACAAAGTAGCACCATGATTTTCATATAGAGAGTCTCCTATGCTTTCATTTTTTGACTAGCGTGAATTTTTCATTATAGAACTTGGCTTGTATATTCCAATGATGGGCTTCCTCAAATGCCCGGGGTCTTCATCAGCAAGCAAGTTGGATGCACACCCACATAGTTTTATTTTTGAGCTTTCATACACTTATAGCTCTTAGTGCATCTGTTGTATGGCAATCCCTACTCCTTGCATTGACATCAATTGATGGGCATCTCCATAGCCCGTTGATTAGCCTCGTCGATGTGAGACTTTTTTTTGCCTTCTCCATACAACCCCCAATATCATACTCTATTTCACCCATAGTGCTATATCCATGGCTTGCGCTCATATATTGCGGGAGAGTTGAAAAAGTTGAAGCGCGTTAAAAAGTATGAACCAATTGCTCGGCTTGTCATCGGGGTTGTGCATGATAAATACTTTGTGTTAAGAAGATGGAGCATGACAAGGCTATATGATTTTGTAGGGATACCGTTCTTTAGCATTGATATTTTGAAACACAAGATTGTTTGTTGGTATGCCTTATTATTATTGTTTTTATGTCAAACTATAGACTATTGCTTTGAATCACTCCAATCTTAATATTCATGCCACAAAGAGAAATTACATGATGAACATGATAGGTAGCATTCCACATCAAAAATTCTGTTTTTATCATTTACCTACTCGAGGATGAGCAGGAATTAAGCTTGGGGATGCTTGATACGTTGATAACCCACCAGTATAGGGGATCGCAACAGTTTTTGAGGGTAGAGTATTCAACCCAAATTTATAGATTCGAAACAAGGGGAGCCAAAGAATATTTGTAAGTATTAGCAGTTGAGCTGTCAATTCAACCACACCTGGAGATTAAATATCTGCAGCAAAGTGATCAGTAGCACAGTAGTATGATAGTTTTGATAGCAGTGGTAACAGTAATAGTAACGGTAACAGTGATAGCAATAATTTTGTAGCAGTTGTGACCGTAGCAATAGCAATAGTAACTTAGCAAGAACAATATGTGGAAAAACTCGTCGGCATTGGATCGGTCAATTCGTTGGATGATATTCATCATATATCAGTGATAACCTAGGGCGACATGGAACTAGCTTCAGTTCATAAATATAATGTAGGCATGTATTCCGTAAATAGTCATACGTGCTTATGGAAAAGAACTTGCATGACATCTTTTGTCCTACCCTCCCATGGCAGCGGGGTCCATAGGGAAACTAAGGGATATTAAGGCCTCCTTTTAATAGAGAACCGGAACAAAGCATTAACACTTGGTGAATACATGAACTTCTCAAACTACAGTCATCACCGGAAAGTATCCCAATTACTGTCACCCTAGGGTTTACGGATCATAACACGTAATAGGTGCATATGAGTTGCAAGATCGGATCTAGAACATAGATATAATGGTGAATACATAAACGGTTCAGATCTTAAATCATGGCACTCGGGCCCTAATGACAAGCTTTAAGCATAGCAAAGTCATAGCAACATAAATCTCAGAACATAGTGGATACTAGGGATCAAGCCCTAACAAAACTAACTCAATTACATGATGAATCTCATCTAGCTCCTCACCGACCAGCAAGCCTACAAAGGAATTACTCACTCCCGATGGGGAGCATCATGAAATTGGTGATGGAGGATGGTTGGTGATGACGAAGACCGAAGATTCCCCTCTCCGGAGCCCCGAACGGGCTCCAGATCTGGCCTCCCGATGAAGAACAGAAGGTGGGGGCGGCTCTGTATCGTAAAACGTGATGAAATTTCCTCTCCTATTTTTTCTAGGAAAATAGGATTTTATAGCGTCAGAATTAGGGTCAGGGGGCTCAATGGCCCCACCACCCACCAGGGCGCGCCAGAGGGGGGTGGCGTGCCCTGGTGTCTTGTGGGCAGCCAGGGGCCCCCTCCAGTGAGTCTTGGTTCCAATATTCCTCATTTATTCCAAAATAATTCTCCAAAAAGTTTCGTCCAATTCCGAGACTTTTATTTCTGCACAAAAACAACACCATGGTAGTTCTGCTAAAAACAACATCAGTCCAGGTTAGTTTCATTCAAACCATGCAAATTAGAGTCCAAAACAAGAGCAAAAGTGTTAGGAGAAGTAGATATGATGGAGACATATCAACTCCCCCAAGCTTAACCCATTGCTTGTCCTCAAGCAATTCAGTTGACAAACTGAAAGTGATAAAGAAAAACTTTTACGAACTCTTTTGTTCTTGTTTGCATATATATGCTTAAATAGCACCCAGGTTTTCAGCAAAGATCATGACTAACCATGCCAACAATAACTCTTAGAAATTATATTAACTCGTATCAATGGCATAATCAACTAGCGAGCAATAATAAGATATCTCAAATGCCAACACTTTGTCAAAACAATCATGATATAATATGACAACAGTGGTATCTCGCTAGCCCTTTCTGAGACCGCAAAACATAAATGCAGAGCACCTCCAAAGTTCAAGCAGTGACTAAACATTGTAATTCATAGTAGAAGAGATCCAGTCATGATGCATTCAATATTAACTAAACACAATGCATGAGGATGACAATAGTGTCTCAAGTCTGGCGCTTGTTTGAGAAGGTGATGACTCAACATAAAAGTAAAAAAGATAGACCCTTCGCAGAGGGAAGCAAGGATTTGCAGAGGTGACAGTGCTCAAAGCTTAAATCAGAGTTAAATATAATTTTGGGAGGTGCACCCTTCCTATCAACATTACGACCAAGAGTTTTCAATATCTTCCATGCTAAACAAATTAGCGGCGGTTCCCAAGCGATAAAAGTAAAGTTTACTCCCCCTCCACCAACAAACACAAGCCATGTCTAACCAAATCCATGGGTGCTTTCCATACCAACAACAGTCCTCGGGGAGTTTTGTTTAATTATTTGCAATTTTTTATTTTGGGACCGGGTATCCCTATTACCGGCCCCCTCGTGCAAGGACGAGTGAATAAACACTCATCATGAGAATAACCCGCTTAGCATGGAAGATACTGACCACCCCCTGTCGCTCCATGAGCGGTCCAGGCACACAAAACAGATGTTCATTTGAAATTTTAGAGGTGGCACATGCAAATTTACTTGGCACGGCAGGGTAATACCGCATATAGGTAGATATAGTGGACTCATCTGGGATAACTTTGGTTACAGGATTTTGATGCACATGCAGTATTCCCGCTTAGTACAGGCGAAGGCTAGCAAATAGGTTGAGAAGCGGCCAGCTAGAGAGCGAAAACGCTCATGAACATGCATTATGAATAATCAACATTGAATACTAGCATGAGTAGGATATAAGCACCATGAACATAAATATCATGGAGGCTATGTTTGTTTGATTCAACTACATGCGTGAACATGTGCCAAGTCAAGCCACTTGAAACAATCAGAGGAGGATACCATATCATCATACTACATTACAATCATTTTAATGCATGTTGACACCTAAGATAAATCATTATCTACTCCTAGCTACTTAAGCATGGCATGAGCAACTATAATCTCTAATTGTCATTGCAAACATGTTTAATCATAATATGCTGAATCATGGATACTGAGTTAAACATATTTACAAAAAACAAGAATAAGTTGAGTTCATACCCGCTTTTCCCTGCCACAGTCACTTCATCAAATATCGTCATTATTGCCTTTCACTTGCACGACCGAATGATGTGAAAATAATAATATTGCAAGAGTGCCGTGGACTAAGCTAGAATCTGCAACGTTTTATTCAAAGGGAAAGACAAAATAATATAGGCTCTTTCTCAGATCAACAATAATGCATATGAGAGCCACTCAACATTTTCATCATGGTCTTCCCCTCGGTACGACTAAACAAAATAAAAGGAGAAGAACTTCCGAGAAACACACTGAAATATTTTTGGAGTTTTTATTTTTTCTTGAAGAAAGCAAATTAAAGGAAGAAAAACAAGAACGAGAAAAACTATTTACACGGGAAAGCTCCCAACAAACAAAACAAAAGAAGAAATGGGAAATCTTTTTGGGTTTTCTTTTAATACTACAACTAAATTAAACTAGAAAGAAAAACCGAAAAGAAGCAAGAAATATTTTTGGATTTTCTCAAAGTTTTTCAAACACACAAGAAGAAAGCGAGAAAATAAATCAAACATGGATAATACAATGAAAAAGTGTGGACACCGACAACTGGAATGGAATGTGTGAACATGAATATAATGTCGGTGGAAATACGTACTCCCCCAAGCTTAGGCTTTTGGCCTAGCTTGGTAATCATCACCCGTAGTAGCCATCCGGACCCATGTGAAAGTGTTGTGGCGGCGGCACCTGAGCGTCCCACTACTGGGGCTCCTCCTCTGCTGCTGCCTGGTTGTTTTGGTAGGCAATAATGTCCGCTGGCATGACCCTGTATCCATTCCTGGCAGTAAAATCAAACAAAGCAGGTGCATGCAACGGGATAATATCAAGGGTATCCTCGCTGAATACTAAGTTATAACGAATTTGGTTAAAAGAATCAGCAGTATCAGTAAACTGGTGAGCCACCATCGCCTGGTGATCTAGATAAACTCGGGGCAAAGGATAATCATGTTGGCGTATTTGAACATTAAAGTGACTCGCTAAGCGAGTGGCATAAATACCACCATGAATTTTGCCCTTAGTTCTGTTGAGGTGCAGACGACGTGCAATAATAGCCCCTAGGCTAAAGGTGTGATCATTATGTAGTGCACGGTGTAAAATGGAGAGTTCAGGAGCACTGAGTGCACCGGCCTTCTCTCTAGCAGTTAAACACTTCGCGTTGAATAAAGCAAAGTAATGCACAAAAGGAAACAACAAACTAGTGGCGGTGGCTTTCGACACGCCTCTTTCCTCACCCACTGTCAAAGTGAGGAGGAAGTCCTCAAACTATGCCGGTCTAGGCTCTCTTAATTCCCCGTCAGAGGGAATCAAACATATGTCACAAAAGTCAGTGAGCGGTATCTGATGGGTTTCAGAGTATAAATTAAACCGCACCTCAGGAGGATTGTTCCTATTTAAGAAATAGAAATTTTGCACAAAGGAATTTGTGAGGAGGTGATGTTGGTCACACTCATCTGCGAGGAAGTTAGTCAGCCCGACATTTGCAATAAATTGGGCAAACTCTTGATGGAACCCGGCCTCGTCCATGAAGGCATTATGTGGCCATTCACACGACCGCACCTCTACCGTTCTCGGAGTGTCGAGGTCATTGTCCGATGATTCCCCAATGACTCCCTTGGCATTCTTTTTGGAGGAAAACTTCCGGAAGATACTCATCTTTTCCTATGAATAAAATTCTAAAAAATTGGGCCACAAAATTTTTGTCAACAAAACTTCACAAGATTGATAGCAACTACTCATGTGGGTGCCTAGAGGCTATATTAAGCATTCAAACTACTTAGAACTCTAAGAATTCAACATGCAAGCTCATCTACAGCAGCACCAAGAGTAGCTAAATACTCAAAATATAAACCACTAGAACAAAAACTAATTGGAGCAATGGAGGAGTCACATACCAAGTAGCAATCCCCCAAAACAATTTCAGAAACGGAGCTTCGAGCAAAGAGATCGAAATCCGCGGGTTTGAGAGCAAGAACACGAGAGAGAGAGAGAGAGCAAGAGTGATTTTTTTCTGGAGGTAGGAGATGACATGGGCTAAAGAGATAAGTGAGGGGGCCCACATGGGGCCCACCACCCACCAGGGCGCGTCAGGGCGCACCTGGAGTGGCTGGCGCGCCCTGGTGTCTTGTGGGCACCAGGGGCACCCCCTCGTGATGTTATTTACTCCAGAAATTCTTAAATATTCAGAAAAAAAAGTGTGTAAAAATTTCAGGTCATTCTGAGCACTTTTATTTTTGACCACATTTTTTATTGCACAGAAAATTCAGAAAACAGGATAAACATGGCATTTTATTTTATTTAACTGAGAAAAATAGGAAACAAAAAGTAGAGACAGAAGGTTGTGCTTACTAAATTCATCGACCACATGCCTCTCGAAAACAATCCATTAATAAGGTTGATCAAGTCTTATTAACAATCACTTTTGATTAACATGAACCCGAAGAATTTTCGTAAAACACTAAGTTACCTCAACGGGGATATGCATATCCCCAACAATAAGTATTTCATATTTCTTTTTGGCAGTAGGTAAAGGGAGTTGAAAACTTTCAATAGTAATTGTCGGAGATTTTTCCATAGCATTAATACCATTCAATTGGAATTGTTTCTTCGGAAAGTGCACCGTATGCTCATTACCATTGATATGAAAAGTGACTTTGCTTTTATTGCAATCAATAACAGCCCCTGCAGTATTCAAAAAGGTTCTACCAAGGATAATCGACATGTTGTCGTCCTCGAGCATCTCAAGTATAACAAAGTCTGTTAAGATAGTAACATTTGTAACAACAACGGGCACATCCTCACAAATACCGATAGGTATGGCAGTTGATTTGTCAGCCATTTGCAATGATTTTCAGTAGGTGTGAGTTTATTCAAATCAAGACTTTTATATAAAGAGAAAGGCATAACACTAACACCAGCTCCTAAATCACATAAAGCAGTTTTAACATAATTTCTTTTAATAGAGCAAGGTATAGTTGGTATTCCTGGATCTTCAAGTTTTTTAGGTACTCCATTCTTAGAAGAATAATTAGCAAGCATGGTGGAGATTTCAGCTTCTCATATTTTTCTTTTATTAGTGACAATTTCATTCATGTATTTAGCATAAGGGGCCATCTTTAAAATATCAGTCAAATGAGTGCACAAAAAAATGGCCTGAGCATTTCAGCAAAGCGTTCAAATTCTTCATCATCTTTTTCTTAGATGATTTGGGTGGAAAGGGCATGGGTTTCTAAACCCATGGTTTTCTTTATTTACCATGTTTTCTAGCAACAAAGTCTCTCTTATCATAACGTTTATTTTTAGGTTGTGGGTTATCAAGGTCAACAGTAGGTTCTATCTCAACATCATTATCTGGTTCCTTTTCATTGTCTGTTTGAGCATTTACATGAACATCAACATTTTCATTTTCATTATCACTAGGTGAATGTTCATTACTAGATTGAGTTTCAGCATCAGAGATAGAGACATCATTATTATCTTTAGGAGGTTTTTCTATTTCAAGTTCACTAGAGGTATGCAAAGTCCTATCATTTTTCTTTTTCTTTTTCTTTTTGGAAGGACTAGGTGCATCAGTATTAATTCTTTGAGAGTCTTGTTCAATTCCTAAGGATAAAATGGTTCCTAAGTCATTTTACCTCCTCTAGTTGCTACTCTAACAGCATAATCATTCATATTATTGTTCATCTCACTAAGCATTTCTCTTTGAGATTTAGCAACTTGTTCTAACTGAGTTTGAACCATAGAGGCATGTTTTCCTACACCTCTGACATCATTAGTGATTCTAAATAACAAGTCACTCAAGCAAGCAAGCATATCAGAATTTTGTTTCAATTGTTTCATAACATTTGCATTGAAGTGATCTTGTTTTCTAATGTAGTTGCCAAATTCATATAGGCATTGACTAGGATGTTTATTGTAAGGGATGTCACCTTCATCAAACTTTAATAAAGAATTTACCTCTACCACCTGTGGTGGTGGTGTGTCAAGTCCATGTATTTCTTCAATAGGTGGTAAATTCTTAACATCTTCAGCTTTAATACTTTTTTCCTTCATATATTTCTTTGCCTCTTGCATATCTTTAGGACTGAGAAATAATATACCCCTCTTCTTCGGAGTGGGTTTAGGCGGTGGTTCAGGAAGAGTCCAATCATCATAATTCTTCAATATATTATTCAATAATTTCTCAGCTTGTTCAACAGTTCGTTCCCTGAAAACACAACCAGCACAACTATCTAGGAAGTCCCTAGAAGCATCGGTTAGTCCATTATAGAAGATATCAAGTATTTCATTTTTCTTAAGAGGGTGATGAGGCAAAGCATTGAGCAATTGGAGAAGCCTCCCCCAAGCTTGTGGGAGACTCTCTTCTTTAATTTACACAAAGTTAAATATTTCCTGTAAGGCAGCTTGTTTCTTATGAGCAGGAAAATATTTTTCAGAGAAGTAATAAATCATATCCTGGGGACTACGCACACAACCAGGAGCAAGAGTATTGTACCATATCTTAGCATCACCCTTTAATGAGAACGGAAATAACTTAAGGATATAATAGTAGTAAATTTTCTCATCATGAGCAAATAGGGTGGCTATATCATTTAGTTTAGTAAGATGTGCCACTACAGTTTTAGTCTCATAGCCATGGAAAGGATCAGATTCAACCAAAGTAATTAACTCTGGGTCGACAGAGAATTCATAATCCTTATCAGTAACAAAGATAGGCAAAGTAGCAAACGTAGGATCACATTTCATTCTAGCATTCAAAGATTTTTCTTTCAGCTTGCATAATAATTTCTTAAGATCATCTCTATCCTTACAAGCAAGAAAGTCTCTAGCTACCTCCTCATCCATAACATAACCCTCAGGTATCTTAGGCAATTCAAATCTAGGAGAGCTAGGTCTAATAGGTGTTTCATAGTTTTCAGTTTCAAAGACTTCATCAGTTTCAGTAATTTCCTCAGTTTCAGCATTCTCAATATCTTTAGCTCTAGCAATTTGTTCATCAAGAAATTCACCTAGTGGCACATTATCATCAAGCAAGGTACTAGCATCATCATAAGAATCATGCATAGCAGAAGTAGCATCATCAATAACTTGTGACCACTGGTACAGTGAGGTGCTATACAAACAGTTTTTAACCCCTTTCCGCGACGACATTTTGAACCGTCGCCAAGTGAGTGTGTATGATAGGGGGGTCCTTCCCACACGACCCAGAAACCATCGGGGATAGGGGGCCTTGATGCATACAGTTGTCCCTATAAAACTGTTTTTGATATCTCGAATATCCCAAACGCTCCATCCTTGCTACTCGTGTGTGCTGGCATTACCATCGTAGTCGGACTTTTGTGATTTTACCTAAAACCAGGCGCAATCCAGGCACATTCCAGGCACGTACCAAACTGGTTCTATGTTTACGATGCCCGGCACATCACAAACAGTTCATGATTGTAAACCGTGTACGATAGGTCGACAATAACACTCATTTAGTTTTCCCGCACCGTTTGTGATATTGTCTGACATCACAAATGCTTTGCAAATAGCAACCGTGTGCATGGTTAGACACGTTTCCTCTCCGTGAACCGTGTCAGATTATGATGTATATCACACAAGCTGTGCTTTATAGACCGTGTGCGCCATAATGACCTGCAGAGCGTAATTTCACCCTAATTTAATTGCTGCTATTTAAAATTGTACCTAATTTGAATTTGAAAGTAGGCTATAGCTATATTCATATCCATCAGGTTCAAACAACCAATGCATTATTCGATTCACAGGTACATATGTTCAAGAATTACATAAGCACCAAATAAAGAATGATGAACCAGGGTTGTATACTTGTACTATTACAGATGGTAAAGAAAGAGGCGAGAGACATTCTGGTTGTTGAACAAGGTGAAGCGGAATGGCCCTATTATGCTCTCCTCGATGCAGAAGGCACGCACGACTCTAGTCCAACCCCTTGTGATGGCCGGCCGCCAATCATGTAGTTTGAGAGTTAATCTTGAGTAAACTGCTTCAGGATCCACTGCAAAGGAAAAAGATTCACACATTGTCATCTAACACAACTCATTACGGGCAGTAAAAAGAAGGCTACAGAGTTCTTACTTACCATCCTACAGTTCACTGTTGTCTTGCATAAAGTGTAAACAAATAGTTTGATTGACATCTTTTGACCCATTTTAATAACAATCATTATCAGTTTCCTCATTTGATGCTGGTTCATGAATATCTCATTGCCCCATACGCAGAAAGGGTCGAAGTGTGGATCTTTGGCAATGACATATGTACCTAAAAGCACCAAGTTAATATTAGAAGCTACTACCTCCATCCTGGTTTATTGGTCCCCATTGTATTTTGTGTCAAATTTTGACCATAGATTTAACTAACAAAATGTTCATGCCTGTCACCAAAAGTTATATCCTTGAAAACTATATTCAAATACGAATCCAATGATATAATTTTTGTTGACATGCATTGACATTTTGCTAGTTAAATCTTTTGGTCAAAATTTGGCACAAATTACAAAGGGGACCAATGAACCAGGACGGAGGTAGTAAACAACAATTGCAAAATGATGTAGTACAACACTCCCTCCATCCCATTATATAAGATCTTATTACATGTATATCTAGACATCATCAGAACATTAAGGTAACACTCTTCCTTGTTGCTATGTAGCCTAGGATTGCATATTTAGTCATTCAGTACAATGCATGTTGCTATGTTGCCTCAGATATATTAAATATGGCCCTAGTTAACCTATCGATAAATGGGTTACAGATATATTCAGTGAAATGTCTGATTCGACGATTAATCCCTTATCAGCCCCCAGTCTATATGGTACCAGCTACCGATATCCTGAACAGTGAGTACATATAAGCAGTGTGATGAAACTAACCTCGATGGAAAACAACAGTTGTTCTCAATATTGTCCTGTATGAGTACATATAAAGGCATGTTAAGCACAACAGGCTAAACATCATCCAAATATATCCATGGTAGACAACATAATCTACAAATGATAGCTTCAATGTGCAGGTTTAAGAACGCTAGTTAAACAAAACAAGAAGTGGAAAGGTGTGTCAACTGCAACAGGCATAACATTTAAAAACAAGCAAATATAGTCATTCAAACTGGTATTGTGCAGGTCTAAATTACACTAGTTATTGTTAAAAAAATGAAAAGGTGTGTTAACTGCAACATCCTTAACAGCAACCAAATATCGTAATTCATAGTGGTATTGTTGAAACTGTTATTGATGAAATTGAACTGCACGGCAAATAGTTGCACATATAGAGCATCACATTGTGAAGAACTGAAATAAACAAGGCATAAGGCCATCTCTAGCCTATCCCCTAAAAGTTAACGGACTAAAACCCTTAGTGGAGTATATATATACTCCGGCAATTTTTGGCCGTTTCTAGTCGATCCCCTAAACTTAATGTTGTAAACTTCAATTTGATCAAGTTCAAAGCAGGTTCAACCGAAAGTAGCATGCATTCAAACATAAACATAGATAATTTTGCATAACCGACCATAAAACATAAATTTTAACTAAACTAAACTACTTTCAGTTGAAGTGGAGGTCGAGCCAATCCTTCCTCGTTAGGTACGGTGTGCCGTGAGCCGGGTCCGGGCCGGTGCCGTCGTCGGGGTCATTGGGGAAGACACTCCTCCACTCGTCCTCGCTGCCCACCTCGACGCCCTCCTCGCCGCCGTCCTCGCCGCCTTCGACCTCGTCATCGGAGGAAAGCACGATAACCTCGCCGCCCTCCGCACCGGCAAAGATCATCCGCTCCGCCTCCACGAGCTCCGGGTGCTGCCGGCGGAGCTCTTGCATGTAGGCCTCGTCGGCGGCCTCAGCCTCGAGGCGCTCCCACGCCTCGCGGTCCTCCCGCACCATAGTGGAGCTCACCACCCCTGGCTCCGGCGGGGAGAGGTCGACCGGACATGTGCCGAAGGGGAAATTGAGCCTAGCCGTCGCGCCGTGGTAGCAGACCTGCCAACGGTCGTACTCCATGGCCGCGAGCTCGGCCGTGTGGAAGCTACCGAGCCACCGGCGGGTGTGGGTCTCCTAATCCGTAATCTCGGCGACCCACGTCCCCCACCGCTGCTGCCGGACCCCCGAGGTAGGACCTCGTCAGCGGCCAGGCCCGAGGGAGGACGGGGAAGTCCTCGAACTGGCGTAGGGGCGCGGCGGCGGGCGGATCGGGCGACCGGCGACGGCGGACCGATAAAGAGCCCGCGGAGGACGACGGGGACACCTCGGCGGCCACCTGGCCGGCGTTCGGTGAAGAGGTCGCGATAAACCTCTTTTGGGCCATTGGCTCCTCGAGCTCCCCGGCACACAGGCAGAGGTTGAGGATGGAGGCGGCGGCGGCGGTGATGGCGGCGACCTACCAATGGTTTCGAGCGAGGGAGGGGTGGTGTGTGTCTGTGTGAGCGGAGGTTTTCGGGTGTGTGTGGTGTGTGTGGAGGGGGGGCAAGGTGGTGTTTGAGGAAATACCGCGGCAACTGAAAGTTTTACTAGGCGGGAGTAAAATGCCGGGCTATTGAAAATTTGGATCAAGGGCGAGCAGATATTTTTGAGATTGCGAGGGATGCAGAGGCGGGAGTAAAATGCCGGGGCTACTGAAAATTTGGATCAAGGGAGAGTAGATATTTTTGAGATTGCGAGGGATGCAGAGGCGGGAGTAACAAGGCGGGGCTACTGAAAATTTGAATCAAGGGCGAGCAGATATTTTTGAGATTGCGATGGATGTAGAGGCGGGAGTAAAATGTTGGGGCTACTGAAAATTTGAATCAAGGGATTGAAGCAGAGCGGGAGTAACAGACATCGCACATGGTCTGCACATACTAATCGTGTGCTATCAAACATAAAAACCTTCCAGCCGGTAGATATTTTCGAGATTACGAGGCAGTAGATATTTTCGAGAGCGGGAGGCAAGCCTCGTGGAGCCCAATCTACTGTGCTGATGTGAGTGACTGCAGGGGCACGAGCGTGGCACACGGGTAGTCTGACCAAACCGTGTCTGTTGTGTCCCCAATCGCAGACGGTTTCTGCATCCAACTTGTGTGTTGTTTATAAATTTGGCAAAAAGAATAACGCGGGAAAGGGTCAGAACACGAACACACTTGCATGTGGACCAAATATATGTATGAAAAGGGTGGTTTGATGTTCGAATACCCAATGCACAACTTTCATGTGGCACCTGCCGCACAAAAGCACAGTATTGCTAGTCAGCCACTCCCTACGAACCCCACTTCGTGTCGGCGGTAAGGGAATCCTAGCTACGAATGCATGCCCCCAAATAGCTAGGTCTGAAATGTCACCCCTACCGTAACACAAAACCTATAGGAGTCCATCATATATATGGTCAAACTTCCCCTTTCGCTTCCCGACAAAGGTGGACCGTGTGCCGACCCACAAATGTGTGCTTGTTTCTCGAGATGGGTGAGACCACATACGAACCACCTGCGGGTGGCCCTACTATATGTATGAAAAGGGTGTGGTGTGATATTTAACTACCATTCACAACTTTGATGTGGCACGTGTGCCTCGCAAATTAACCGGACTTCCCCGACCCCACGGTGGTTGCAGGTAGTCCGAAGTAGCCCCCCCCCACATACACACACGTCGGGGGGGGCATCTCACCAAGACGTACTGTAACACGGACCAAGCAAAATCCAACTTGGTCGTACAACCTCTCTCGCTCGTTGTTGGTCAAAGTGATGGACGTCCACACGGCCCCGCAAAATGGGCTAGCTTGTCGCCGATAACCTCGCGAGGGAGTACTGTCTGAAGACAAACCCACTCTATGCATGTGGCCCAAGTATGTATATGGAAGTGGTGTGTGTGGTGTTTGAATACCCAATGCGCAAATTTGATGTGGCACCATGCTTTGGAACCGTAAAATCTCCACACTGAGCGAGGGTTCACGACGCGTAGCATGCGCTCAAACTTAATTAGGCCTAGAATGATCGACCTACTATAGGGTAACTCGAACCAAAGAAGAAGAATCCACCCTGGTAACCTTTCTCGTCGTTGGTCGAAATGATGGACGTCCACGCGCACCCACGAGTAACCAAGCGAGTGAGAGTGTGTCCAAAGACAACCATTGCATGCGTGTGTCCCAAACATATTTATGGAGGTGTGTGATGCATGCATATGTGTTGAATACCCAATGCACAGCATTGATGTGGTGCATGCGTTGAAAATCGCAGAGGTCCCCACACAGAGCAAGAGGTTCATGACGTGTCATGTGCTCGCCTCCCCCCCTTTGATCCAGCGGGATGGATTCATGTGTACACATGCGCTATTATATATATGTAATCTCACATCATGACCTATATCATGAGCCAAACAAAAAATTAATCCCCTCCTAAGTCAAATTAAATAACCTCTCTCACTGTCGGTGAAAGTGATGGACCAAGCGGGCCGACAGATGGAAGCATCGCCGATAACCGCGTGAGTGAGTGCCAGAGGACAACAACCATCGCTTGCATGTGTGCCAAAACATATATATGGAGAGGTGTGTGGTTGTGATGTTTTGAATACCTAATGCACAACTTTTATGTGGCATTTGCCTAAAAAACCACAAAGTCCCCACACAGAGTGAGGTTCATGTGACACCTAGTATATGCTGGTCCCACCCCCCCTTCGACGTGTACTATACACCTAGTAACACAGCTCTAAAAGAATTAATCCTCCTTGTTCGTCAAACGTACCTCTCTATCGTTGGGTCAAAGTGATGGACGACGAACTCACGGGCCCACAGAAGCGAAGCGTACGTCGCACGCGAGTGAGCATCCTATATAGGACTACGTACCACCGCCTGCATGTGGCCCAAAGAGGTGTTTGTGTGATGTTTGAATACGCAATGCACAACTTTGATGTGGCACCACATATATATATATACCTCGGAAACCGAAAAGTCCCCACAGAGAGCGAGGTTCATGATGCGTGGTATGTGCTATACGTACGCCCCCATTCGACGCGTGGTATATATGTACATCTACTGTATAGCACAAACCAAAAAAGAATCATTCCTTGATGGTCAAATTAACCTCTCTCTCGTTGGGTCAAAGTGATGGAGGACAACCTCGTGGGCCCACAGATGGAAGCGCCACACACGAGTGAGTTCCTATAGGGAAACCACCGCCTGCATGGTATTGCGTGATGTTTGAATACCAATGCACAACTTTGATGTGGCACCTGCCTCGGGAACCGGAAAGTCCCCACATGCAGCGAGGTTATGACGTACGCATATATATAGAGTATTCATGTAGCCCGCTCTTTGACATGTACTACATACTCCTACCGTTCATATATGTAACACAAACCAAAAAAGAACCATCCTTGTTGGTCAAATTAACCCCTCTCTTGTTGTACGTTCAACTGATCGACGGCGACCTTGCGGGCCCATAGAGAGAGTCACACGCGAGTGAGTGTCATAGGACAACCACCGTGTACATGTGCCCGTGTGTTATGTGATGTTTGAATCCCAATGCACAACTTTGACGTGGCACATGCTTCGCAAACTAGAAATGCACTACACCACAATGCGTAGCCCCTCACTTCAAGCCGGTGGGAGGGACTCATGTGTACGCACGTGCCCGAACTTTGATATGGAATCTCACCCTGATCCACACTGTAACACACATGCCAAGATGAATCCACCTTTGGTCAAATGCCTCTCATTGTCGATGGAAACTGAAAACCTTTGCGGGCTAACGAATGGGCACGTCGCTGATAACCGCACGAGGGAGTGTCCGAGAGGACCACCAATGCATGCATGTGACCCGGACATGTATGTATGAAAGGGTTGTCTAATGCTTTAAATAACCAATTCACGACTTTGATGTGGCATATATGACTCACAAAATGATTAATAATCCCACACGGAGGCTCACGACTCGTAGTGTACTGCCGAACCCCCCCCCCCAACACACACACACACATCCCGCACCACCACAGCCACTCTGAGGCATGTCAAACTTTTTCTGCAGTGAACATGTGACCAAAGTACTGTCATGTTAAAATTTGAAAAAAAACAGAGATCATTCGACCGTTTTTATACATTGATTGATTTCCTAGGGATTTAATGTGCAAAAATCAAATTTGAGCTACATGTGCACCAAAATGGATTGCAAAATCATATGTGTGTCCCTGGGTGCATGTTTCCCCATGCAAGAGATTTCAAAACATTGAGAATATTGATTTTTAAAATTCAGTAAATCCAAAACTTAGTTGAAATTCATGAAACTTATCGTGGTGTCATATATGGACACCAGTAGACTGTGATATTTTATTTTTCATCAAATTTGAGACAAGTTTTGATATAATCTTCTTACAAATGGGAGATTGTTAATAACTGGCAACCAATATCTCATACGGAATATTTATTCGGACCATGTGCGTTAGACCGTGCCATGCTTCGGTTAAGCAGTAAAGTGGCAGAATGAATTATCAAAAAAAAAAATATACGTGCTGCCACGCGCCCCGTGTGCCGTGCGAGCAGGCGTGAGTTGACGGGACGCATGCGAGCAGTCCGCCGTGCAGGAAGACCGGGAGGCATGCGTGCAGTTGTGTGAATTAACGGGAGGCGTTTTCGCTGCACAGTGTCACCGGGAGGCGTGCGAGTAGCTGTGTGAAATGATGGTAGGAATGCGAGAAGTCCGCCGCGCAGGCTCACCGGGAGGCAAGACAACCTTTTACTGCCGCCCGCCTCGCTCCCACTGGTCTGTATTAATGGCGCGCCCGAGCCGCCGGCCATAATAGGTGGTCGCACCCCCGGTCCACAGTGGTCACCAACGTCTGGACTCTGGAGTGTATTAGGATGCCGCGGAAGTGCACCATCGGAGGGAGTGGCGACGGCGGGGCTGGTGAAGCACCCGCGCAACGCGTGAAGCTGGGCACAGAGGTTGCCGTCGCCACCAACGAGGTCTCACGCGGGCAGCATCACGACCTTGACTTCGTCGGCGCCGTCGTGCCCCCCCAGCCGGAGCCGGAGGTCAATAGCAACTCCGGCAACGACTGCGACTCCGACGGAAAACCGGTTAGTCATCTATATACCCATTTGTGCGGCAAATGTATCATGTGTTTTCTCTGGTTACTCCCCCCTCTCTAATTTTTTTGGAATACAAATCCTATGGTTATGTTCTCTCAGTCCATGAAATCAGAGTAATTAAGATCCGTTAGATGCACGTAGTGTATTGATTGTTTGAATGGTATCCGTATAGGGTTAGTGATTAATTGTTTGTTCTGTACAAATGATTTTTGCTAATAATCCGACTAGGGTTAGCGTGCGTGCTAATAATTCGTGGCCAGATCTTGAGAATTGATTTTGAATGTCCTACATATATGTTTGTGCCTTTTTTTCTTCCAGATCTTCAGAATTGATTTTGAATGTCCTACATGTATGTTTCTGCCATTTTTTTTCTTTCAGATTGGTATGTACACAGATGAGGCTCCAGCCAGCGCTGCCGCCGGATGTAGATCTTGGACCCGGCTGCGCGGCCAGAAGCGGCCACGCCCCCTGGACCTGAGGAACCAGTAGAATCTCTGGCGGACCGCATCAGTGATCTCCCGGACACCATCCTTTGGGAGATCATCTCCCTTCTCCCCACCAAGGATGGCTGCCGCACACAAGTCCTCGCATCTCGGTGGCGCACTCTGGCACGCCACGCCTCTTAATCTTGACTGTCGTCAGCTATCTGTCGATGATGATTCTGAACTCCCCGAAGCCATCATCTCCTCCCACCAGGGCTCCGTTCAACGCATCTGCATCCTGGCATGCTACCTGCTGGACATACCCTGCACGGTGGCCGCCTGGCTGACATCTTGTCTATTCGATAAACTCCAGCAGCTTGAGTTCTACCATTACTACAGTGATAGGTTACCACCAAGAGCTGCATCTGTGCCCTCACCACCGATGCCCATCTCATGGTTTTCCTCCTCTCTCCACACCGCCACCTTGACCCGATGCCATCTAGCAGACAATCTAGTACAAATGCTTTGACTCCCACTGCTGAAAAAACTTGCGCTTGTGTTGGTTGATATGTCGGTGGCCTCACTGCACAGCATCATCCACTCCAGCTGCCCTGCACTGGAGCATTTGGTGCTTGTTTTTGGAAAAGGAATCCATATCCCTTGTCTCAAAATAAATTCGCCTCACCTTGTAAGCATTAGAATTCATTTTGAAGGACAGGAGCTCATCATCGAAGATGCCCCTTCACTTCAAAGGTTGCTCCTTGATTGTTGTTATAAACCTTCGCAAATAACTGTGGTCTCTGCACCTAAACTGGAGGCCTTGGGTGTATTTCCTGATCCGTTTGAAGGTTACAAGTTGGTGGTTGGCTCCACACTTATTCAGGTACTGTATGTTATCCATGTACACTTTTGTAACCTGCATTTTTCATTTGTGCGCATAAGTTAAATATCATCTTGGAGTACACTTTCGGTGCTAATATTACGTTCTATGCTGAATGAAGAGCTTGTCCATGGATGGCGTATCAGGGATGCTGGATTCTGTCAAGACCTTATATATTTATATAGGGTGTCTTGATCTGAACACCACTATTGGCTTGCTGCAATGCTTTCCATGTCTGGAGAATTTGTATATAAAGGTGATGATTTCACACGCATTGAAAGCCCATATATAATGTACTAGAATTAATCGTTCAGCTGTCGCTCCTTCGACATACTCTATTTTAGACATTAACTGTTTTCAATCTTCATGTCTATTTAGGTACTAGGACTTTGAGAAAAAGGTCTAACCAATCGATGGCAGAGGAAGCACAAGAATTTTCTCAGATCTCATGACATTCGTTTGAAGACAATAACGGTGGAAGGATATGCATCCAACCATGTAAACACTAGCTTTGTTACATTCTTCATGAGGAATGCGAGGGCACTATTGTCCGTGAGGATTAAGTTTTTCAACAAGAAATTTCTCACGGGACTGTATGTTGAACAACATAAAAAGAAGTTTTAGGTGGACCTAAGGGCTTCTGATCGTGCTCGGCTTCTATTTACAACAACTTGTCATCATGGACAAGTAGATCTTTTGTACCGGGATCTTGATTTTATGGATCGAACCGATCCATTTGATTATGACTCCCAAAAACTTTGGTTGAGTTAGATGTTATTGTCCTGTTCAATCTGGGTTATGTGTAAAACTGATGAACAATTAATCCTCGTGCTTTTGTACCTTTTGTAAGCTGGAGTTAGATATTGTTGCCCTGTTCAACTCGGCTTTGACCCATATTTTCTTTCATACTGGGCTTTGATCTTTGTTCATTACAGAACCTGCAAGTTCTTAGCACCCGCCAGCACCCACCAAACTTATTTTCAGCTAGCACACCAAATGGGATGTAATTCTTAATAATAAAAGTTTGGATTCTGACATTTGGGACCCACAAGGAAAAAGCCTATCCAGGGCGGTGCCGACTCGACAGTAAACATTGAGAAACCTAGTTTTAAAATTACTGTAAATCCAAAACTCGCCTCAAAATCATGAAACATGGCATGGTGTTATGACATGTCACCAACATGTTGTGGTAAAAAATAGTCCAATTTGGGACAAGTTTTGGTATAAACTTCTTACAAACCGGAGCTTCTCTCAAGAAGCCTCATGGTTGCGAGAGGGAACTTGTCACCTATATGTGTGCGAAATGACATACGCTGTCTCTTCCCGCCTTGATTTATTTTCAGAGGCAACATGCAACTATAGGAGTGTCGTCCTAAAAAATATGAAATTATTCAGCGTTCGTTTTGCTTTTTATACATTATTTGAGATTTCTAGTCATTTTGGAACATACTTTGGTGTGTGCAAAGGTCATGTGTGTACTAGCCACCTATGTAATTGGATGTTCAATTTGGTTATGGAATCAAGTCCTTATAAGTACATATATTGTTGTTCTGTATGCAATGACAATGCACACGGACCATACTAGGAAACCCGTCGGTGATGAATTCATCAATCACTGACAATTCTATACCAGCAAGCGTTTGCCCACAACACACACGGCTTATTAGCAGAAATTGTCTATGTTATTATGGGTCTTCGCACACATTTCTGATTAGGAACCTGTTTGCCGCATATCACACACATCTTGTTCAGTTGAACCATTTTTGTTGTGTTGCCTAATCGAAAATAGTTCATCCGAGTGAACTGTATACCGTATATCCACACACCTTCATCTGGCTACCCGTTTCTGTTGTTCTGCCTCATCACAAACAGCTTATCCGAGTGAACTGTATGCCATATATCGCACACGCCTTCATCTGGCTGTCCGTTTCTGTTGTTCTGCCTCATCGCAAACAGTTCATTGAACTAAACCGTATGCCCCGCATCACACACGCAACTACAATCTGAACCGTGTTTGATGTATCCGCCATCGCAAATGTTTTGCATCTTTTTTGACGGGTTTTTTACATCTTCGTTTGCGATTAATGCATCACACACAGTTTTGTCGAAGGGTCTCTGATTGTAGTGTCGCATTAGCAGCATCCTGCAGTAGTGGACATATCAGGATTAATAGCATGTGGTGGTGTTGCAAGTCTATTCAAAACAGAAGGTGAATCAAGTGGAGAGTGTGATGGCAATTGCTTACCTCCCCTTGTCTTAGAGGGAACGATCTTGGTTCTTGTATCTTTCAGATCTTCATAGTGATAAATAGATAATAATCCCAAGTGACTCAACAAATATAACTATGCTCCCCGGCAACGCCGCCAGAAAAAGGTCTTGACAACCCACAAGTATAGGGGATCGCAACAGTTTTTGAGGGTAGAGTATTCAACCCAAATTTATAGATTCGACACAAGGGGAGCCAAAGAATATTTGCAAGTATTAGCAGTTGAGTTGTCAATTCAACCACACCTGGAGATTAAATATCGCAAAGTGATCAGTAGTATGATAGTTTTGATAGAGTGGTAACAGTAATAGTAACGGTAACAGTGATAGCAATAATTTTGTAGCAGTTGTGACAGTAGCAATAGCAATAGTAACTTAGCAAGAACAATATGTGGAAAAACTCGTAGGCATTGGATCGGTGAATTCGTTGGATGATATTCATCATATATCAGTCATAACCTAGGGCGACACAGAACTAGCTCCAGTTCATAAATAAGAACTTGCATGACATCTTTTGTCCTACCCTCCCGTGGCAGCGGGGTCCATAAGGAAACTAAGGGATATTAAGGCCTCCTTTTAATAGAGAACTAGAACAAAGCCTTAACACATGGTGAATACATGAACTCCTCAAACTATGGTCATCACCGGAAAGTATCCCAATTACTGTCACCCTGGGGTTTACGGATCATATCACGTAATAGGTGCATATGACTTGCAAGATCGGATCTAGAACATAGATATAATGGTGAATGCATAAACGGTTCAGATCTGAAATCATGGCACTCGGGCCCTAGTGACAAGCATTAAGCATAGCAAAGTCATAGCAACATCAATCTAAGAACATAGTGAATACTAGGGATCAAGCCCTAACAAAACTAACTCAGTTACATGATGAATCTCATCCAACTCCTCACCGACCAGCGAGCCTACGAAGGAATTACTCACTCCCGATGGGGAGCATCATGAAATTGGTGATGGAGGATGATTGGATATGACGAAGACCGAAGATTCCCCTCTCCGAAGCCCCGAACGGGCTCCAGATCTGGCCTCCCGATGAAGAACAGGAGGTGGCGGCGGCTCCGTATCGTAAAACGCGATGAAACTTCCTCTCCTATTTTTTCTGGGAAAATAGGATTTTATAGCATCGGAATTAGGGTCAGGGGGGCCTCGATGGCCCCACCACCCACCAGGGCGCGCCAGAGGGGGGTGGCGCCCCCTGGTATCTTGTGGGCAGCCAGGCCCCCCCTCCAGTGGGTCTTGGTTCCAATATTCCTCATTTATTCCAAAATAATTCTCCAAAAAGTTTCGTCCAATTCTGAGAACATTAATTTCTGCACAAAAACAACACCATGGTAGTTCTACTGAAAACAGCGTCAGTCCGGGTTAGTTTCATTCAAACCATGCAAATTAGGGTCCAAAACAAGAGCAAAAGCGTTAGGAAAAGTAGATACGATGGAGACGTGTCATATGTCTCCAACGTATCTATAATTTTTTATTGTTCCATGCTATTATAGTATCAATCTTGGATGTTTTATATGTAATTATATATTATTTTTTGGGACTAACCTATTAACCTAGTGCCCAGTGCCAGTTGCTGTTTTTTGCTTGTTTTGGCTTTTCAGGAAATCAATATCAAAAGAGTCCAAATGGAGAAAAAACTTTGGATTAATTTTTTCTAGACCAGAAGAGACCTTAGAAGGTTCGGGAGAAGACCAAACGAGCCACGAGGCAGTGACAAGCTCGGGAGGCGCGCCCAGGGGGCACCCCCAGGCTTGTGGGCCCCTCGTGGCACATCTTGACCTAATTCTGCCTCTATAAATTTTCAAATATTCCCCTGACATCAGAGAGCCACCCGAAATACTTTTTCCGCTGCCGCAAGTTCCTGTTCTCGTGAGATCCCATCTGGAGGCCTCCGCTGGCACTCCACCGGAGGGGGAATCGACCACGGAGGGGCTCTACATCAACCTTGCCGCCCTTCCAATGATGTGTGAGTAGTTTACCATAGACCTATGGGTCCATAGCTAGTAGCTAGATCGCTTCTTCTCTCTCTTTGATCTTCAATACAATGTTCTCCTCGATGTTCTTGGAGTTCTATTCGATGTAATCACTTTTTGCGGTGTGTTTGTTGGGATCCGATGAATTGTGAGTTTATGATCAGATTGTCCATGAATATTATTTGAGTCTTCTCTGAACTCTTTTATGCATGATTATTATAGCTTTGTATTTCTCTCTGGTCTATTGATTTGGTTTGGCCAACTAGATTGATTTTTCTTGCAATGGGAGAGGTGCTTTGTCATGGGTTCGATCTTGCGGTGCTCAATCCCAGTGACAGAAGGGGACATGACACATATTTGTATTGTTGCCGTTAAGGATAAAAAGATGGGGTTTATTCATGCGTGAGTTTACTTTGTCTACATCATGTCATCTTGCTTAAGGCGTTACTCCATTCTTTATGAACTTTAATACTCTAGATGCATGCTGGATAGTTGTCGATGTGTGGAGTAATAGTAGTAGATGCAGGCAGGAGTCGGTCTACTTGTCTCGGACGTGATGCCTATATACATGATCATTGCCTTGGATGTCATCATGATTATTTGCTTTTCTATCAATTGCCCAACAGTAATTTGTTTACCCACCGTATGCTATTTTCAAGAGAAAGCCTCTAGTGAAAACTATGGCCCCGGGGTCTAATTTTTATCATATATTAAAAACAAAGATACCTAGCTGCAATTTTTCTTTACTTTATTTTATTTTGTGTTTTATTTATCTATCTATCACTACGAGATTTGATCCTTACAATTAACCGCCGAGGGATTGACAACCCCTTCTTCGCGTTGGGTGCAAGTATTTGTTATTTTGTGTGTAGGTATTGCTAACGAGGTGTTGCGTGGTTCTCCTGCTGGATTGATAACCTTGGTTCTTAACTGAGGGAAATACTTATCTCTACTGTACTGGATCATCCTTTCCTTTTCAAGGAAATCCCAACGCATCTCACAAGTAGTAGCCCTACGTGGAGCGCACTGGTGTCGAGCGTCGGCCATGGTGGTGTTGAATCTCAAGGCGCGAAGACCAAGTCCCCTACCTGGGGCGCCAAATGTCGGGGGATTGATTCTGAGCTATGGGAAATCCTCCAAAACCCTGGTTCGAGCTCTGGGGACTTGTCTTACGGCGACGAGGCTACGAGCTAGGCGTGAGGCATGATAGAGACACAACAAGCTACCTAGGTTTTAGCCATCGTGCGGTGTAAAACCCTACTCATGCTTGGTTGTATTGCTTGTGGACAGTGCTCTTAGAGCTACAAGATGAGCCGGAGCTCTTGGGGGTCAGCAATGGCAAAAAAAACCGATTAGGACTCCATCCTCCTCTACGGTGGCTGCACTACCCATTTTATAGGTGCCTTGGGCCTCTTCCCCAAAAATATCAGCGGGAAAGGGCTACCACAGGGCGGCAATTTGAAAGGGGACATGCGCCGGTGCTTATCCTAACAAAAGGTGGTCTTCGCCTACGAAAGGCGTTATCCATGACGCGCAGGGGGCTCCATGATGACCTCCGTCCTGCCGCGTCTCCGTCCTGGTCTTCATTCACCAAAGTGGAAAGCCTTGGGACTTGCTTTGGGCGCAGGTAGGCGCAGCTGCTCCCTTAGCACCAAAGGGGAAACTGCCCCGGCCGCATAGGCTGGCGCCTGCCACAGCGATGTCACCCATGTGGAGGGCGCGCGACCCGCGCCGCGTGGACTCCTCAGGAGGCCTCACCTCCTGAGGGGGGGGGGGGGGCTCGCGAGGTCACTCGTTGTGGCGGTAGTCTTGATGAAGTCCTTCCTCAGGAAGGCCCTCGCGGGGTAAGGCCCTCGCGAGGCAGTAAGCTGGCGTCCGCTGGTGGGCCACCTCTTGATTTGATTTTGGGACAAGGGGCCCTTCCTGGGCCGTAGGCAGATGGCCCATGGTACCCTAGTTCCCACTGGGCCAACATAAACCTCTTCCACGAGCAAAACAAGATCAGCACTAGGACTCCATGGGTGTTAGATTCATAACTATGTAAACTA
This sequence comes from Thinopyrum elongatum, assembly GCA_011799875.1. Lineage (NCBI taxonomy): Eukaryota > Viridiplantae > Streptophyta > Magnoliopsida > Poales > Poaceae > Thinopyrum > Thinopyrum elongatum. Next base: position 356,431,204 of record CM022302.1, on the reverse strand, counting down.
GATCATTGACTCTAGTATAAGTGGGAGACTGTTGAAATATGCCCTAGAAGCAATAATAAAATGGTTATTATCATATTTCCATTCATGATAAATGTTTATTATTCATGCTAAAATTGTATTGACCGAAAACTTAAATACACGTGTGAATACATAAACTACACCGTGGCCCTAGTAAGCCTCTACTAGACTGGCTCGTTGATCAAAGATGGTTAAGGTTTCATAACCATAGACATGAGTTGCCATTTGATAACGGGATCACATCTTTAGGAGAATTATGTGATGGAAAGACCCAACCATAAGCTTAGCATCAGATCATTTAGTTATTTGCTACAGTTTTCTTCATGTCAAGTATCGTTCCTTAGACCATGAGATCATGCCACTCTCGGATACCCGAAGAATACTTTGTGTGCTATCAAATATCATTTCATAACAGGGTGATCATAAAGGTGCTCTACAGGTATCTCCGAAGGTGTCTGTTGGGTTGCATGGATCGAGACTGGGATTTGTAGCTCCGTGTGACGGAGAGATATCTCTGGACCCTCTCGGTAATACAACATCACAAGAAGCTTCATGTGACTAATGAGTTTAGTCACGGGATCTTGTATTACAGAACGAGTAAAGAGAGTTGTCATTAACAAGATTGAACTAGGTATAGAGATACCGACGATCGAATCTCGGGCAAGTAACATATTGCCAGACAAAGGGAATTGCATACGGGATTAACTGAATCCTCGACATCGTGGTTCAACCGATATAGATCTTCGTGGAATATGTAGGAATCAATATGGGCATCCAGGTCCTGCTATTGGTTATTGATCGGAGAGGTGTCTTAGTCATGTCTAACCTGTAGGGTCGCACACTTAACGTTCGGTAGCGCTAGGGTAATGTTCAGATATTAATAGTGGAAAGTCTGAAAGTAGTTTGGAGTCCCTGATGGTATCTGGGACATCATGAGGAGCTCCGGAATGGTCTGGAGGTAAAGATTTATATATGTGAAGTCATATTCAGGGTTCCCGAAATGTTCGGAAATTTTCGGTAGAGTACCACGAAGGTTCTAGAAGGTTTCGAAGGGTTCCACCGTGGGGCCCAATGACTCGGGAAGGGCCAACATGGACCAAGGGGTGGGGCTACATCCCACATGGGCTGGCCGCACCATTCCCCAAGGCACATGTCGTTTAAATCTAGAGATAAGGTCTCATCTCTAAATTTAAAGGGTTGAATCTAGAGATAAGATGTTATCTCCAAGTTTAAAGGGATTTCTCCCTTGTGGCCAGCCCTAGGAGGGTTTTGGATGCCCTCCCCTGCCCTCTAGCCTATACATAGAGGGGGGAGGCACATGGGGGCAGCCACCCCTTCACCCTTGCCCATTGCCTCTCCCAACTCCTCCCATGTTTCTCCGGTATGCGCTTCGCGAAGCCCTGCCGAAATTCTGCTGCAACCACCACCACGCCGTCGTGTTGTTTAGGATATCATCTACCTCCTCTCCCTCACTTGCTGGAACAAGAAGAAGAGGACGCCACTGAGCCGAACGTGTGCTAAACTCAGAGGTGTCGTCCGTTCGGTGCTAGATCGATTGAATCATGATTTGATTGCAAAGAGTACGACCACATCAACCGCGTTTTATACGTTTCCGCTTTTGGTCTACAAGGGTACGTAGACACACTCCCTTCTCGTAGCTACGCATCTCCTAGATTAGATTTTGGGTGTTCGTATGATTTTTTTTTATTTTCATGCTTCATTCCCCATCGGCGCTGCGTCGCCGCCTCCAGCGCGGCCTGGTAGGCTGCCTCCCCCACCTCCTCCTCCTCCGGCTTGACCGGTGGCGGCGGCGGGGTTGAGCGGTACGCCGTAGCGGCGCTCCTCCTCATGCTCCAGTGCGAACTAGACCTCCCAGTTGGGAGAGTCCGGCTCATACGCAGGGAGGCACCGCTGCTCCGAGATCAGCAGCTCTTGGTGCATGCGCACCTCCTCGGCGTGCACCTGCGCCGACAGGGGCACTACCGGCACCAGGATGCGGTGCGGGTCCAGATGCCAACCATGGGGCAGGTTGACATCTACATAGGGCAGCGACTGCCGGTACTGCCAGTGCCACCGCGGCTGGTGCACCGGGATGTACAGCCACTCCCTTTCCCGTGTTGGCGCCGGGCAAAACTTCCCCTTGCCCTTGCTGAAGAACCCCATGGAGAGCTAGGGTTTGACTGTCGCCGACAAGGGGGCAAGCTTGGCTAGATGTGGACGGGGGGGGGGGGAGTTGATGAGCAGCCCCCCCCCCACACACTTGCATTAAAAAGGACGGGGACCCGCAGCTTCCACCCATTGATAGGCGGGCCCAAGGTAGGTGGCCGCGTTTAATACAACAGCGGGCGGTGGTTGGGCGGCCAATAGGTGGGGCCGCGGCGGACGCGCGACGCGTCCGTTTTGTGTCCGTGCGGACGCAAACAGGTCGCAAATTTGGACTCAAAATGCGTCCAGACGGACACCGAGCGAACACGTTTTGGGTTTGTGTCCGCGTGTTGGGACGGCGTTTTGGTCCGTTTTGATCCAAATGGACAGGCGGACGGTTTGGGTCGCCCATTTGGAGTTGCTCTTAAGACATGAGCTATGGAGGCAATATGGTGTGGTCTCAATGTCCACATAGACATATAGTTAATCCTCATATGCACTCTCTCCCTTCATCTTTTATACTTTCCCTTGTGGTCCTTGCCTCTTTCTTGCTTTTCTCTCTCACCTTCTCACCGAAGCACCCGACTCCTTGTAAGATCCCATATTGGCACGCAAGCATCCATCTTTTCACCTCTCTCCTCCACGCCATCAATTCTTCCTACGTGGATACATGGGGCAGCTGGCCGTCCAGCATGGCCCGTTGGTCATGCCCTTACAGGTGCTCTGTCGTAGCCTTACAGGCGATACGGTAGAAAAAATACATTCACATGTCATTGCATGGTAACAAAATCCTCGGAGGTTGTACTGCTGAACAAGTTTGGCCATTCTTCACCAAATATGGTGGTTGTACTGTGGGCGTAGGCAGGCATGTGCTGGACACTATGCAGGAGAGTTGTATCTGTATACGAATTTAAACCTACTAGGTAGGAAATGCGGCTTGCCGCACCCGGCAGCACCCGCTGCCGGGTACAATCGTATCCAGTCCGGTAATATAGTCATAGGAGCATTGCAAATATTAAAAATAGCAATGATATTGGTTTGTTATAGTGCCATACACCAAATCATTATCTATGAATAAGATATGAAATTTAAGATGAGTTTTAGAGGTAGAAAGTGTGACTTGCCGCACCCCGCAGGGTGCGGTCATATCCAACCCAGTACAAAGCAATTAGGGCACCACTAAGAAAACATTTAATAATCCCTCCAATCCATAATAAACATCGCCGCTTTGAACTTAGGTTGAACTAACCTTAGTTCAAAATGACGACACTTATTTTGGTTCGGAGAGTAGCAACTATAAGTCTATAACCACCAAAATGAGTCTGGTATATACTTCCACCACAATGAGTCTCGCCACACCCCACTTAATACATATACACCAAGCATACATAGCTGAAATAAATTTAATACACAGGAATGTGGTTACAATAAACAACAAAAGGATTTGCTTGATACTGCAAATATATGGACATGTCCGTTTCCATGGTATTTTAAATGTTAATATGAAAAGTGAACAAAGACTAAAATTCACTCCAGCAAACACACAAAAATAATACAGAAGGAAAGATTGAAAGCAGCCATGGTACGACCTCCAAAAATGAAAACCATGCAAATTAGCCTTTGCAAACATTTAGAAACAGAGGTTGTTCGACATAGTGTCCCAAAATGATATCAATAACCCAAATTGTGTGACCTTGCCCACCTAAACTTCAGCAGTCCGGACAAAACATGCCAATCGTCTTTGCCTTTCATCAAATCCTGATCATTAGCACATCCACATGCGAGCTTGTTAGACAGACATTATCATGACGCTAAGGAAGAGCCATGTAATTTGCTTAGAAATGCACAAAGCAAGAGAAATATCAGCATAAATAAATAAAGAAAAAAGCATCAAGTTACTATCTTTAACTAAGTACTACAGAGCACCACAAGTTAAAAGAGTCAAATTATATGTGTATTCCCTCTTAAGTTCACAACAAATGTACCAAAACTGGAAAACATAGGCAAAAATCATGTCTCGATAACGGATCTTGAAATAAAGAAAGAATGGCAAGTCTAAATTGTATTGCATCTGTTATGTATCAGGCTATCATACAAGAGTGTTGGTTCTGCAGACCAATTGGTATTTTTCATAAGTTGTGTCTCCATAGGAGAGAATGTGGCTATGATTATGAAAACCCGTAAACATTCTAGTTTACTGCTTAGGTGTCATGTAAAAGCATTCAAAATGAAAATGTTGATTTGCCAACGCAAAGAAATATATAGGAATACAAGTAGATCGACTATGAAAAACTTCAAGTATTGTGCTATGAGAATAGTACTTCTACATAGATGATCTAGCGTCTCCAGTTACAGAACTGCTTGAACCAAACTCATGATTACGATTTAACAATGAACAAAACCTTCAAGTGTTGTGCTATGAGAATAGCAGGTAGAGATTTTAGAAACCATAAAAATCAGATCTTTTTTTGTGCGTGTCTCATCAATCAAGCCGGACATATTACAGAGCAGATGGTAGTTAAGGAGCATTGCCAATTTGGCATCTTAAAATTCAAAGCATGGGTATTATGTTGCCATCCAGGTGTATGTAAAGCTTCAGACATCAGGTGTGTGCTTTCAGAGCAGGGTATCCAACATACTTGACTAATAGAGTAATCACTAAACACTATGCTGCCCTATCTAAGTAATCAGGGTACCTGGCCAAGCTTAACTTAAGCCACATGGTTGACGATGAAAGTAAACTGCACATAGGTGAATGCAAGGTGGAGTGTCCTGACCTGGTAACACAATAAGCATATTATAACAGATGATACGAGCAGGTATAATGGGAATATTCAGGAGATTATTTTTTAAAAGATCAAATGATATTCTTGATTTAGTAATATAAGTAAGGTATCCCAGTAAACATATTAAATACTCCCTCCATTCCCTTATACAAGGCCATAAACTCATATTACAGGTACCAAGGTAAAATTTAATGACTGCTTTGCAAGCCAACTTTTCTTCTCGTAAACTGGGATCATTAATATGCCCGCATGCATGCAAGGAAGGAATGAGAAAGAAGTAGCATGGTGTCATTATGACTACATGCATGCAAGTATTAAACAAGTTGCTAGTACGAGAAAACATCATTAACTTTTGCCTCGATTACTGTTAGTGGTCTTGTATAGATGCAAAATGTATTTTTCATAGTGGCCTTGTATAAGGGAATGGAGGGAGTATGAATTTTGATGTCAATATTACTGTGACCATCGTAGCACATGAGGCACCTGCCTAGTTCTTCTGTGCATTTCATCAAACACATAACATAGGCATGGGGAAATGGAGTGTTGATTATTTGTCTAAAGTATGATCAGACCAATGGTGGGATTAGTACTATCTAAAGCTAGAATATACCAATCCAAATGGCGATTCCGAAGTTCTTAATGAGAAAACTAATTAGCTCATCATAGAGCAACACATGTAGGTTTGGGAACAATAATCCTAGACGCACAGACAGATTACAGACCATTTGCAAAACCTGACAATTAAATCCCCCCCTTGAATTTCACCTAGGAGGACAGCGTACTGTCATCATTCGAAATGTCCGTATCTATTTTATTTTGCTCATGCGTACCATGCATATGTTGTTGTTCATCCTATATTCAATCACAACAACGTGCTACCAGGAACTCAATTAGTGCTGCAGGAAAGTACTAAATACTGCGATAAAATTACTAAATATCACTAATGGCTGTACCAGCCTAATTGACAAACCAACCTAGACTATATTAGTCAATATCTGATCCTTGAAAGTCCTGCATTCCCCCTCCCTTTGTCCTAACAAACTTCTGTACACATAGCAGATAAGCTCTAACCTGAAAGTATAGTAATCAAAGAGACCAACTTGCAACCGAGAAATGTGTCTTCCTTTTGCTGCCAGCTCAAAAAGGACTAATGTGCCTTTACTTTCTATGGATCAAGAACACTTCAACAAATTTTCCACGGTCCACATCAAGTGCAACAAACACCTCGCTAAGATCCATGAATATGTTAATATTTCCTTGCACTTCTAGCCGGCCAGTGCGCATGACGGAATACTTGTCAAATTTGGCAAAAGACACACTACTCTTGCGCATAAACAAATTTGGGCAAACACAAACTCGAGTTCCGATCATACCCAATATGAACAGTTTTGAACAAATTCTGAAAATAAAAATGAATTTGATCGGAAACAAATTATCAAATTAATCGGCATGTTTGCATCTCTTTAGATTCAGCCACATTCAGTCAACCTTTTCCCCCGTGGCACAAATAATTGGAAGCTGAATCACACGGGGAATAGAACATAATGGGAAATTAATTCACTCATAGATGGAGAAATGGTGGCGCTAGGCGTGCGGTACCTAGAGGTCGTGCTAGTTGAGTCCCTTGACAGCGACGGTGAAGCGGTTGCCCTTGGCATCGAGCAGGCAGACAAATCCCGTGTAGACCCCGTCGAAGCCGCCCTCGTCGTCCAGATATGAAATGAAAGAGCCTGCATTCATTGTCCAATTATCCTTTGACCATCTATGTCACTGCATCTGGCCTCTACTTGAACTATTACTATTGAAAACAAAAAATACACTACACACGTACCAAGAACAGTAATCCTTGATTTTCCTTTGCATAGCATAATCAGGTATTACAAAGGACAACACAAAGCTTACATAGACATGATAACCAACAGAAGTACGTGCATAAATCGGAAACTATGGATTAAAGATTTACCATCAATTAGTTGGTCACTTAGAAGGACATATATGGATGGATTCACTTAATAGCAATCACCATGTATATCACATTATCATCTAATCAAGAAAATTGCTTGACAAATCAGAGATTCCGAGTAATGTTTGAACAATGGCATAAAAAGAAATCTGAATCACAGGTAGGTAAACATTGCAAGTACTACAACTGACCATGCATATTTAAACTGATTTCCTTCATGAGAATTTCTAGTTCAGTACCCATGTTTTTTTTAAATTTGGCATGTGCTTACTAACATGACATACCAAGCCATGAATCTTGTTTCTGAGCTCTGGTCAGCCAAAAAAAAAATAGAAGCTTTAAACCAAACATGAGATTAGTGTAGGCAAATCAAATGGCAAGAGGCCAAGATATGACTACTTCAATAGTGTAGTAACCTATATGCATCGTATAAACCCAAGCCATGCTTTCTGAATGTATATACACAAGATACAGAGTGGCAACAGAAGAGATGCCATAAAAGCATCAGTTTCTTTTTGTAAAGAACAATGGATTTACACATGCTAGTAATTAACTTGGAGGATCATGTACTACACTGGCAAAAATCTAATGATCCAACATCACACTAACATATAACAATCACAACAAAAAGTACTAAGTTTTCTCATAAATAAAAACACGACTCTTGCCTAATACCTGCAAAGCACAATCTGGATGGAACTAACAAAACCAATCAAGCACATAACAGTAGCAGCCCCTAATTCCCAGTGAATGCATCCATTCTCATTCAATATTGACCAATTCTCAATCTCATTATGCAAAAGACAGACAATAATATCAGTCTACAACTTGCTTGGATTTTCATCGAATATTTCTCAGTTCCTAATTCAGAAATGATGTGACTGCAATTTCCAAGCCAATGAAGCCTAATAATTCATTAATAGGACCATTTCATCTCAACAACTCATATTAAGTGAGTGTTAATATTTCAGCAGCCTGGTCATCTATTCACAAATATCTCAACTGCATTTCACAATAGTGTCTGTGAAACTACCTGCAACAGGAGGAAGATTCCTATGGATATGGCCATTTTCTTATCATCACAGATGCAAAAAATCCAGCAAATAATCACACCAAAAGGACCAACAGTAACAAATTGGCTAGGCTCCTCACTCCTCACAATACATGCACACTGCAAGGAAAGGTTTGCATAAGAACCGGACTTTGCAAATACTTGGATGGTCAGGTAGATCTGAAAAGTATACTGTTTGTCCTCACCTCGTCACCTCCTCGTGTAGTCGCTCGGCAAATGCTCAAAGATGAGCTGGTGGAGCAGGAGGTGTAGTCGCTACCACGCCGACGACGGCCATGGAGCCGACATGGTCACACTTGGGCAGCTGCAACTCGCACCGGCAGGTGGGCGCTGGCTCGGCGCCGCTGGGTGATTAAGGATTTCCAAGTTTCTTTCTCTGTGTGTAAGATATTTGTGATTGCACAACTCAAGAAGGTTTAAATCAGAACAATTCAAGCTTGAGCTTTCTAAAATGCAGGACATTGAATCAAGCTCATAATTGAAAGATATTAGTGAAATTCAAAACAATAAATTTAGAGAACCCGCTAATATAAAGACTGTACCAGGTTTAAAAATAAGCATGTTTGGCACTGACCTACCAAAACACGTTTTACTATGCCCGTAGGCATCTGAAGATATTCATCATTCAGCATCTCTTTGATAGTTTTCAGATTTCCGTTTGACTCGAGGAAAAGAATTAACTTGGCAAACTTTTCACATACATCGAGGGCAACCTTGCAGTGTAAGGACGCCTCTTCTAGTGTGGCCGCTGCCTGCTTGATCTGGAGCATAAGGGGGTGAGAAATATTAGATCAGATGGTACCAGAATTTATGCTGGCAAAGCAACATTTGGGCTATCATATTTCCCAGAAGTCCTATGAAATTGTTTATTCTTTTACAAAGTCAAAGAAAAGCAAATCTTCTCACGATAAAGAAACTTGCAACATGTTTTTAAATATAAGCCAGATCATCTTATCTTAGAAACTTGAAATTTGTATGACTCCTTTAAATAAATTCAGGTGAAAATAGCTGCACATTTTTGTAAGGAAAAACCGATCCGCTTGGACGAATTAAAGATATCAGTTTCAAAAATTGTTGTGTATCTTAGTGACCAATCACGTCCAATTTACAACGAAGAGCATAGTTATCCAGTGTGAGGGGCTTGCCGTAATGCACACAATCTATAAATATATGAGCCATCAGTAAAAGTAGTTGACAACAAACTATAAGCACCAAATCCTAGAACTATTCTTGTCCAGTGCGACCAAAAGCATGTTTATCAATGTAAAAGCATAAAAACATTTATAGTGCAGGGTACAGATCTTTGGGAGTGTTTAAAAAAGATATATGAGCATGATAGAAAAAAAATGGAATGTGCATACCTAGCAAGTGGATTGTAACATCTACCTGGGGCCAAAAAAATAGGAATTAAGCTCCATATACTGTTTGGAAACTTCACCAGCCGTCCAATATAAGCTCATTATTTAAATTAAGGGTAATGTGTAAGAAAGGCCAACATATCCAAAATAAATGACAGTACATATAAAAAGGTTGTTTTCCTTTTCATATAAAAATGCTAACTCTTAACAATTTGTGCCCCCGGCTAAATTAGAATTTCAAAAGGTTGTTCAAACAACGAGGACCCTACGCACCCAAACATGCAGCCAAAGAGTAAATGAGTTACTGGGAATTGGACAAAGACAACACAATGAAGACCTCATTTGCAGGGCACCACAAGTGTCAATTTTACACGACATTGTTGCAAAGGATAGTTGACATATGATAAACCAAATTTATCTTACGCAACCATTAAATTAAAAGTTGTACAAAACAATGAATTTATTCTCAGGTTTCTACAGAGCTAAGCTTGGTCAAACTGTCAATCAGTCTAGTATGTTATATAAGAATGTAACATGATGTATGCAAACAAAGGAAACAGAATTCAACTTACCACAAATCCAACTTATATAAAGTGACATCCACTGCGCTATATTGCTACGCTTATTAGAAACTGCCTGGGTTCTACCACGCAGGCGAGGAAGAGCCGGTTATAGTAGGTGCATAGTTGCTGTCCTTCATCCACTTTTCCTCTTCACCATGCCTCCTCTTTATCTTCCCCTCCTGAAAGCAAAATGGTAGAACATAAGCACATCTCGATCCTCTTGAATTAGCTTTACCATCTCTTTTGAATAATAAAGGTGGAGAAAGGGTAAAAAAACAGAGGGTTTTATTCTCCAAGCTACTAATATTGCAAGAAGATACTTGGGATCACAATATAACTCGTCACTTGAACTGATTTTTCAGTGGCAGCAAGATCTCAATGACAGTATGACTGTAGGCTGTAGCTACATAAAGAGAATTTCAAAACAATTGCCAAGTATTGTGCATCAACGGCATAATGCATCCCGGCCTACCTACATCAACGACATAATTCAGTTGATCTGTAGGATTTGCATCTGCAGCAGGTATACATTTTTTCGAATTGTTTCCTTCATATGTTTCAGTCGGGCATACTTAGCATCACCATCAATCGTATGAAACTTCGTCAATTGCAGATGCATATGTTGATTTTATAGGAGTTTTAAACGAGATGTTGTTTTAAATTCATCTTGTATATGAAGAAAATAGAAAATGTAAAATCAAAATGTAAGTAAAACGCTTCGAGTTGGTTTTGATTCACATGGCCAGCGCCTCTAAATTGCATCCAACTAACAATCATTTTCATTTGGATTTGGTCTCCTAACATCACTTCTCCGTATTTGGATTTGGTCTCCTAACAGCACTTCTTCGTATGAGTTGAATCAGAGAACGGGAGGCAGGTAAGCACAGGGGCAGGTAAGAATAGTTATTACCGTCGAACAAACTCGCCTGCCCAACAGAAGACCAGGTCGATGCAGCTCTCCTCGGACGCACCACTGCGCCGCCGTTCTGCTGCACGAGCGGCAGCAGCGTGCCCCGGACCGCCTGGACCAGATCCCGCCCTCCTGCTCCCGTAGCACATCGACGACGACCTCGTCTCCCATCGATGGCGACGACGCGCTCCTCCGTGTGAAGCAGACGCGCAAGCGGCACCCTCCACTCCTAGGAATGACGGCAGCGCAGAGAGCTTGACGGGGCCTCCTCTCGGTGAACGCGAAGCGGCGAACTCGACTCGGGGTAGCAGTGCGAGCAGCAGGTTGCTTCCCTCCCCGCGCTAGAGGAGAAGGGTTACCGGGGTGGCGAGAGGGAGCTGACGGAGAGGACGAGCGTCGGCAGCAGAAGCAGGGAGGGGAAATCGCGGGTGCGGGCGTGGACGCGAGAGCGAGGCGGCGGCTAGGGTTTTCTGCAAGAAAGCTGATTGGGGAGTAAACCTGAGGTGATGGTATTATATACCAACCCACGAAATTCCAATGATGCCCTCGGTGGAAGGCCAAAATCACCGACGGTGGCACGATTTCTCTACAACAGAAAGCCAACACCAGGTGTAGTCCCAGCCATGGTCACTGACAGGCACGGCCCGCGATTGCCAGACCCCACAGTTCAGAGAGATACGATCAAAATCACAGAGTGGACAAATAAAATCACTATTCATTGATTGTCACATCAGACTTGATCCAACGGCCAGGATCAGTTCATCTCAAGATCTAACGGGCCGGATTCGTTTGGACACTCAATCGGACGGTCCAGAGTGTAAGTGCCCTTAGAAGGCTCCTTACATGCATACAATGTAACAATGGGATAAGGTTCCGGGACAACTCGTGGCCACGAAGCTCCCCCGAAGTCATGCATTCCCTGCCGTTCGATGCTGATAAGTCCAGCTTTGACTTCGCTGGATGCGTTGTACATGCATACAATGTAACAATAGGATAAGGTTCCGGGACAACTCGTGCCCACGAAGCTCCCCCGAAGTCATGCATTCCCTGCTGTTCGATGCTGATAAGTCCAGCTTTGACTTCGCTGGATGCGTCGGATGTTCGCTGGTCATTTCGCTACTCGTTTTTACCACAAGATGACTTTGAATGGCCAATGACTGGTGGGCTCTTGCGGCACGCCTGTTGGCTGGGCGAACTGATTCCAGGTGCAGGTTTGCCCTCTCCCCGCCCGCCGCGTGCACGTCGTGCCGTCTGCAGGAGCGTGGGGCAGGCCTCGCCAATCCCCTCGCCCGCACGCCCACACCCCTCCCTCCCTCCTCGATCTCTCCCCCTGGTCAGCCGCCACAACACGAAGCCACGAACCCTAGCCCCCTTTCGTACAATCCCACTGGGGCTGCGCCCCTCCCAGATCCGTCTTCCTCCATCCTCCATACTTTGTCTCTGTCGCTGCCATCTTCGTTCAGCCCCGAGCTTCTCATCCTCACTCCCTTGCTTCGCTACTCTCACGCGAAGGAGAAAAATGCAAACGGCGGCGGCTCTGGGAGATGGCTCGCCCGGCTGCAGGGAAAGGCAACAGGACCGGCATCCTGGGCGGTGGCGACGGCTGAACTCCAGGAGCTGGCCGAGGTAGTCCTCGCCAAGGAAGCGGGCGACAGCACAAGGTATAGAAGAGGCCACCTGTATGATTTGTTTTCTGTTGATTTCCCGTCTTGCCTGGTCTAATTTTGTGGGCAAAATTTCTTCATTGGTTGATCTTATTTGGGGCTGATTTGCCCCTAGATTCCTTCTTTTTACAGTTTCTTTTCGATTTACTATTCATGCCGCCGATGGTTTCCATGGAGCAGAGGAAAGTATGCTCTCTTCGTCTCGGCAGAGGAGGAGGACAGCCAGGAGTTGACGGTATTCTACCCTAGGCCAATGGATGCGCCTTCGGCTGGAAAGGGCTCGGTGGTAAGTTTGGCTTGTTCTCATATCTTAGCAAGGTAGGCATCTTAGATTACTTTGTAACATTGGATTTCTCTGTTGGCTTGTCTGATTTCGGGTTGATTTCCTCTCTTTTCTTTTCTGGTTCCTCTCTTTTTTTTTTGAACCGGGCATAACCCCTTTCCATTAACTGAATAACGGAAATACATAATCCCAGAACAGTAACTAGAAGGAAGCGGGAAAGGGGAAAGCGAGTTCAACGCATCGCCGGGAAACCCACCACAGGAACTCGCCTACGAGACACCTGCTTCTGGTTCCTCTCCTACTTGCTATTCATGGTCTTGTTATTTTTGCAATAAAAGGAACCAAATACAGCTTCTTACAAATCATTTCAAAGTTTCCTTGAAAGACCATAAATGCTTCTCTCATTGTATTATTTTCTTACCTTTGCTTGATTGCGAGAATTAGAGACCTTTCATTTAGAATTTTTTTTTACTAATGCACATAGGAAGGAGGGACAGAAGATGATGTCGCGGATGTGGATTATCCTGTAACATTTTTTCCCTGTTCGTATTGTAACAATATTGAGGAGCCCACCCTCTCTGCCCAAATATTATGTGCAGTTTTTTCACTTTTTCTCTAAAGAATCTTGTCACGTAAATCTAATTTAATTTAATCAAATCAACCTATGCATTTTCCTAGGTACTAAGCCACTTATCTGATCGAATTATTGGCTGAGATTTCCAGTACGACAACTTCACAAAAATGGTTGGCTTGCTATCATCTTGAAGATTTAGAATTTCAGTTTGTTCTTTGGATTTACAATTTCAGATTTTATCCCATTTGATTTCCATTTTGTCTTCTGGTAGAAGAACTTGGTTATTCTTGTTCTAATTTTTGATGTATGTACTTAATTGACTACAAGCATCTCATTCATTTGACTGATACAATACAATGCTTGCTTTATCCTGTTTCAAGAGGGACTGGCGTGCCTTAATGCAGACTATATATGCATCCTTGGTAGATTAATGTATGCATGTAGTGATGCAACTACGTGTACAAATCTGGGAGAACATGCCTTCTTTCTTCTCTTTCTAACAATTTAGCAAATAGAGGTTGTCCAGGCACGTGTTTTTTCTAGATGCATGTGTTGTTCCTTTCGTTTTGTCCCTGACTTGTTTATGGGCTTCTAGAGAAATTTGTTCAAGGAATTATTTTCAAAGGATCTATTCTAAAGAACTCTTTATTTTCTACTTCTGGATAGGCACAAAAAATTCCTGTGCCGCCAAGGTTAGCTTCATAGTGTCCATGTCATGTTTATGGCTAGCTCTGATGTGTGCAAAAAGACCAGAATTCAATTAGTTGTTTCCCTTTTCTAGAAAGATATTAACAATATCCAGTATGATTCTCTTCTTCTGTACCAGCTTCACCGAGGAGCTCGAAGGCTGCTACTGTGACTTCTTTCGCCAATATTTGGCAACCTACTGCTATGATCTCCAGAGATGACACCATTAGTATGGGTCAATTGCATTGATGATGCTGAGCACAAATCTGTGAATCCACCCCCTCTTTGTTGTAGACTATGTATGTCTCCAACCCTGACTCTAATTATTTTATTAGTTGGATATGATATCAAATCATTTACAATTGTTTAGCTACAATATGATGCAGAAGAGTTTTGGTTAGTTCTCATAATTCATCCAGTATATGTTTGTTTCCAAAGAAAAGAAATTGGAAAGTTCTATAAGAGAAGAATAAATGGCATGTCTTGAAAATCGTATGAGGTTTAATCTTGATGGTAGTTTTGGACTGAATATTTCTCACTTTTTGGAATGCTTTTTGCTGAAACGAATGTTTTTTAAAAATATCCCAACGATTTTATTCCCCTGTGCCCCATGGACTTAGATCAGGGTTTTCTTAGAAATACGTATTAACTTTTCTACGATTCATTGAAGTTATTTGACAAGAGAAATGTTCTGTGTATAGTGGATACACGTACTCGTGATATATCCTTTTACTTGCTAGCGACAAGTTCTCTTATTTTTAGTTTTATGTGCTGCCAGTGACATATCTTTTCTTGCATGGAGAATATATTTGTGGATTAATTCATATTATTAGGTTGATGTATCAGGTTATGTACCGCCGATTTTCTGTACCTTAGTGACGTAATGTTAATGATAATACTTATCTTGAGAGTTATATCAGGTTGAGTCATCCTTTGGGCTTGACATGACATTTTTTGCACCCAGGATTAAGTCATGGTATCTTGCCGTTTGCGGTTTGGATAATACGCTTGTGTATTCTTCTAAAAATGAATCAGTTATATTACAATTTGTTTGATGATATGGCTGAAGGAAAAAGGGAAATTTATGGGTCTATCTTTGTGGATTTGTTCTCTACTTTACTCTTACACTGTTTTTGCTACAGCATGTTGCCTGTTAGGGTAATATTTTTCTGGTTTGGACAGGTTACAATGGTGTTGTGGTCCCAATAAGCTCAGTCGCTGTCTGCTGGGTTCGGAGTGCAGGTATCATATGAAACTGTTTCTTAAGTTTGATGGGTTTAGATTGAATGTAGGCTAGCAGCAAGGTGAGACACCACTTAGTTTCTCTTCTTCGGATTTTGAAGTAGCAAAGCAAGGTTACCACAACTCTTATTTTGCATATCCATGAGATAAAATCTGAAGTTATAGCCAATGCAAGGTGACATGGTGTGCTTGGCTACTTGCACAGTTTATGAAGTTCTTATATTTGCATATACTTTGTGGACTTCTTATTTATACTGCACAACTTGATATCCCTCATCATTGGCTTATGCCATATTTTATTTTCTTCATCCCGTGTTATATTTTTCTTGGTGCAAGTAGGAACAGATATGATTCAATTTTTGCAAGCTTATATTGTCCCTTTTTGTTGTGCTTCAAACATTTCATTGTTGTGCTTCAAAGTCTATGGTGTACTGGACTATGATACAACCCGCAATGGCAATTAGCTATGGTAGCAAATAAAAAATATTGTGATGCGTTGAACTATGATGGACGCATAACTAAAGGCGCACAATAAGTTTTAAATTTAAATTTCTCAAACATTTTGTAGTCTGGAAGGATTCTTCTGCTTGCCGGTACAATCTCAATGGATAATAAAGCAAGCAATCGAAAAGAAACTGTGGCTATACTCAACCATGATAGAAAATGGATGGCAATAGGTCTGAAAACTTCCCACAATGTTGAAATGCAAATTGGAAGTAATCTTCTCGTCAATACAGTGTTCAATGGATAATAGAATTCCCTTTGGTTACATGAACAAATGATGAATGGCATTATTTTCTTAGCTTTATTGTTTTGCAAAGTTGTTTCTTTGTAGGTTAATGCCTAAGTGACAGGGAACGAATATCCTATTTTGTTTGTTACCTATTTGACAATGTAACAAATTTTATTTCCACTTATTGCGGTGCAAAGAATGTGTGATAATATATTATGTCTTACAACATTATAAATTCCCAATTTACATATCGATGCATTTATGCTTATCTGATCATATATGCAACATAACAGCGATGTATGTCTTGTCTGGAAAATAACCCATAGATCAGATCATCAATGGATCTCTTATCAGCATTCAGAAGGTGGTGTTCTAAAAAAAGCATTCAGAAGGTGGTACGAAGACTTGAATGCTTAAGTTATCAGCTCAAAAGAAGTTAAAGAGCATCAGGAAGGGCCTTTAGGAGGCTGCCACGGTCAGACTGCATCTGAAGAAAATGCTTTAAATTGTGCAATGTATTCTAAAGCCTTGTCCATGCTATGTATGCAAGACATACATGGGTGCCTCCATCAGAGACAAATACTGAACTTTCAAAATAATCAAGCCATGTGAGCCTGACTTTGTATTAACATAAATATGTGGCTCACAGAGTAGAAAGCAGGAGCGTATGGTATCTAGCTCAGAGCCAATATGTATAAATCTAACTTAAGCAGAGCTCATATACACGCCTTCATCAGAGCCGGTGTACACAATTTCCTCAGAGCTCGTGTACACCACCCCTTCATCAGAGGAACTATCAACACTTTCATCTAAGATGCTGTCCGAATTATCATTGGAGTTCCTGTCCGCACTTCCATCAGAACTAATATCCACAGGATCATCCATGCGAGATCCCCTCATGCTCAGTTGTGGTAGAGTAAATTGCACTTCTGGTCCTTGTACTAGTTGGCATGTAACAAAACGGTCCTGCAACTCGTGAAATGCTCCAGTACGGTCCTTCAAGATGAAAATACGTCACACGTACTCCTGATATGTACAGTACCACATGGGTGTACAGTAGAGATACAGGACTCACATGTCAGCATGCGAAAGAGGAATCGAACATATAAAGCCTCCTAGAGTACCCGCCGTTCTGAAGGCCTTCCCGTGCGCATCATTCCTGTCCGTTCGATCTCCTTTGACTTTGGCTCCTGGTCGTTCGATCATTTGACTGATGGTAATTTTTGGTCACCGTGTAGTTATTTTCTTGGCCTATGACTGGTGGGCTCAGCCCTCACATGGATTGGCTGGGTCAGTTGTTCCCGTGTCTGCGAGGGATTAGGCAGCCACTCCGCGCCCGCCCCGTGCTCGACGTGCACATCCTGAGCCCCGCGCCCCCTTCGCTCTCTCCTCTCCCTCCCTGTCTCCAACCCTAAACATTTTCCCTCTCCACCCCACAGCCGCCTCCCCTAGCTCCTCGTCCCCTTCACTCAGTCCATCCCTCATCATCCCGGATCCAGCGGATCTGAGGCGTGCGGTGCGGAGGCGAGTTTCTCCGGCGGCGGCGGCGGTGACCTGCAGGCAAAGGGCGGTGGCGGCACTCGATTTGATCTGCAGGAAAGATAGAACATGAGGAGAGAGAGAAGGAAGGAGAGGAGGAACGCCACCATGGGCGAGCAGGGGCAACATGGTCTTCGTGGTGGGCATGGAGGAGCAGAGGAGGATGGAGGTGGGTGGTGGGAGCAGAGTAGCTGGAGTTCCAGGTCCAGGCGACGCTCGTGGAGTGGAGAAGCTCGTCGTCCAGCATCACCATCCCCAATCTAGGTTGCTCCCCTCCCCCCTCCTCCTCCCCCAGTTATTATATCCCAGTTCTCTGATTCTGTGATTTTGATTTCTCAATTTGTG
Organism: Thinopyrum elongatum; assembly: GCA_011799875.1. Classification (NCBI taxonomy): domain Eukaryota; kingdom Viridiplantae; phylum Streptophyta; class Magnoliopsida; order Poales; family Poaceae; genus Thinopyrum; species Thinopyrum elongatum. The sequence goes on along the minus strand of CM022302.1, from coordinate 356,413,322 downwards.
TTTTTTCAGATCTGAGATAGAAAAGAAGAGAAATAATCTTGTGGAATTTCATATCTGAGATAGAAAAGAAGAGAAAGATTCTTGTGGAAGAGCTTGACGAAAAAGAAAGGGGTGAATCATCTCTTTCTCCCATTCATGTTTGTTTCTGCATTTTCATTTTTATGTTTTGTATGGTTTGCTCAATCCCTATTTATATTCAACTTCTTCGAACCATCTAGTTTTCTTGCACTAGAATATTGCAAAGGAGAGGTGTCAAGGGAGAGGTGTGCAGGGAGAGTGGCACCATGGATACGGCGTCAAGGGAGAGGTGTGCAGGGGGGTTCTGCGGCGCCGCCGCCATGGATCCGCATCCTGGTCATGACCTTTGCCCCCACGCATGTTGGCCGGCCCACATCGCCCCTGGATGGCATGGAGGCCGTCCATGACACCGCCGACGTGCCGCTCTTGGATGCCGAGGCGCCGCCCCAAAGACATCGACGACGCCGCCGAGGCGCCGCCCAGTGCCGGCCATGAAGCCGCTGATGTGTGAGCCAATACAAGTTAGGGACGACCTCATTACCCGTCAGGTGAGTTTGGCCCCCTTTCCTTCAACCTGTTCGAAACTGCTGTGTGTTTGGGTGCTGTTCCTAGGACATTGACATATTTTGGACCTTTGATGATAGTTATTGGTGTAGATTTTGGCCATTTTCTTATAAAGCGATAGTTGAAGCTGATTACTCCTATGCTATCTGTTGCTTTTGAACAGCTACCACCTATGCTTTTACCTATATAACCTCTGCTGTTGTTCCTCATCGAACTATTAATATGCATAATGTCACCCTTATCTATAATTATCTGTTTTTACTACTTTCTCTGTTTCAAACATCGAGTACTCACCAGCAACAACAAATATGCTAAGCAAGGAAGAGGCATGCCCTACCTGGCAGCGTTCACCTTCCACCCAAGGGATATAGCACACTATCATTTAGCACAGACTGTTTCAGGAGAAACAATAATCATGAACAGAGACAGTAACCAGCAGTAAGTACTCATTATTTCGATCTGTGACTGAGTTTTCCTATCACCACTCTTACAATACTTGGCTTGCTGCCGGTCTTTGCGCCATTGACGCAACGGGTCATCTAGTAACATGGAAAGAACCGGTCTTTGCGCCATTGACGCAACGGGTCATCTAGTAACATGGAAAGAACGCTGGGATTACAGCCTGACACCTTCTGCCAAACTGACAACACAAGCTAGCCAAATGTCCAAGCAGAGCTTCTACCCGCGTAACGAAAATAGCTTTTCTTTAGACAAGCATAATGAATAGCTAGAATGCTACTATTGTGCAGATGCGTTTTCTTACGATTTCCTTTTTATATTCTCCTAGGTTTGTGTCCATTTTTCCCATATAAATAATAAAATGATTATTAATATACAATTAGCTGTATATTACGATTTTTTATTATATTTTAAATATTGTGTTTCATGAACTTTTTCTAAAATTTGTACGGATTTAAAAAAGAAATGAAAGAAAAAAAAATATTTTTTTGCGGAGGAAAGAAAAATATATTTATCTTCATTCATGACCACAAGCATGCACAAGTATTATGTATCCTCACTGTATTTTTAAATTACATAATTATTTGAAAAATACAGCATGAATTTCGAATAATGTTCAGCATGATTTTAGAAAATGGTTATCTTTTTGCCCTATTATTTGCCGAACAACCCTTTTGTTTTGTCCAAGTTTGTGTTTATTTCCGTATCTTAAATTAAGTGGACAAGCACGCACTATTATTGTGTCTTCATTGTATTTTTTTAAAATGCAAAATTATTAAAAAATTGACAACATGTTGAGCAATAGTCAACGTGTTTTAAAAATTATTGTGTAATAATAATAAGTTCTAGAAATGTATTTAAAATGTTTAAACTGTATGTGTTTCCTCACATGTAAGATTAATTTTACATAATTGTTCTAATGCACGTGAACTAATGCATGAGGAACATTTTTCAAAAACATGTCGACAATTTTAACACACCTCCAACATTTTCCAAAAACATGTTGAGCATTTTTTTCTCATATGCACAAACACTTCCCTTAAGTTTCATGGCGAATGCAATTTTTCCTTACATTTTTTTCCGAATGGAAAAACATAAAAATAAACTTAAACCTGAATTATTATTTTTAAAGAAACTTTTAGAAAACGGACGTCATGATAATTCCTTGAAGAGTGTACTAAAGAAAAGTATAACTCCTTGAAGAGGCACGTATAATCGCATATATAGGTTTATAGCTCTAAGTTTAACAAACCATAGCTAGGCCTCCCGTGCTAACATGTGGTGTACGCTGATGTGGCATTGGTTAACCGCGCCTATAGGAAGCTTAGCCAGGACCGTACATGTGACGTATTCTCGTCTTCAAGGATCGTATTGGAGCATTCCACAAGTTTCAGGACCATCTTGTTACACGCCAACTAGTATGAGGACCCCAGATGTAATTTACTCGTTGTGGTAGAAACCTACAGGAACGTGGACTTTCAATCAGAACAACCTAATAAAGACACATTGCTATGGCAGCATGTAAATCTGGCGCAACAGATATCCATGGAAATGCGGCCGAAAAAGCAAGATCGAATCGCAAGCTAATCCACCTATACACCAAAAATATTGCAATAACTACAAGGATTTGCTTCCATACGTATCCATCCCTAAGTAGAAAGATTTACTAAACATGATCTGTGATGTCTAAAAAAGACAAGGGTGGGGGGTGGGGGTAAAAATCACCACAGAAAGAGTGGAGATGTAAGATTCGAATAAATGAAAACCAAATCAATGCATGCAGAGAAATCAGAGATAATAGGAACGGAGAAATCTCACCAGTTCGGTATGGAGCCGGATCCTTTGACGTATGCCCCACCTGATGTTGAGCCACTGACGTGTGGGCCCAGGGCCATATGTCAGTGGGCGTCATAGCACGTCAGAGGAGCCGCGTCCGTTGGGTACGTCTATGCTTGGAAACGCCTCTCTCGCCCAAATGAGCCACTGAGGAAGAAAATGGGATAAAGAGGCAGATGGGTATAGTTGCTGCCGCTTCATATTCTACTCCGAACGGGCCACCTAGAGAATTGTTCATGGGCCAGACTAGGTATCATACGGGCCTTTCAAATACCTATGCCTTCTTATGCACAACACAGAGGATTCTTTACAACGCCAGGAGCCGCCTCCTCCTCCTCCAAGAAAGTTAGGGTTCGTGCCTCTCGCCGGCGCCGGCGCAGGTCCGCCTCGTCTCTGGTGCCCTAGGGCCATGGAGGCGCGGTGGATCCTGGCAAGGGCCGGCGGGATGGCTCCGTTTTTAGTCGTTCTTATCAATCTTGTTAGGGTTTGTGTCCTGCTCAGGAAGACGAGACGACGGTGGCTCCCTGAAGATGGAATAAAGGTCTCCCCACCTAGCCCCCGTTCCGGCGGTGCGTCTAGCATCGTTGGTGGGTGTGTGGAGGTGAAAGGATTGATATGGTTGACTAGAGGGGGGGTGAATAGGCAACTACCAATTTTTAGCTTTTCTTAACAAATTAGGTTAAGCAACAAATAGGTTGTCTAAATGTGCAACTAGGTGAGCAACCTATATGATGCAAACAACAACAACAACAGCAAGTGCAAGCAAAGGATACAACACAACAATAGCTTGCACAAAGTAAAGGGAAGAGATAACCACAAGTGGAGCCGGTGGAGACGAGGATGTGTTACCGAAGTTCCTTCCCTTTGGGGGAAGTACGTCTCCGTTGGAGCGGTGTGGAGGCACAATGCTCCCCAAGAAGCCACTAGGGCCACCGTATTCTCCTCATGCCCTCACACAATGCGAGATGCCGTGATTCCACTAGTGGTGCCCTTGAAGGCGGCGACCGAACCTTTACAAACAAGGTTGGAGCAATCTCCACAACTTGATTGGAGGCTCCCAACGATACCACGGAGCTTCACCACAATGGAATGTGGCTCCGAGGTGACCTCAACCGTCTAGGGTGCTCAAACACCCAAGAGTAACAAGATCCGCAAGGGATTAGTGGGGAGAATCAAATTTCTCTTGGTGAAAGTGTAGATCGGGGCCTTCTCAACCAATCCCTAGAAAATCAACAAGTTTGATTGGCTAGGGAGAGAGATCGGACGAAAATGAGCTTTGGAGCAACAATGGAGCTTGGGGGGAAAGAGGTGAGTCTTCTTGGGGAAGAAGACCCCCTTATATAGTGGGGGGAACAATCCAACCGTTATCCCCTTATTCAGCCCGCAGCGAGCGGTACTACCGCTCTAGGGAGCGGCACTACCGTTGGCCGTAGCGGTACTGCCGCTCGGCCCAGTGGTACTACCGCTGGGACCTCGCACATCGCCTAAGGGAGAAGGAACAAAGGGGAGGGCCATTGAGCGGCACTAGTAGCGGTAGTAGGGGCAGTACTACCGCTTACAAGCGGTACTACCGCTCCTACTGCCGCTGAACCCGACACGAGACACACAGGTCTCGAGTCGAGGCGGTACTAGCACGGAACCGGAGCCGTACTACCGCCTATGGCCGTGGGCGGTACTACTGCTGTGAAACAGCGGTACTACCGCTTATGGCTTTCAGCAGTACTACCGCTCTGGGGCCGCGGTACTACCGCTGACGCCTCCCTTATGCCACTTCCACGATAACAAGTATACTCCAAGGATGAGGGAAGGAGCTGGGGGTGCGACAGAGATGTGTACGTGTTGATTCCACCCTAGCCTTTCCGATACGAACCCCCTCTTGATAGTACGGTATCTCCTACGACTCAAGTCCATCAAAACCGAAACGAAAGAGAACTACACCGTCTTCACTTTGAGCTCCGAGGGGAATAAATCATCTCGTGCCAATGAACGAATATCTGAAATGCTCAACGCACACGATTAGTCCGCAAATGCATTGTCATCAAACACCAAAACCACTTAGAGAGAGAGATATGCCCTAACAATCTCCCCCTTTTTGGTGGATTGATGACAACAAGGGATTTGCATAGAGATATAACAGGAAAATAAGCAAACCCCAGAGTCTACAAAATATAGGCGGGCTCCCCCTAGATGTGTGCACTTAATTAGGAGTGCCTTTGGAATGCAAAGTACACACATTAGGATCAACACTCCCCCTATATTTTATAGACTGACAACACTTGCATCTTCAATAAGGGAAATATAAGCTAGGATGCAAGGAGTAGTGAGTGAGCATAAGAGAATCATAAGTTAAGCATGCAACTCACATACTGCCAAAGTACTAGACACGCATTAGATAATAATAAGATAGGATAGCATATGTCTCACACCATATGACTGTTGGGGAACGTTGCATGGAAAACAAAAAAAATTCTACGCACACGCAAGATCTATCCATGGAGATGCATAGCTACGAGAGGGGGAGAGCATCTACATACCCTTGTAGATCGCTAAGCGGAAGCGTTTATCACGCGGTTGATGTAGTCATACTCTTCGCGATCCGATCACGATCCAACCGATCTAGTGCCGAACGGACGACACCTTCGAGTTTAGCACACGTGCGGCTCGATGACGTCTCCTCCTTCTTGATCCAGCAAGCGGGAGAGGAAAAGTAGATGGGATCACAACCAACACGACGGCGTGGTGGTGATGGTGGTGGTGGAGCACCGACAGCGCTTCGCTAAGCGTCGCCGGGACAAGGCGGTGGAACTACGGAGTAACGGGAGAGAGAGGGGCGCCACGGGCTTGGTGTGTACTCTTGGGGCGCCCCCTCCCCTCTATATATAGGTGGAGGGGCGTGGGAAACAGCCCCTCCAAGCCCTAGGGTGCAGCTAAGGGGGAGAGGACTTGGACTCCAAGTCCAATCCTATTCCTACTAGGACTCCTTCCTTTTTTGCCTTCCCTAGCCACATGGGCTTTTGAGGACTTGGTGCGCCTAGCCCAATAAGGCCAGGGCGCCTCCCCGCAGCCCATACTAGCCCTTGGGTCGTGGTGGACCCACTTGTGGACTTCCGGACCCCTCCGGAATCCTCCGGAACCTTCTGGAAGCTTCCCGGTACAATACCGAAAAAACTGCACCTTTTTCCGGAACCCAAAATATGACTTCCCATATATAAATCTTTACCTCTCGACCATTCCGAGACTCCTCGTGATGTTCGAGATCTCATCCGGGACTCCGAACAACATTTGGTTACCACTCATCAAATATCCCAATACTACTCTAGCGTCAACGAACGTTAAGCGTGCGACCCTGCGGGTTCGGGAATTATGTAGTCATGACCGAGACACCTCTCCGGTCAATAACCAATAGCGGGACCTGGATGCCCATATTGATTCCTACATATTCCATGAAGATCTTTTATCGGTTGAACCTTTATGACAACATACGTAATTCCCTTTGTCTGTCGGTATGTTACTTGCCCGAGATTCGATCGTCGGTATCTCTATACCTAGTTCAATCTTGTTACTGGCAAGTCTCTTTACTCGTTCCGTAATACATCATCTTGCAACTATATCCTTAGTCACTTTGCTTGCAAGCTTCTTGTGATGTGTACTACCGAGAGGGCCCAGAGATACCTCTCCGTCATACGGAGTGACAAATCCCAATCTCGATTCACGCCAACTCAACAGACACCTTCGGAGATACCTGTAGAGCATCTTTATGATCACAATGGGTCTTGTCCATCACATCATTCTCCTAATGATGTGATCCCGTCATCAAGCGACAACTCATGTCTATGGTTAGGAAACCTTAACCATCTTTGATCAACGAGCTAGTCTAGTAGAGGCTCACTAGGGACACAGTATTTGTTTATGTATTCACACATGTATTTAAGTTTCCGGTCAATACAATTCTAGCATGAATAATAAACCTTTATCATGATTAAGGAAATATAATAATAACCATTTTATTATTGCCTCTAGGGCATATTTCCATCAATGATAGGGTAACCAGGTCTCACAAGCACACACCAAACCAAAGCAAACAACCGATAAAAGAGTTTGTGAGAGAGAAAGACAAGGCAAATAAGACGCACTCGCAACTCGACAAACACGACAAATCCCTAAACTCTCTCCCCTTTGGCATCGAGACACCAAAAGGGCAAAGAGTGCTGCTACAGTCACACGTGATAGCAAAGCCAAGGATCTCCATCATCACATCCCCGCGTGGTCGCCCGCGCCTCCGTCATCGGTAGTAGGCTGCTCAGTCTCTGAATCCGTCCAGGGACAGTGCTGAGAAATCCACTCCTCCTCATCTGTGATCTTGTCCTCAGACCCACTGTTAACTTCAGCTCCAAGCTGACGCATAAGAACGTTGCGACGGCTACGTGACTTCTTCTCAGACACATGTGCCATATACTGCCCGTGAGACTCCATGCAGAATAGCTTCTTCATCTTGCGCTTGAGCTTCTTTGCCCACGAAGGCTCCACTCCAAAGGGCTCATAATCCTCATCATCATCAGCCTCAGCCTCATCAGCTCCAGAAGGAATCTCAGTCTCCGGAATAGGAGTGCCCCAGTGCTCCTTCTGTCTCAGAAGCTTTATCTCATGAGAGACCAAGTCACCGGTCTCCAGCCTGACACCAGGATAAGAGTGTGCCCATGCCTTCTCAATGAGCAACATCAGGTAGGGGGCATAGATGGGGCACTTGCGCTCAGTGATGGCAGAGAGGAGCTCTGACCACATAACATGAGAAATATCCAAGGAATCTCCTGTGTTGTTCTCCTTCTCATGCTGGCAAAACAGTAACATATCCACGAGGTACGAATGAACCATATCCAAGTTCCCAATGCGAGGGAAAAGAGTGTTCCTGAAGATGCGATGAAGGATATCCAGAAAAGGAAACATCTCATAAGTCTTCTTCTGCGTGTCGGGGTGAACCTTCACTGTGCTGTATGGCCAAAGAGCCGACTTGTGAGTAGAAGTAACATTCTTGTGAGGACGAAAGCCAACCGGGTTGTCAAGCCCCTGATCTTCAATGCCCAACAGTTCCATGAACGCCTTCCATTTGACTGAGAGAAGTCTTCCATTGGTCATCCAAGTCAAGGTCCTTTCCTCATCAGTGCCAAGTGAACCGTGGCATAAAACTGAGCCACCATATCCGCATCAAAGTCCTTGTTGAACTCCATGAGCTTGAGGATGGTCAACTGAGCACACATATCAAGTGCCTCGCCAAAATAGGCACGATCCTTCTCCAAATAAGCAATGTCGATGGAGCGGACATCTACAAAGAGATTCTTCTTTGCTTTGAGCACATCAAAGTAGATAGACCACTGAAACCGGTTCTAGAAGGGGCGGTTGACAAGAGCTGGATCTTGATCTTGAGCATATGGGTTGCGGCGACGAGTTCGCAACTTGATCTTTAGCAGTCATCTCTGTCACAGACTTGGCCTTCGGCTTGGGCTAGTTCGCAACTTGTTTAGAAGGAGGTTTGTGCTGAGATGGAGGAGCACTAGAAGATGCAGCAGCTGCCTCAGAAGTGCGATAGCGCTTTGACCCTCAAGGACGCCCGGGGTTGATACGACGGACAGGGTGTTCGGAAGTGCCATCACCTGGAACCACACACACCGGCAAAGAATGCAAAAGAAAAATGAGCATAAGCCAGCAGAAAAAACACAATGAATCAAAGATATTGTATAAGAAAAATGGAACATGGCACCCCGAGCGGTAGTGCCGCCTACAAGCGGTAGTACCGCTCCAGAGGAGCGGTAGTACTGCCCGAGGCGGAGAACGGCGGTCTGACCACTGTCGCTGTTGGATCCGGTACTACCGGGGGTGCTAACTTCAAATTTTCTCCTACAAATCTCCAATCCACCTAGTCTAGCAGCCTTCAACGTCCTACTCAAGCCTCGATTTGGCCAAAAATCGATAAATGCCAAGACTATTGCCCCAAAAGCCTAGATTCGAAAAATAGAAGCAACTAGGAGAAGAGCGGGGGCAATACCAGCATCCATGGCAACAGGAAGGGGTGGGGATCGATCCCATCGGTTGGAAACGCGAAGGACGGCCCGGAGAAGGTGGCCCGACGGCGGCCTCCTGCGGCGAGTTCGTCGCTGGAGAGAGGAACAGATGAGGGGGAGAAAGACGAATGGGTATGGGGGAGTAAAACTCCCCCTGCCCGATTGATAACCCCCACTCCCGTCCCACAGCGGTAGTACCGCTTGGACGGGCAGTAGTACCGCTTGATGCCACTCAGCGGTAGTGCCGCCCAGCGACAACAAGGAGAGACATGAGAAAAACGAAGGCTTAGCTACGAAAGAAAAAGAACACCGATGAACCGAGGGAGCAACTCCAAGAGCAAAAGACAACCAATAACCAGAGAAGCACCCTTGGAGAGACTTAAAGCAAAGCAAACCAAAAGCACAAACCAAATCGACTCAAGGAAAAAGAAAACAAAACACCTCTCAAAGACAGGGCGGTGGCCGAGGCCACCTATGTTCGAGTCAATTGGTATGGCACCGCGAAGATTTTAACCTTGGGCCCATGACCAAAACTCATCTTTGAAGCACAAGTACCATAAAAATGGCTAATGTGAAAGACGTGATCGATTTATGCATAATGGGGGGAGGGAGAATTCATTGAGAGAACAACACTCCCCCTATGTCCATGCCTACATCTAGAACAAGATATAATGATGAGTGCGGTGGGGTGTTGTGTCGCCCCCGACTCAATCGTACACGCAAACGTGTACGATCAAGAACAGGGACTCACGGGAAGATATCACAACACAACTCTAACACAATTTAAACAGAGATCCACAATATCACAGACCAGGGATCCGAAGATCCGAATACAAATGTCAGTCATACAAATATTATCTGAGTACAACCATAGTTAGACAAGTTTTGCCTTAAGAAGGCTAGCACAAGCAACGACACTAGATCGAAAGGCGTAGGCCTCCTGCCTGGGAGCCTCCGATCCTACTCCTGGTCGGCTGGCTCGATCCAGTAGTACGTGCCCTCTGGACCCTCCTGGTAGTAAGCTTCTGAGGTGGCATCTGGCTCCTGGACTCCATCGTCTGATGTATCATCAAGGTGGGGTATGGGGAAAAGAGAAAGTAAAGCAACCGTGAGTACTCATCCGAAGTACTCAGCAAGCAAGGATCTATACTACATATGCAACATTATCAATGGAGAAAGGTTGTATATGTGGACTGAGTTGCAGAAATGCCAGAATAGAGAGAAGGCCTAGTCCTATCGAAGACTAGCATCTTCACGAAGCCATCATCTTGCAGCAGTAGAAGAGAGTAGAATAGCATTTTATTTAACAAACATGTTGAAGCAAAGCCTAGAGATCCTTCCTAGACTCCCAGCGAGAAAGCGATCCCGAAGCTTCAATTAAGTAACAAGTATCCAGTTCAAGTAGTAGATCGGGATACACAAATTGAGCGTCCTTTACCGTAGGACCGGCTATCGATAGATCATTCATCCCTGCAGGGGTGCACTACTGTTACCCAACACGCTCGATCAACTCTGGCCGGACACACTTGCTGGGTAATGCCCGTCCTCGGAAGATCAACACGAAGCAGCGCCCTACCTAGGCTCGGCAGAGAGGTCAGCACGCCGGACTAACCTATGCACCCAGAGGTCTTGGGCCATCGCCCTGGGCACCCTGCACGTTGCGAGACTGGCTGGGGTGCAGGCGTGACACTGAACTCATCAGTGAAGTATCCAGCCCAATCCCGACAATCAGCCCACACGGTGAATCGTGACGTCTGACGAGCTTTCGGGAGAAACGTACATCGCAGAGGGCCCCATAACCATTATCCCGCGTGGTGGTAGTGCGTATAGGGCACGTCGACCCACTCAGATCACTCACCCAAATCCAATAGGCTCAATTAGTATCACACGGAGACAATCAGAGTCTCTGATGCTCCGCCACAATATCACACTCGAGTGCCCTTCCGGCACACTCGACATCATAGATCCCCAGCGGGTACCCACCAGGGTGGACCCGCCTGTAACAAAGGTCAAAGTAACCATGTGGTCATAACATCAAGGGGGAAACCCGAGGAATCACCCTCGGCGGATTCCACTCGACGAAATCATCAGGGTGAACGTATGAGGCATCACCCTCGAGGTTCACACTGAGGGGTCGCACGACAGAGTCGTATCGGAAGTGGAGAAGGAGGAATCACCCTCGATGACCACGACCAAACAGCTACATTGCAGAGTATTCACCAGGAGTGCATTACGAGGTATCAGCCTCGGCACCCGATAGGTACTATGCAGAGTCGTACAACTAAGGGGGGGGGTGTGAAGTGAGGTGTCGGTCTCTGGTCGACGATCACGTTGATCGAGTCGTCGATGATCAAGCAGGGGCAACAAGGATAAGGTGGTGGGGGTCACTGATGGTTCACTACCAACCTATACTAAACAGTTTATCATAGGCAGGTAAGGTAACAATGAACAGGTTACAACAGCAGGCTATGCATCAGAATAGGAGCATACATTAACAGTAGCAAATTCTAATGCAAGCAGGAGAATAGAATGGGCGATATCTGGATGCTCAAGGGGGGGGGGGGCTTGCCTGGTTGCTCTGGCAAGAGAGAGGGGTCGTCAACGGGCTGCTCGTCGGTAGTGTAGTCGTACCCAGGTGCAGCGTCGTCGGTCTCGGCGTCTATCGAGAGAGAAGGAGGGGGAGAGAAACAATAAATTCACGGCAATAATGCAAACAATATGTATGACATGCCTAAATGATATGCCGGGGTGTTCTACTGCCTAACTAAATGATTTAGTTAATTTAGGAATTTATTCGGATTTATTTAATCAACAATGGGCACTATTCATTTATCGAATTCGGTCTAAAAGTTCAACGTTTATTTAGCTAGGGGCATATGACAGGAATACGGAGGGCGTATTCGGGTTCGTATCAGAATTCTGAGCAAGTTTCATATATAAATTATTTTCATCGGAGTTACGGTTTATTTAATATGATTTTCTAAAGTTTTAAACATTTTTTGAATTTAATTATTAATTTAAATTCGAATTATCCAGAATAGTGAATGATGATGTCAGCATGAGGTCAGGGTGACGTCAGCAGGTCAACTCTGGCTGACCAGAGTCAAACCTGACAAGTGGGGCCCACATGTCATACACTGAGACATTAACAGAGGGGTTAAATTAACTAATTGGGTTAATTAACAGGTGGGGCCCAACAGTCAGTGTCTGATTAGTGTTTAAACTAATTAATTAACTAATTAACAGATTTTCTATTTATTTAAATTCGTTTAAATGGCCGGGCCCCACATGTCAGTGGGACAGGGGCGGCCACGTCAGCAGTTGACCCGAGTCAATGGGTCAACTGGGGTCCAGGGGGCCCACAGTCAGTGGCACGGGGGGTGGGACCCACCGGCCATGTTGGACGCCGGCCGGAGAGCGCTCCGGCGAGCTCCAACGCGGCGGAGCGAGCCGGCGAGGTTCGGAATTCGCCCACAGGGCGTCTCCGGGGCTGGGGAAAGGTGCGTTCGACGCGGCTCAACGTCGCGCGTCGAACGGTGGCGGTGCGGGGTGCTGGGGAGGCCGGAGTCGAACGGCAGGAGCTCGTCGGCGGCGAGGCTTCTCGGGCGAGCTAGGGGAACGGCGCCACGGCGTGTTCTACGGGCGAAGCAAGGGGTAGGCGAGGCCTATGCGAGGCGGCGAAGCGAATGGGCAGCAGCACATGACCAAATGGTCGCCGGACGGTCGCCGGCGACGAGGTCCGCGGCGGTGGGTTCGCCCGAACGCGGAGCGGGCGCTACAGACGAATTGAGGAGGTAGGGGAGGGCGCATCCGGCGCAGGGGCTCACCGGGGGAACGTGGGGTCTGGGCAGAGGGCTCGGGGAAGCGCGACGGAGCCGGAATCGATGGCGAACGGCGGCGGGGATCCGAGGAGGAAGACGATGGCGCGGGGTCGATGTAGGGGTGTTCGGCTTCGGTTCGTTGGCGCAGTCGAAGGAGAGGACGACGGTAAGCACGCAGGACACGTCGGGGAGGCGAACGGGGCACGGTGGCCACGAGCTTCAACAGAGGCCGATCATGGCGGCGCTCGGGTGAAGTGGGGGAGCGAGAGAGGGAGCGAACGGAGCGGCTAGGGTTTGCCAGAGGGGTCGAGGGGACTATTATCCACGGCGAGAGGGCGCGGCGCGCGCTGTCAATCAAGGAAGAGGGGGGGGCCTGGGGTGCGCGCGCGTGCGCGTTCGACAGCGGGGCGGCGGTGAGCAGTGAGAGGTGGGAGGAGGCGTGGGGTGGGCTGGGCCGCGGCTGTAGCCAGCAGGCCAAGTGCACAGTAGCTTCTTTAGGCCTTTTTCCTTTTCTCTTTTTCTGTTTCTTTCTTTTATGTTTTGTTAATTATTTGGGCCCCAAATGGATTTTGTAAAAAGTGTGAGCTAGTCCTTAAATATCAGTGCACTATACCCTAACACCAAAAACTAGTTTGGGCAAAAAATCATTTCATATTCGATCTAGATTAATTAAAAGGCTATTAAATATTATTTCCAGCCACTGTTAAAAGAGGTATGGGTCACCTAATTAATTTATTAAATGTTGGTTACAATTTTAGAATGGTCTCTGTAATATTTGTTAGTTATCGAACATTTTAATTTCTATGTTGAACAACTTTTATTTTCCACTTTCATTTAAATTTGAATTCTGACTTAGGAGTTGAAATGCAATATGATGCTAATGATGATCAAGCACTGTTAAACTTGCTGACTTGTCATTATCAAAAGTGATTACTGTGGCTAATGACATGGGGTGTTACAGGTGTGCCTAGATTCAAGCCACACTGCTCAAATCAATGATATTTAGCTCATGCCTTAACTCGCGAAATCTTGCTTCATCTAGAGGCTTGGTGAAAATATCCGCTAGTTGCTCTTGAGTGTTGATGTAGATGATATCAATATCTCCACGCTTGATGTGATCCCAAATAAAATGATGACGAATCTCAATATGCTTCGTCTTGATATGTTGCGCCGGATTGTGAGAAATCTTGATAGCACTTTCATTGTCACATAGAAGAGGCACTTTGTCACATGTGACACCGTAATCCTTTAAAGTTTGCCTCTTCCATAGCAATTGTGCACAACAACTTGCGGCGGCTACATATTCGGCTTCGGTGGACGAGAGAGACACACAATTTTGCTTCTTCGAAGACCAACTTACCAAAGAGCGACCAAGGAATTGGCACCCTTCAGAAGTTGACTTCCTCTCCACACAATATCCCGCCCAATCCGAGTTCGAGTAACCCATGAGATCGAAGCTTGCTCCTTTGGGGTACCATAAGCCAAAGTTTGGGGCATGAGCCAAATATCGAAAGATTCGCTTGACCGCCACATAGTGACTTTCCTTAGGTGCGGCTTGAAACCATGCACAAATTCCCACACTCAACATGATATCCGGTCTAGATGCACAAAGGTAAAGCAAGGATCCAATCATGGAACGATATACCTTTTGATCCACCGCTTTACCATTGGGATCACTGTCAAGCTTGCATTTGGTGGGCATTGGAAACTTGACCGGCTTGACATCTTCTAGCTTGAATCTCTTGAGCATGTCTTGGGTGTACTTGGCTTGGTTGATGAATGTTCCTTCTCTTCTTTGCTTGACTTCGAACCCAAGAAAGAACTTCAACTCTCCCATCATAGACATCTCAAACTTCTCGGTCATTAGTGTGGCAAACTCATCATTGAAAGATTTGTTAGGAGAACCAAAAATAATATCATCAACATATAGTTGGCATATGAACAAATCCCCTTTGACCCTCTTAGTAAAAAGAGTGGGATTGATTTTCCCAATTTCAAACCCACGATCTTGCAACAACTCGGTAAGGTGCTCATACCACGCACGTGGGGCTTGTTTAAGGCCATAGAGCGCCTTTTTGAGTTTGTATACATGAGTGGGAAGCTTGGGATCCTCGAATCCTAGAGGTTGTTTGACATACACCAACTCATTCAAAGGACCATTAAGAAATGCACTTTTCACATCCATTTGTTGCAATTTAAAATCATGATGAGATGCATATGCAAGCAACATGCGAATTGATTCAAGACGAGTAACAGGGGCAAAGGTTTCACCGTAGTCGATACCCTCGACTTGGGAGTAGCCTTGTGCCACCAATCTTGCCTTGTTTCGAACAACCACACCGTTCGCATCTTGCTTGTTCTTGAAGATCCATTTGGTCCCAATGACATTGTGTTCCTCCGTTGGCCTTGGCACTAATTCCCAAACTTGATTGCGCTCAAAGTTGTTGAGTTCATCGTGCATAGCTTCAAGCCAATCCTCATCATTGAGCGCCTCATGTACCTTTTGGGGTTCAACACACGAAACAAACGCTTGATGCTCACAAAAGTTTGACAATTGTTTACGAGTAGTAACCCCTTTTCTCAAGCTTCCAAGCACATTCTCCATGACATGTTGTTGACGCTCGAGCTTGGAAGCCACCTTGGCGGCACCCCACTCCAAAAGTTCCTCGATGGGCATTTGAGGATCATCTTGCTCATCTTGAGCACCGTCTAGAGTTTGCCCTTGATCTTGAGCTTGCTCTTGATCTTGGGCACCGTCTTAAGCTTGCTCTTGACCTTGAGCTTGCTCTTGATCTTGAGCGAGCTCGGAGGCATGAACTTGATCTTGGGCATCATTTGGTGCATCACCATCTTCATGGGGTTGATCTTGCCCTTGATCTTGCTCTTTGAGTTGAGGGCCTTCACTTTGTTCTTCGGAAGCGTGTGGGTCTAGCGTAGGTGATGGCTCCACTTGAGTAGAGCATTGTCCTTCTCCTTCGGCCACAAGGGGTTCCTCAATGGGGAGTATTTGACCAATCCCCATTCTTCTTATGGCTTGGGGAGGAATTTCATCACCTACATCACAAAGACCACTTTGCTCCACTTGGGAGCCGTTATTTTCATCAAACTCCACGTTACACGTCTCCTCAATGAGTCCGGTGGACTTGTTGAGGACACGGTAAGCATGAGAGTGTGACGACCCCGGCTTAATCATGCACTAACCATACACGCAAATGCACACGATCAAGCCTAAGGCCTCACTTGAAGATATCACAACACAACTCTAAAACATAAATAAATTCATACAAGCTTTATATTACAAGCCAGGGCCTCGAGGGCTCGAATACATAGCTCGATGGCATACAAGTGTCAGCGGAAGCATCAGATATCTGGGTACAGATATATTACAGAAAAGAGATAAGCCTTTAAGAAGGCGGGGAAAATAAAACACTATGATCGAAAGGCGAAGGCCTCCTGCCTAGGACCCTCCGAATCCTACTCCTGGTCGTCTGTCGGCTCCTCGTAGTAGTACTCACCGGGAGGGTAGTAGTAGTAGCCGTAGTCGTCGACGGGGGCAGCTAACTCAGGGGCTCCGTCATCTGGTGGCGTCAATTGGATATGGGGAGAAAAAGAAAATAAAGCAAACGTGAGTACTCATCCGAAGTACTCAGCAAGCAAGGATCTACACTACATATGTAACATTTTCAAAGGAGGCTGTATATGTGGACTGGGCTGCAGAAATGCCAGAATAGAGGGGAGAGCCTAGTCCTATCGAAGACTAGCATCTTCATCATCTTCATCAGTCTTGCAGCATAAGAAGAGTGCAGAATAACATAATGTAAAGTAGTAGTAGTGTCATCAACCTCGGCCAGAGATCCTTCCTCGACTCCCTGCGAGAAAGCAATCCCAGAGCCATACTATCCATTTCATCTCAAGTCACCAGTTCTAGTTGTACCGATCGGGATACAACTCCGAGTGTCCGTTACCGTAGGACAGGCTATCGATAGATTAATTCTTCCCTGCAGGGGTGCACTAACTTACCCACCACGCTCGCTTAACTCCGGCCAGACACACTTTTCTGGGTCATGCCCGGCCTCGGCCAAACGATACGCCGCAACCCGACCAAATACTTAACAGAGAGATCAGCACGCCGGACTAAACCTATGCCCCCAGGGGTCTTGGGCCTTCGCCCCGGGAACTCCTGCGCGTTGCGTGGGCGGCCGGAAATAGACCTAGCAACCCCTTAATACAAGCGCGGTTGCGTAACCAGTCCAATCCAGCGCGCGCCGCTCAGTCGCTGATGTCTATTAAGCTTCGGCTGAAGTATACGACGCAGAACGCCCATACTATGCCCACGTGATGGTTAGTGCTATCAGGCCAGAGGCCCCTCGGATCAAATATCCAAACCGTTAGTGGATTAGGAGCGCGCGGAAATGAGCAGAGACTCACGATCGATGTGACCCCGTCGCCCCGTCTCGAGGGCTTCCGGCAAGGGCAAGGAATGCCCGGCCACGCCTCGTGTTCAACTCTCGGGCACCATCCAGGTCCACCCGAGCCCACATCACTCGCAATTAAGCTCGCACGGGTACCCCTCAGGGCCGACCCATCTTTAGTAACATGTTTCAGTGTAAGTCACAGTAACAACAGTAACCGTGTGTCTAACACCAAGGGAACCCTGAGGAATCACCCTCGATGGAGTCACACCTGATGTTCTCGTCAAGGTGAACGAAGGAGGTATCACCCTCGAGGTCCACACTTGAACAGTTGCACGACGATGTCATTATCGGGGGTGGTGTAGGAGGAATCACCCTCGCTTACCACGACCGATTAACTAACCTACAAGGTTATCATCAGAAGTGCTGACGAGGTATCACCCTCGGCACTTAATAGTAACCTAGTAGTGTCGGCAACTAAGGGGAAGTGACGTGCGGTGTCGGGGCCTGGTCTTCAATCCCGTTGCACGTGTCTTCTGTTAATCCAGCGGGGCAGTCGGGATATAGTGGGGTCTCTGATGGTCTCTACCCAACCTATTCTAAACAGTTTAGGATAACAGGAAAGTATCAACAGCAGGTTACAAGTAAACAGGCTATGCATCAGATATAGGATACAGCAACAGCAGCAAATTCTAATGCAAGCATAAGAGAGAAGAGAATGGGCGATATCGGAATGCTCAAAAAGGGGGTACTTGCCTGTAAGCTCTGGGGCAAGTGGCTGGTCGTCGGGGACGTAGTCGTACTCCGGAGCGGCGTCTGCCTCAGGAGCTACGTCAACATCAGGGTCTAATCGAGAGAGGAAAAGGGGGAGGAAACAGGTAAACATAATGCAATCAAATGCAACACGGGGCATGCTATGCTACAATGCAGTGCAGGGTTGCCTAAAGATATGTCTAAGTCATTTAGGTTATTTTAGGATTAAAGTTGGATTTATTATCCGGTAGTTATGCACTAATCATCTACCGGATACGGACGAAATGTTACGGGTTCTCCTACGTAGGGGGTTTCGACATGGAAACAGACGACACAATTAGATTCGTCTCGTCGTTCTGAGCAACTTTCATGTTTTAAGTTTTTCGATCTGAGCTACGGGTTAAAAGTTATTAATTTTTGAAGTTTAAATGATTTTATGGAATTATTTTTATTAACAGAAATGATATATGATGTCAGCATGACTCAGAGATGATGTCAGCAGTCAACAGAGACGCTGACCTGGTCAAACCTGACATGTGGGTCCAGTGGGACCCACATGTCAGTCTCTGTTAGTTAACAGTGCATTAAACTAATCTAACTAAGCTAATTAGGGGTGTGGGCCCCGGGTGTCAATGAGATATTAGACTAACTAATTAATTTTATTTATAAAAACATTTAATTAGCCTAATCAGCCGAGAGGCCCACATGTCAGAGAGGGGGTGAACAGTGCCGTGTTGACCCTGGTCAACGAGGTCAGAGTGGGGTCCGGGGCCCACTGGCAGTGTCCCAGGGTGGACCCCACGCCTGTCCACGTCGGCTGGGTCGCCGGAGTTGCTCTGGCGACCGTTCTAGCAGCGGTTTCTCGCCGGAGCTGCTCGGGATTCGTCTACAGGGGGCTATTTCGCGCGCGCTTGGGCGCGTTGAAATGGCCGTTCGTCTCCGCGTCGATCTAGGCTAGCGAGGAGCACCGGGGATGGCCGGAACGACGCCGGCGATGAGCCGGAGCGGCGGTGAGCTACAGGCGTCGGCGTAATCGATGAAACGGCGCGTGTTAGCTCGAACTAAACAAGTGGGAGTGATCTACGCGGGCGTGCGAGCTCGATGGGCTCGCGCCCGTGACCAAACGTTCACCGGACGGCTACCGGCGACGAGCTCATGTGGAGGCGCGTTCGGGCGCCGGTGAAACTAGAGCTAGGGGGCTCAAATGACGGCGAGGAGAGAAGGAGAAGAAGGCGGAGCTCACCTAGCAGGCTCACGGTGGCCCGGTGGAAGCTTAGTAGCAGCAGAGGGCTCGGGGTCGACGGGGATCGCCGGCGACCGAAGCGGAAGGAGACGGGGCTATTCCGGTGTTGTGGTGGCTTCGGGCTCCAGTTGCTACCACCAGACATCGAGGAAGATCATGGCGAAGACAAGGGACGCGTCGGCAGAGCGATGCGGTGGCTGTGGCCACGGAGACGCGCGCGGTGCGGCGGCGATGGCGTTCGGACGATGAATCTGAGGGGAAGAAAGGGAGTGGAGCTGGCGAGGGAGAGAGGGGAGAGTGACGGAGAGGCCAGGGGGAACGACTTGGCCTCGTCCTTATCCCCCTACTATCGGCGGCGTCGGTGGCTGCCGTGGTGTGGCGTGCCCGCCGGTGCGCGCGCGCTCGGCCATGGGGAAGGTGACACGCGAGGGAGAGAGAAGGAGTTGGGCCAGGTGGGCCGGCAGTCGGGGCACTGGCCCAGTGCACAGTGCCTCGTTTTATTTTTTTCTGTTTCTGTTTTGAATTTTCTTTCATTTCTTTTCTGTTTTGAAATAGTTAGGCCACTTGTGCACTTTTGTAAAACATGAGAGTTGTCCCCAATATTACAATGCAAAATTACCTTTCACCAAAAATTGGTTTGGGCAAATTTGGATTTCTTTTGGATTTGATATGAATTTAATTCGATTAAATAATTCTGTTTTGGTGCTGTTTCATGTTGTTGGAGCCATTTAACTGATCCAAGTTTCATTGGTCATATTTTTATAAGTGCTTCTGGAATATTTGTTATTTAGTGAACATTTTAGTTTCTGGTTTGGACAACTTTTATTTTCCACTTGAATTAAATTGAGGTTTGAATTTGGTGTTGAAATGCAACATGATGCAAATGATGACTAGGCACTTGTTAAACTTGCTGACATGGCATGATTAAGAGGTGATCACTGTAGTGGGATGCTGGGGATGTTACAGAGAGTTTGTAGCATAACCAACAAATATGCCCTCTTGAGCTCTAGGTTCGAATTTAGACAAACGAACACCTTTCTTGAGAATGAAACACTTACAACCGAACACCCGGAAGTACTTGAGGTTGGGCTTGTTGCTGGTAAGTATCTCATATGGAGTCTTGTTCAAGCCTTTGCGGAGATAGAGCCTATTGGATGTATGACATGCGGTGTTGATGGCTTCGGCCCAAAAGTTGTATGGAGATTTGAACTCTGCCATCATGGTCCTTGCTGCATCCATCAATGTCCGGTTCTTCCTCTCCGCCACACCATTTTGTTGAGGGGTATAGGGTGCGGCATATTGGTGCTTGATCCCCTAGTCACTAAGAAACTCATCCATGGTGTAGTTCTTGAACTCGGTGCCGTTGTCACTTCTAATCATCAAGATCTTTGCATCATGTTGACGTTGAGCTTCATTTGCAAAGTTGATGACGGTTTGTTGAGTCTCACTCTTCCTCTTGAAGAAATATACCCATGTATATCTTGAGTAGTCATTCACAATCACCAAGCAATACTTTCTTCCACCAAGACTATCAAAGGATGGAGGTCCAAAGAGATCCATGTGAAGGAGTTCCAAGGGCCTCTTCGAGTAGATGATAGTCGAGGGTCGGTGAGCCGTTTCATGAAGCTTTCCTTCGATACAAGCACTGCAAGTACGGTCTTTGGCAAAACTCACATTTGTTAGTCCACGGACGTGATCCCCTTTGAGGAGACTTTGCAAAGATCTCATATTGACATGGGCTAGTCGGCGATGCCAAAGCCAACCCACATCAACTTTAGCCATTAGGCAAGTCGCGGTCTTAGTGGGTCGCTCCGAAAAGTTCACCACATAGAGACCGTTCTCGACATGTCCAACAAAGGCTACTTTAAGAGTCTTGCTCCATAAAAGGGCCACGGTATCAGGATCAAAGAATGTTGCAAAGCCCATAAGTGCAAGTTGACGAACGGAAAGTAAATTGTATGCAAGGGACTCAACAAGCATGACCTTCTCAATAGATAAATCTTGAGAGATGACCACCTTGCCAAGTCCCAATACCTTAGAAGTTGAAGCATCACCGAATTGGACATGGGTGGGCATAGATGGAATAGGATGCACATCCACCACCAAGTCCATGCTCCCGGTCATATGATTTGTTGCCCCACTATCAAGCAACCATGACACTCCACCGGAAGCAAACTCCTACAAGAGATCAATGCTTTAATTTAGGTACCCATTCTCGAATGGGTCCTTTGAGGTTAGTAACAAGGGTCTTAGGAACCCAAATAGACCATTCAATGTACTCATAGTAAGAACCAATGAATTTGGCATAAACATGCCCATCACTAGCACGACATAAAACATAAGAAGGGTTAAAGTCACCGGCTTTGTTGTTAGGGGCGGTTTTGCCCTTCTTGGCATTACCACCCACTTCCTTATTCTTCTTCTTCTCATAAGTACCCTCACCCGCCTTGACAAAGGTTTCCTTTAGTGGGAGAGGTTGCTTGGTCTTGTTCTTTTTCTTCTTCTTTGACTTGGGTGCAAACCCAAGTCCCTCCTTTCCTACAACTTCCTTTTGGCTCGTCAAAAGGTCATTGAGGTTCTTTTCACCTTGTATGCATGTCACAAGACCCTTCTCAAGTTGCTCTTTCAACTTGGCATTTTCCTCCACAAGATGCACATGCTCACAACAAGGGTTAGTAGCATGGGCATTATTAATTAGAACGAAAGGAGGGCAAGTGGAAATCTTTTTGGTTAGCTTCACTTGGAGTTGATCATGAGACTCTTTGAGATAAGCATGAACACCCTTCAAGACCTTGTGAGCCTTGTCAAGTGTATCAAATTCTTCCTTGAGTCTATCATGGCCAACCCCAAGTGCAACTTTCTCGGATTTAAGCATACGAGTAAGAAAAATAGCATGATCAAGATCTTTTTGCAATTTACCATGATCAACAATGTGTGACTCCTCAAGAGTCAAACGAAGATCTCGCTCTTCCTCTAAAGCAATGGAAAGATCCGCAATCTCATCGGCATAGTCACGACTATGCCCTGTGACGACTCGGCTTAATCGTGCACTAACCATACACGCAAATGCACACGATCAAGCCTAAGGACTCACTTGAAGATATCACAACACAACTCTAAACATAAATAAAGTCATACAAGCTTTATATTACAAGCCAGGGCCTCGAGAGCTCGAATACATAGCTCAATGGCATACAAGTGTCAGCGGAAGCATTAGATATCTGGGTACAGATATATTACAGAAAGAGAGATAAGCTTTCACAGAGGCGGGACAAAATAAAACTCTACGATCGAAAGGCGTAGGCCTCCTGCCTAGGACCCTCCGAATCATACTCCTGGTCGTCGGTCGGCTCCTCGTAGTAGTAATCGTCGGGAGGGTAGTAGTAGTAGCCGTAGTCGTCAACAGGGGCAGCTATCTCAGGGGCTCCGTCATCTGGCGGCGTCAATTGGATATGGGGGAAAAAGAAAGTAAATCAAACGTGAGTACTCATCCGAAGTACTCAACAAGCAAGGATCTACACTACATATGCAACATTTTCAAAGGAGGCTGTATATGTGGACTGGGCTGCAGAAATGCAAGAATAGAGGGGAGAGCCTAGTCCTATCGAAGACTAGCATCTTCAACATCTTCATCAGTCTTGCAGCATTAGAAGAGTGCAGAAACATAATGTAAAGTAGTTGTAGTATCATCAACCTCGGCCAGAGATCCTTTCTCGACTCCCTGCGAGAAAGCAATCTCAGAGCCATACTATCCAGTTCTCATCTCAGTTCCAGTTGTACCGATCGGGATACAACTCCGAGTGTCCGTTACCGTAGGACAGGCTATCAATAGATTAGTTCTTCCCTGCAGGGGTGCACCAACTTACCCACCATGCTCGCTTAACTCTAGCCGGTCACACTTTTCTGGGTCATGCCCGGCCTCGGCTAAGCAACACGCCGCAACCCGACCAAATACTTAACAGAGAGGTCAGCACACTGGACTAACCTATGCCCCCAGGGGTCTTGGGCCATCGCCCCGGACGCTCCTGCACATTGCGTACACCGCCGGTGAGCAGACCTAGCAACCCCTTATACAAGTGCGGTTGCGTTCCCAGTCCAACCCAGCGTGTGCCGCTCAGTTGCTGACGTCTATTAAGCTTCGGCTGAAGTATACGACGCAGAACACCCATACTATGCCCACGTGATGGTTAGTGCTATTGGGCCAGAGGCCCCTCGGATCAAATATCCAAACCGTTTAGTGGTTTAGGAGCGCGCGGAAACGAGCAGAGACTCACGATCGATGTGACCCCGTCGCCCCATCTCGAGGACTTGCGGCAAGGGCTAGGAATGCCCGGCCACGCCTCGTAGTTATCTCGCGGGCACCTCTCAGGTCAACCCGACTCCACATCACTTCGCATTCATGCTCGCGCGGGTACCCCTCAGGGCCGACCCGTCTTTAGTGTCATGGTTCAGTGATCAACCATAGTATCCAAAGTATCCGTGTGTCTGACACCAAGGGGGAATCCTGAGGAATCACTCTCGATGGAATTTCCCTCTGATGTTACCGTCAAGGTGAACGAAGGAGGAATCACCCTCGAGGTCCACACTTGAGGTGTTGCATGATGGCGTCGGTATCGGGGGTGGTGTAGGAGGAATCACCCTCGCTTACCACGACCGATTAACTAACCTACAAGGTTATCATCAGAAGTGCTGACGAGGTATCAGCCTCGGCACTCGATAGTAACCCAGTAGTGTCGAGCAATTTAAGGGGGAAGTGACGTGCGGTGCCTGGGTTTGATCTTCGATCCCGTTGCTCGGGTCTTCTGAGAGTCCAGCGGGGCAGTCGGGACAAGTGGGTCTCTGATAAGGCTCTACCCATCCTATACTAAACAGTTTAGGCTAGCAGGAAAGTATCAACAACAGGTTACAAGTAAACAGGCTATGCAGCAGATATAGGACAACAGTAGCAGCAGTAACTTCTAATGCAAGCATAAGAGAGAAGAGAGTGGGCGATATCGGAATGCTCAAAATGGTGGTGCTTGCCTGTCTGCTCGACGGCAAGGGCAGGGTCATCGGGGACGTAGTCGTACTCCGGAGCGGCGTCTGCCTCAGGAGCTACGTCGACGTCGGGGTCTACCGAGAGAGAAGAGGGGGGAGGAAACAAGTAAATACAATGCAATCAAATGCAACACGGGGCATGCTATGCTACAATGCAGTGCAGGGTTGCCTAAAGATATGTCTAAGTCATTTTAGTTATCATAAGATTAAGGTGGAATTTATTTACCGGTGTTTAGGCACTATTCATCTACCGGAATCGGGCTCGGAGTTACGAGTTCTCCTATGTAGGAGGTTCCGAGAGGGAAACAGACGGCACGATCAAACTCGTCTCGTCGTTCTGAGCAACTTTCATGTTTTAACTTTTTCGATCTGAGCTACGGTTTAAAAGTTATGAATTTTCGAAGTTTTAAATATTTTCTGGAATTATTTTTATTAACAGAATTGAATTATGACGTCAGCATGAGGTAATGCTGACATCAGCAGGTCAACTGGTCGTCTGACCAGGTCAAACCTGACATGTGGGGTCCACATGTCAGGGACTGAGGCTTAATAGGATTGATTTAAACTAATCCAGATAGTTAATTAGCAGCTGGACCCACATGTCATAGACTAATTAGCAATTTTAGTTTATTTTTATTTATAAAAGTGTTTTGGTTAATTAACCGGGCGGTGGGGCCCGCGTGTCAGCGACTGGGACCGGTCCAGTCAGCGGTTGACTAAAGTCAACTGGGCCAGCTGGGCCATGGGGCCACCAGGCAGTGACCCTGGGGGTGGCCCCGGCCGGCCACGTCAGCGCGGGCGCCGGCGGCGATGCCCCGGTGACCAAAAATCACGGCGGAGCGGCTCGGGCGTCACCGGGATTCGTCGTTCAAGGGCCAGAAGGGGCGCGGGCGGCCGCGTTCGAACGGGAAGAAGTTGCCGCACCGATCTACGGTGGTCTCGCGGGCTGAAACGGACGGAGTCGACGGCAGCGTCGACCGCGGCGGCGCCGGGGTTCGGCCGTCTCGCGAACGGCGACTAGACGGCACAGCAGGTCAAGCGGAGGGGTTCTACGGGGTCCTAGCGAGGCCTAGAGCACGGCCATGAGCTCGGTTGAGCTCGACAGACAGCGCGGCCACGTCGAGGAACTCAACGGCGGCGAGGAGGTTCGGGCGTCTCTAGCGTGGCCTCTACGGTGATGGAAATGCGCGGGAGAGGAAAGGGGAAGACTGCGACTGCTCACCGGGCCCTGCAGATGTGCTTGAGTGGGCTCGGGGTAGCTCATCGTCGCCGGAATCGTTGCCGGAGTCGAGGTGGCCGGAGGTTGAAGAAGAGGCAGCCGGGCTCGACTCAGTGGCTCCCTGCTTGAACTGCTGGCACAGGGCAACGTGGAGGACGGCGGCGAGGGTCTTCGTCTTGGCGGTGACGCGCGTGGTGGCCGGTGGCCACGCCGGAGCAAGGTGGACGGCGACGGGCGCGTTCGGGCAAAGTGGAGAAAGGGATCTGAGGAGGGGAAGCGGATGAGCGCGCGAGGGAGAAGAGGGAAGAATGGAGGGAGTGGCCAGGGGGAAGGGATGGGGTTGCCCTTATCCCCTCGCCCGTCTGCCTCGTCGGCGTGGCGAGCTGCGGGCGGTGGAGGCCCGGCGACCATGGAGACGGCGACACGGCGGCGGGGTAGGTGAGGAAGGGCCCTGGTGGGCTGGGCTTCGCCCTATAGCAGATGGGCCGGGGACACAGGAGGTTTTAGTTAATTTTCTGTTCCAGAAAACCAAATGAGCTACTGTTGCAATTAAAAGGCCTAGCAAATGGTTTTTGCTGTGAGTGAAACTTTGCTCAAAATTATGGCTCAATTTTGTCAAGTGGCACAAAAAGTTTGGGGCTAAAAGGAGAAGGTAAGGCATTTTTGGAAAATGAAAAGAGCCAAAATAATTGCTGCTGGTCCACTAAATAATTTCTAGGAGCAATTTGGAATTTTCAAAAATGTTGGTTTCAATTTTATAATTGCCTTAGGAATATTTTCAACATGGTGAACTATTTTGATTTGCTGTTTGAAGAAATAATTATTTTGACTTGAGTTTGGAATTTGAAATTGAGTTTGGATTATTCCTTAACTATTTTTATTAGGGTGTAATGATGATGACTTGGCATGACTAGTGGGAGAATACTGTGGCATGATTCTCGGGGTGTTACATGCCCCTCCAACTTGGAGATAGTATCCTCATGTGACTCAATTATATCATTGGCCTCACCAAGTTGTTCCAAGAGAGCAACAAAGTGCTTCTTGGACTCACCCTTGAGTTTGCTCACAAACTTGGTGAACTCATTCTCATCAATTTTCTCCACCTCACTATCATCAACACAATCTAACAATGAAGGAGTAGTAATGATGGTGGTTTTGATGTTAGGAGTTAC
Organism: Thinopyrum elongatum; assembly: GCA_011799875.1. Taxonomy (NCBI): domain Eukaryota; kingdom Viridiplantae; phylum Streptophyta; class Magnoliopsida; order Poales; family Poaceae; genus Thinopyrum; species Thinopyrum elongatum. Next base: position 356,386,732 of record CM022302.1, on the reverse strand, counting down.
CTTGTTAATACCTTTGGCCATGAGGCACTTGGCAATGGTGTTTTCATTGGGGGCGCCGAAGAGAGACACCTTGGAGGGGGAAGATGTAGCAATGGCAATGGTTGTCGTTGCCATTCCTTCTCCACTTGTATCTTCCTCATCATCATCGGAGGGGTACTCTTCATGTGCCACCAAGCCCTTTGGAGGAGACTTCTTGGTGAAGTTGTTCTTGCTAGGGAAAGACTTGGCTTTGTCTTTGCGAATGAGTTTGCCACCATTGTCTTCCCTCTTCTCATAAGGGTAATCCACCACAAAGTGACTCACATTGCCGCAATTGTAACAAGTCCTTACTCGTTGCTTGTTCTTTGACCCACTTGTGTTGTTCTTGGTGAAGTTGGGCCTTGAGTTCTTCTTGTTGCTCCAAAATTGCCTTGACGCCAGAGCCATGTGCTCATGGTAAGCATATTTGGTGTCCTCGGGGCCACACTCCTCTTCTTCTTCCTCTTCTTCTTCCGGAATGGCCTTGGCCTTCAAAGCAAGGGTGGGAGTGCTTTCCTTTGACCAGACACGAGCAAGAGCATTGTCGGCGGTCTTGTTCATGATGTTCATGGCAGTAAACTCATCCAACACTTCACTTGAGGTTAAGGTGTGAAAATCCGGCCTTTGACAAATCACGGAAGACATGGCCTTATTGAATGGCATGATGGCCTTGAGAAACTTGCGCTTGATCCAAGTGTCATCCGTATCCTTGCTCACATGGTCTTGGAGAGCAACCGCAAGAGTAGTCACCCTCCGGTAGAGATCACGCGGATCCTCATATTCTAGCATCACAAATTTATCGGCCTCATCAAGGACCACTTCAAAGTTGGACCGTTGGATGCTTGAGCTCCCCTTGTACATAGAAACAATGTGCTCCCAACAATCCTTTGCACGAGTGAAAGGACGTAAGTGAGATAGATCTTCGGGTGGGACCGCATCTTGAAGGATGAACAAAGCAGAGTGATTGTATTGATTGTCCACTTCTTCTCTTGGGGTGAAGTTGTTTGGATCATGCGGGTAGAAGCCTTGCTCAATGATTCTCCAAAGGTTAGTTGAGCAGTGATTCAAATGAGACTTAATGCGAAAGACCCAATTAGCAAAATCACCCTTAACAAGCTTGGGAGGAGGACCATAATTATTAATGCGGGGTGTAGGGACCGGTCCTCCATAGACCGGGGAAGGGGGAACCGAGGCAAAGGTTCCCATCCCATTCTTGTCATGAGGGGAAGGAACATGAGTACCTTTAGCCGCTTCCTTGGCGGAATTGGCCTTCGACTCCGATGCCGTGGGATTAACCACAAGCAAGGGATCGGGAGTGGATTTCATCCCCTCGAGCAATTCTTTAAGCATAGACTTGACTTCGGTCGTCATGGATGTCTTAAGTGAAGCCATAGCTTCATTTAAGTCATCACGTGTGATCGAAGTCAACTCCACGGCCTCGGGCACTTCCTCCTCGGTGTCACCCATACTCTTCGGGTGGTGAAACCCTTAATAAAGAGACGAGGCTCTGATACCAATTGAAAGGATCGATATGGTTGACTAGAGGGGGGGTGAATAGGCAACTACCAATTTTTAGCTTTTCTTAACAAATTAGGTTAAGCAACAAATAGGTTGTCTAGATGTGCAACTAGGTGAGCAACCTATATGATGCAAACAACAACAACAACAACAAATGCAAGCAAAGGATACAACACAACAATAGCTTGCACAAAGTAAAGGGAAGAGATAACCACAAGTGGAGCCGATGGAGACGAGGATGTGTTACCGAAGTTCCTTCCCTTTGGGGGAAGTACGTCTTCGTTGGAGCGGTGTGGAGGCACAATGCTCCCCAAGAAGCCACTAGGGCCACCGTATTCTCCTCACGCCCTCACACAATGCGAGATGCCGTGATTCCACTAGTGGTGCCCTTGAAGGCGGCGACCGAACCTTTACAAACAAGGTTGGGGCAATCTCCACAACTTGATTGGAGGCTCCCAACGATACCACGGAGCTTCACCACAATGGAATGTGGCTCCGAGGTGACCTCAACCGTCTAGGGTGCTCAAACACCCAAAAGTAACAAGATCCGCAAGGGATTAGTGGGAGGAATCAAATTTCTCTTGGTGGAAGTGTAGATCGGGGCCTTCTCAACCAATCCCTAGAAAATCAACAAGTTTGATTGGCTAGGGAGAGAGATCGGGCGAAAATGAGCTTTGGAGCAACAATGGAGCTTGGGGGGAAAGAGGTGAGTCTTCTTGGGGAAGAAGACCCCCTTATATAGTAGGGGGGACAATCCAACCGTTATCCCCTTATTCAGCCCGTAGCAAGCGGTACTACCGCTCTAGGGAGCGGCACTACCGCTGGCCGCAGTGGTACTGCCGCTCGGCCCAGCGGTACTACCGCTGGGACCTCGCACAGCGCCTAAGGGAGAAGGAACATAGAGGAGGGCCATTGAGCGGCACTAGTAGCGGTAGTAGGGGCGGTACTACCGCTTACAAGCGGTACTACCGCTCATACTGCCGCTGCTACTGCCGTTGAACCCGACACGAGACACGCAGGTCTCGAGTCGAGGCGGTACTAGCACGGAACCGGAGCCGTACCACCGCCTATGGCCGTAGGCGGTACTACCGCTGTGAAACAGCGGTACTACCGCTTATGGCTTTCAGCGGTACTGCCGCTCTGGGGCCGCGGTACTACCGCTGGCGCCTCCCTTTATGCCACTTCCACGATAACAAGTATACTCCAAGGATGAGGGAAGGAGCTGGGGGTGCGACAGAGATGTGTACGTGTTGATTCCACCCTAGCCTTTCCGATACGGACCCCCTCTTGATAGTACGGTATCTCCTACGACTCAAGTCCACCAAAACCGAAACGAAAGAGAACTACACCGTCTTCACTTTGAGCTCCGAGGGGAATAAATCGTCTCGTGCCAATGAATGAATATCTGAAATGCTCAACGCACACGATTAGTCCGCAAATGCATTGTCATCAAACACCAAAACCACTTTTGAGAGAGATATGCCCTAACAGGAGGTGTGTCTCCGACAGATCTATCTTTAGTGGATTTGCTCGGATCTCGTCGTTGTTCGTCTACGATCGTGTGTCTTCGGTTTGTATCCTTCCGATCTACGTTATTTTTCATCGGCGGCGGTTGCTGTTTTGGGGTGTTGGTCCTATGGGGCCTTAGCACGACGACTTCCCGACTGTCTACTACAACAACTTGTGCCTGACTCCCGCGATGGAGGGCCAATGACGGCGGCGCGCCTTCGGCTCGCTTCAGTGCTTGTAGTCGTCGCTAAGTGGTCTACGAATCTAGATGTAATTTTTATTTCTGGTGTTCGTTATATTGACATGATTGAAGATTAAAAGATTTGAAGTTTTCCCGAAAAAAAAATATGCACAACACAGAGAGGTTTTTTTTTCGTCTACATGGCAAATAAAATTTTTGTACAAACATTGCTAAAAAAATACCTCCATAATTGGTTTATACATGTTATAAAAATATATTTTCCTTTCATGCATGAGACTCAGATTTCTCAAATATTTTCAATATAGCATAATTTAAACATGGGCTTTCTACTACCAAAATCGAATATGTCCTTACTAAAGAAAACTATTGTCATCGAGAACATGATTTTAGCGGGTCTCTGCGCCATTTGACGCAACGGGTCAGCTAGTTCATTGAAAGAAGAGCGAGGAGTGACGCAGGTGCTGGGGCTGGCGCACAAGCTTACAGCTTTGCTGAACGAGGGAGGATGACGTACGATGCACCATTTCGTTCTTATCACCACATGACGAACAATATGGATCGTCATCTCTCTGAACTTCTCGTGCAGCGCGATGTGGAACAGGACACTCCTCACCCTCCCATGCCAACATTCATGGGCATAACTTGCGCCTCCACTCTACTCTGTAAAGAGCACGTAAAAACTGGGTACTCCTACCTTTGTTTCAAAAACACCTCCAAAACGGAGTAGTACCTGGCTCAGCTGTTGGTACGTGGATCCGATCCCGAATCTGCCCTCCCAGTCAAAAAGGCGTCGCTAAATGCACAACGACAAAGACATAAACAGTCAAAGTGATCAATTCCTAAAGGGCGAGGGCTCACGTGCCACAACCGCACTTTCGGTGGCCGAGTAAGTGAACAGGACCACATGCGCACCTAGCGGTCACAGCCAGCCACGAGCTTGGCAGCAATGGACCGCAGCCACAGGAATTACCGAGACACCCACCTGCCATGCCACCGATCTCAAGTACGCCGGCCGGCCGGCCGGTCCAGAGCCACGGACCATGCGTGCATATCGGTCCAAGTATCCAATTCCAACCATCAATTTCAGTCGAGGCTCAACCACCTAGCTACGAGCCTAGGAGGCGCGGAACCAGCAGAATTCGGCATGTTGATTCATCTCTTTTGCACAATGTGTATGTACCCTTTCATCACCCCTGCTGCCTACTCAAAAGTGTATCCGTAGGAAGCCCCTATATATATCCATTTCAGAAAAAATTAATCTGGGACACAGGAAGTACTAATGACTGACAGGCAAATCAAAAGTGTATTAAAAAAATCATTTTGTCAGTCCTTTTTAAGCCGCACCATTTCGTTTACGCACAACATTCTTCTTTCGTTTTTGCTCAGTGGAAAATTCGCAAAACCTATCTCCCCTAATTTCTCAAAAGTACCTCAGAATTAACCACACGTTCCGGAATTGAATACAAGGAAAGCATGTGGAGATATTTTTTCTCATCAACAACTTTCCCCTTCTTGTATACTACTATAATTGTATTTGTTGTGTACGCCTTCTTTTTTGAGTTGGGTACGGTGGATGCCTTCAAGCAACATAAAATGACGCAGCTTCCCTCTTTTTAATACTACATTGGTAATGAAAGACAAAATAATCACTTAACTACAAGCAACTATCTAAGACAAGAATTTTGGGACGGAGAGAGTACATTTGAAGGGTCAATTAATAAGGAGTACAATAGGTGTATTAGCAAACATTCTAGCGCATCCTATGGTTCTATAATTGCGTTCGAGACCAACTCAGATTATATATAATAATCCTTGTAATAATATGCCCGATCTAGTCAATCCAGGCAACAGGTGGTAACCGTTGTTTAAAAACATGTTAGGTGTAGCGACTATTAAGGTCGACTCAGATCTTACTTCTCCGGTTTTGTCCTCCATTGACTCTTTTTGTCCGTGGTATCTTGGCATGTCATTTGTCATGCGGGTCAAAAATGTGTATACATCTGTAAAAAAAAAAACCTCTTCTAATTAAAAGGTAGCGTCCCTGCAAATTACTCAGGGAAAAAGTATATGTACATGGCTATCTCTTAGTCGTTGACTATCCCTAGTGACGACAGCTACAACCCATCGTGCATAAGTGTTGTGTCGGCCTTTCATGATACGGAGAGATAGCAAAAGAGTAGGTTTTGACTCGTTGTGCACATGTTCTTTTGAGCTTCAATCTTCAAACATATTTTTTTCTTATGGAACCTCCGTTATTTATTTGTTTTGGATTGGCGAGTATATAGCCTTCCATTTCAAGTTTAGTATCCAACAATATGAGCTATAATGAGAAAGTTATCGACAATGACACCATGTCACATTGAAACGAATAATAATAATATGATTTAAATGTAAAAACCATTAAAAGAACCTTATAATAGAATTACTACATTTGGATCCAAACAATGTAGTAACATGATTATTATTCATTTTGTTTCTTTTTACTTGATTTCGAGTTGTATGTAGCTCAGATTACTTTGATACATATATGTTAAAATATTAATTAAGATGTGCTAAGAAATATAGCAATCCAAAAATGCTTTTAATGACAATTGTATTACATGATCTCCCTCTATCAGTAAATAGTGCAATAGTGTTTGGAAATAGGCACCGCTTGCGCGGTGCCGACATTTTGTCTCCTAGGGGCATAAGCTCCGGGATGACAAGTAAAATTGTAGAAATATATTTAAAATAAAAAAATGAATTGTTTTACAACATACATATCCTTGCCTTCTATCTTCCAGTAAGATTCCACAAAAATATGTCATATATTTTGATCTTGGGCAAAATGAAACGAAAATCCGATGGTGTAAAAAGCAACTTTTGAAGCAGTAATTTTATTTATTATAGCATATGTCACAATTCTTGTGTTCTTTCATATAAAAAAATTACATACATCCAAAGAGTTACGAACAAATACATGTGAACAAAATTATGGACTTTTTTACATTTCGAGAACTAATTTTTACATGTGGAAGCATATCCATCCACGGGCCGTTTTAAATTCGGCTCTTAACACATATCTTCCCTTGTTGCTTTTTATATAAGTAAAATATATCCCCCCGCAAAAAAAGTAAAATATATGAATTATAAATGGAAATATTTTTCTCCACGAAATCATGTAATATTTCACATGACTAATTAAATATTATTATATGTATTATGAGTCAACATTAGGTAAAAATAGAGAAATTTTATTGTACGTTCTCTGTGATGGCAATCTATAGTTACAAACTGAGAAAGCATATTTTATTAGCCATTTTTGGTAAATTTTTATTTATCAGCGCACTGTCATTCTTTTGTTTGTTTGAGGGCAGGGGTTCTAGCAGGGGCGGATCTAGGGTGGTGACATGGGCTGCCAAAATTGCAGTTCTTACATACTTAACACTAAATATTTAGCAAGTTCATAATATTTTAAAACTGATTATTAAGATTATAATAATGTTTTTATCAAATTATACTATTTGTAGTGTAAGTTTTCTTATTTTTAAATTGGGGCACCCCGTGCTGCCATTTTAGGTCATCACTGGGCGCTAGGATGTTAAAAACAACGAAGAAAGTAGCATTAATTGTAGTTGGTGGATCAGTTGAGTAGGATATGTTGATTTCACAAAGTAGAGTGTGTGTATGTGAGATAAATATTTTTTTTTGCGGAAAGTGTGTATGTGAGATAAGCTGGTAGGAAACTGGAACTTTTTTTTTTGCGGGGAGGAAACTGGAACTCGATCGATCAAATATCACGATCAACTATCATCTCTCGAATAGGCTCTCGTCCCGATTTATAAATAAAGCACAAACCAATTCTCATCTCTCAGTCATGCTTTAGTAAGTGCTGTGGGTGGTCGATAGCCACACACACCCCTGGCCCTGTAATGCTGCTCATAAAGAAGAAAAGGAGGGTACATATGCATAGACAATGCAGTCCACTGATGCTGGCTGGTCAAAGAAGGCATTCAAAACGGATTTGCACTGAACTCAGGGCAATAAATAAGAATACTTTGAACGGCCACTGCATTGACCGGTTTTGGGGGGCAACTGAATAACTACGAACCTACTAGATGCCCCGCCCCTCACCTCGCTCACACCGATTTTTTCCCTACACACAACGAAGCCAATGGGGACGGATATTATGTCTAGCAAATTAGCTAGAGAATGAGGCTAACACAGTCACCAATCTAAATCAGGAGGCGAATTAGTCACCGCGAACCCGGCAAAGTCAAGACGAATCGAACTTGTAGTACTTATCGACGGCGGCGACGACGTCCCAGGTGCAGCTGAGCCCCTTGGGGAAGACGACGAGGTCGCCGGCGCCGAACTCCACGCACTCGGACGACCCCTTGATGTGCGCCCTCACCTTGCCCTTCACCAGGTAGCACGTCTGCCTCGCGTCGAACTTCACCGGGAACTTCCCCGTCGGGCAGCCCCACCTGCACGAGCACGGCACACAAGATTTAACCGTTGCACACGCCCACTTAGACGCCCGCCATGGAAATGATGGAACAAAGGAATCAAGAAATAGCTGGCACCGGTGATCGATCGGCACTCACTTGGGCCAGGACCTGACGCCGAGCTGAACCAGGCGCGACTCCGGCGGGCTGTGCTCGACGGCGATGGAGAGGACGGGCGGGTCCATGTCCATGCTGACCGGGTTTGAGCTCGAGGCCATGAGCACCTCAGGAGACGGAGGGGGAGGGAGGAGAGTGGTAGTAACTAGCTTGGATGCAGCTGGTAAGAAAGACTAATGTTAGTCTGGTAGGTGTTGAGGCCTCTGGGGCTGGGGAGTCTAGGGGAAAGGGCAAGGCTCCAAAGGCAAGCCTGACTGGGAGCTTCCCTGTATTAGTACAGCGGAGGGCAGGAATCTCTTTCTCTTCTCGTCGTTAGTGGTGAGGCGTGGGTGATTTTTTTTATTATTTCCCTCCAGCATGTGTAGATATTGGGACAGCTGATTCTGTTGGCGATATGTCGCGATATATCAACGCATAGTACTTTTTCTACTTTATGAAAATAAGCAAACTGGTCTCTCTTTCTCAAAATATAATCCGTGCTTAAATTTGACTATGAATTTCCCTTATAATATGCCCCACAAGATAGTCCAATCATACTCACAATGTATACCCACGATAATATTGTTTGATCCATAACTTTTGCTTATTTTACCATTCCTTTCAAAAAAGGAGATGATAATTTCTTAACATACAACTTTAAAAGATAATCAATTCTCAAATTAAGGAGGAAAAACATGGAAGTTTCTTTCAAAAATTACATAATTCACTGCGATTTCATACGATGTAGATTAAGGAGGAAAACGCGTGATTTTTTGTTTCATATGTGCATGCTATCATTCATCGGGCTTAGATTAAGGAGGGAAACGTAGGCGTTTTTCGTTTCCTATGTGCACTTCATCGTTCATTTGGCGTAGACTAAGGAGGGAAAACACTCGGAACCATATGCCATAGTAGGAATGACTAAAGCACGAAGAGGGAGCGACAGGGTGAGGTAGTCTCGAAAGAAATTGACCAAAATTAGCACCTTCCGCCCTTTTAAGCTTAACCATTCTTTTGAGAATGATGGGAGCAATGATCAAAATTATGAAATGTTGAATGCATCTATACTCATGCACTCTATAGTTTGGAACAAAGAGACTATTGGTGCAAATGATTGAGCACGACAATCTTTTTTGGAATGGCTAACTAGGAAAGTGACATTTCGGTCTAAGAGGCAAGCATCTAACAGATTGTTAGTGATTGATATCTTGTTTTGTGTAGCCTTCCACCCTCTTTAGATTGGTCACTCTGATGATGCGATAAAAATGGACTGTAGTCTTTTATTTCTCATACTCCTATGTCTATAATTTTTGTGTCGAAGGACAGGGTAAGAGCAAACAACGCAAAATAAAGTCAATATCATAGTGTAAGGATAGTGTAAGAGAAAACAATCCTTGATATTCCAAAACAATCATTAGAGTTCAATCGTCTTTTAAATTTTGGTGCATTGTTTGACTTTTTTTACGAAAACAACAGGACTTAGCTATTGTATTTTTATTGATTTTTGAGAAAATAAATAAAAAATAAGATCAAAAAGAACATAGAAAGGCGATACAACTCCAAAAGGAGAGAAAACTAAAGAAAATAGGGGGGGGGGGCAAAGAGAAATACAACAACAAAACATGTATAGAGAAATCATCTAAAAGCTCTTATCCAGGCTTCAAAGCCGTTGTACTCCTTCCTCTTGACCCTACATATGATCTATTTGAGCTCCACCTTAAAAAAAATCAACAAGTATAAAGGTTTGGAGGGATGTGCTTGAAAATGAAGTCATTTCTCATGGTCCAGATTGCCCAAGAAATAAGGGTATCGTTTGACTTATTTGCAATCTCCACTCTCTAATTTCAGAGCTATGTCAGTTATCTAAATACTACCAAATCAAGATGTCAGTCGTGTAGCAAATGTGGTCAAGCTTAAATTTGAGGCAATAAAAACCCGGTAAAATGAATAAAACGGTTAATTCAGTGTCGTCTTTACACGTCCATGGCTTTGGAACGAAAAGGAGACTCACGAAAAGCTCGTCGAAATATGATTTCTGCTAAAAAAACACAAAGTTGATTAATTCCGATATCTCGCGAGCAGCGCCGATACGAACCAAAACGAGGGGCAACATGGGCGTCCCTATCCGCTGGGCTGACGTGGCAGCTCCGGGGCCACCGGCTGCTGGTCAGGGCCTTGACCTCCTGGGAGCGATCCCGTGCGGCGACGGCCCGTGTGGCCCTTGGGCCGTACGCGCAGGCGCAGGACACGTGCGGAAGGCGACGACGGGGTCATCGTCCCCTCCCCCCGATCGAGACGGGAGAGGCCTCTGGCGCGTTTGCGTTTGCCGGGCTGGACGGTGGCGATTGTGACGGTCCGGTCGGCACCACAGTCCCTCCCCTGGTCGTACGCCGTCTCCCCCGAACATGTGGGGCGCCAGTGCTCGGCCGACGCGTGCCCGGCGCAAGGGACCGGATTCCTTGCGTTTTCATGGGGAAAGGGATGGATCGTGGGCTGCGCTGAAGATTTATTTTGATACCTCGATCGATGTGTGTGGTACGACCTGATGATTAAACCGCAGTGGCCTTCCGGGCTCGCACGCTTGGTTTGATTCCAAAGTCTGACTCATCATTATTTCCGCAAAGACTAAAAAAAATGTCATTCTCTATGAAGATTGTCAATTATTGGCAAGTACGCACGAGAGCATCTACAGCCGGGCGCCCTATATTCGTCTCATACGCTCGGACAGACCGTCCGGTCACTAATCGGTCACAAAATACCGACTCAACCGGAGCTCTCAAACGAATCTCAAACGTTCGGGCTGACCGACACCCCTCATATCCTTCTCAAATGTAGGGCGGATATGAGGCGGCCCAGGCACGCCCGGACGCGTCCGCCTGATAAGCCCGGCCCATCACTGACCCCACGGATGTCCCACAAAAAATCCCGACGGACTCATCGCTCTGAACCCTAGCTCACTCACTCCCCTCTCTCTCTCTCTCCGTCCTCTCCCCTCCCGCACCGATTCCGATCGAATCCGGCGCAATGTCGAACTCCGACAGCCGCTCCGACGACGAGCTGGATCTGGAGTATGAGCTAGCCCTCCGCATCGCCTTGGAGCGGTCCAAGGTGGAGACCGGGGGCAGCTCCGGATCTACAGCCTCGCCGCAGCCGCAGTTTCCCCGCCGGCGCTGGCCTCCCCCGGCCCGGGGGCAGCTCCGACAGGCGGCCTGCGCAATCCGCGCCCCTCCTACGCCGTCCCCTGGCCCCATCGGCTGCCGCTCCCCCTCGTGGGCAACGGTGGGTGCTTGTGCCAGCCCCGCCGGCCCTGACGCGCACGCCGGAGTCGGAGGCGCGCGCCGTCCGTCGCGAGAGGCAGCGGGCAAGGGAGAGGGACGCTGCGGAGAGCTTTGTCCGCCGCCGCCGTGGGTTACCGGCGAAGCCCGACGAGGACGAGCGGCTCCTCGCGTGGGTCTACTGCCGGTCGCTTACGACGGCGGAGACGGACGCTCGGCGACTCCGTCGGAAGAACACGAAGGCCATCCGGCTTGCCATCGAGCAGTCCGAGCGAGTGGCGAAGGAGAAGGCGGCGGAGGCGGCTCGGCTGGCCAAGCTCAGGCGCCAGCAGGACCGGGCCGTCCAGCGCCTCAAGGGCCTCGTCATCGTCTCCTCCTCCTCGTCCGACGACGGCGGCTCCTCGTCCGACGAATCGGATGATCCTCCACCAGCCGCCGACGGCTACAACTACGTCGATGACCAGAAGGGGAAAGGGTCGGCCCGGAAGTGGTGAAGTTCAATTTCATTTCAAGTTTTAGATGTAGTATAAAGTTTTCCGTCGTTTATGTGAACTTTGGTGATCTTTTGGTGAACTATTATGCTGTCCTATGTCTGATTCTATGTCCGGTCAGTTGATCTACGTAGTTTGATCGATGTTGCATGATTTAGTATGGATATAAGGGTTCGGATATAAGATACACGGATGTGGACAACGTGATTTGAGAGATGCCCGGTCAATGCCCGCGGACGCGTCCGGACGTGTTCGGACGTTTGAGGGGCCGGATTTGCAAGTCCGGCTGTATATGCTCTAAACGGCATCAGTGAACATGGGAACAGCTCGTGTAACACAGCTCTTCGATAATCGCAGTGCCGACAGTCATGCAGCTTGAAATTAGTCGCGTCGTGGACAACCATTTAGTATTACAAAATAATCATGTAATACTTGAAATCTGTCCCAAACTAGATATAGATATATTTGACTGAAAATAGTTCAATTTCCGTTGCACCAATAGATAAACTTTTCTTTTTGGAGGGGATAAACTTCCTTCGGTGGTTGGCATTTGAAGCATGACCATCCTTGAGTGGAGCGAATAATTACCTTCTAGTGGGTGACAATAATAACTCCATTTGTAACATAGAAAATGAGCGGGTTGGCGCACTTTCTCTGGCGCGCGCGCTCTCAAACTCTCACATACGCACTGTAATCACCTTTGTGATTACTAATAATGGAACCTCAATCTATTTCTGGTTTGATACCTAGCTCACTCCAAAATCACTAGCAAACACTTTTCCAAACCTATTCTCCTACTCTCATGTGCGTATGATCAGGGTGACAAATATCTGGCGGTTCGGTTTAGAATATAACCTGCGAAACCGTTTAACCTTTACCGCCACGCAAGAATTGGTTTCGCTTTTGTCTATGCTGCAGAACTTCAGGCCGTCGCAAGATTATGATCAGCGCTCCGTGATTGGGGGCAAGGACTTCTCCACCCCGGATGCCTATGATGTCCTACAGGAAGCCGACACCGACAACAACACACAACGGATCTGGAGCTCACACGTCCCCAACAAAGTCAAGATCTTCGTCTGACTACTCTTCCGCGACAGGCTCAACACACGCGTCAAACTCATCAACAAGCACATCATCACCGACTCAGACTGGCCATGCTGCCAGTCGCCCGCTTAGGACGCCGCCCACCTCTTCATCAACTGCCCATAAGCGACAGGCTCAACACACGCGTCAACCTCATCAACAAGCACATCATCACCGACTCAAACTGCCCACGCTGCCAGTCGCCCGCTGAGGACGCCGCCCACCTCTTCATCAACTGCCCATACACTGACCGCATCTAGCAGCGACTGGGCATCACGCTTATCTCCGCCTCCATCGATGACCTCTAGGACGCTTCGCTTCCTCAAGGTTCACCCCACATGTATGGACGTTTGTGCTGCTCACTATCCTCTGGTAGATCTGGGAAGCCATGAATGACAGGCCTTCAGAGCCTTGGACAAGTGCTCAGCTACCTCCGCTAGACTAATCATCTCAGACTTAGACATTTGGTCTCACCGGCTCTTTGTGTCCGGTGACAAGGATGTCGTCTCCTCATGGCGGTCTTTCCCCTCTGCATGTTGTAATGTGCCCCTGTAATTCTGCTCCACAGCTTGTTGTGACTCCTTTGAGTAATATATTCAGGTGGGGGAACTCCCCCTCCCCCGGTGATTCTCCAAACAAGAAAATACATATATAAAAACGCACTGTAATCTCTGATTCATACACTGAACAAAGAAAGCCTCTTTGAAGCATGAGACTAGGTTATCCGCCGTAAGAGGCTCGGACTCATAAAAAATACTTGTGTCACCCGTTTGTGCTTCGATAGATCAAGCTACTTCCTACCCCTCTCTCACTGTTGGGATCATCCCCACGACAGCAGGCATTGCTTCCGGGAATCAGAGAGGCTGAGGGGGAAGTGTGTAATGGAGCAGGAATCAAAGGGCCTTTTTTTTCTCTCCATTGAAACTGGTCGCAGAAGGATGACGCCCGGATCGGTTAGGCGCGTCCAGATCAGACGGCTCGTGTTGGGGAATGTAGTATTTCAAAAAAATTCCTACGATCACGCAAGATCTATCTAGGAGAAGCATAGCAACGAGCGGGGAGAGTGTGTCCACGTACCCTCGTAGACCGAAAGCGGAAGCGTTTCACAACGCGGTTGATGTAGTCGAACTTTCTTCGCGCTCCACCGATCGAGTACCGAACGTACGGCACCTCCGAGTTCTGCACACGTTCAGCTCGGTGACGTCCCTCGCCTTCTTGATCCAGCAAGGTGTCGAGGTAGTAGATGAGTTCCTTCCTCACGACGGTGTGGTGACGGTGATGGTGATGTGATCCGCGCAGGGCTTCGCCTAAGCACCGCGAGAATATGACCGGGGGTGTAAACTGTGGAGGGGGGCGCCGCACACGGCTAACAATTGATGTTGTGTCCCTTTGGGGCGCCCTCTCCCCTCTATTTATATATGTGTAGGGGCTTGGAGTAGAAGGAATAGTGACATGTGAACAGTAATCATGAATAGTAAACATGTGGATTTGGACTACAAGTCCAATCCTATTCCTACTAGGACTCCTTCCCTTTTTGCCTTCCCTAGCCACATGGGCTTTTGAGGACTTAGTGCGCCTAGCCCAATAAGGCCAGGGCGCCTCCTCTTAGCCCATGCCAGCCCTTGGGACGTGGTGGACCCGCTTGTGGACTTCCGGACCGCTCCGGAATCATCTGGAACCTTCCCGGTACAATACCGAAAAAACTGCACTTTTTTCCGGAACCCAAAATATGACTTCCCATATATAAATCTTTACCTCTCGACCATTCCGAGACTCCTCATCATGTCCGTGATCTCATCCGGGACTCCGAACAACATTCGGTCACCAAATCACATAACTCATATAATACAATATCGTCATCGAACGTTAAGCGTGCGGACCCTACGGGTTCGAGAACTATGTAGACATGACCGAGACACCTCTCCGGTCAATAACCAATAGCGGAACCTGGATGCTCATATTGGCTCCCACATATTCTACGAAGATCTTTATCGGTCGAACCGTTATGACAACATAAGTTATTCCCTTTGTCCATCGGTATGTTACTTGTCCGAGATTCGATCGTCGGTATCTTCATACCTAGTTCAATCTCGTTACTGGCAAGTCTCTTTACTCGTTCCGTAATACATCATCCTGCAACTAACTCATTAGTCACTTTGCTTGCAAGGCTTCTTATGATGTGCATTACCGAGAGGGCCCAGAGATACCTCTCCGATATTCGGAGTGACAAATCCTAATCTCGATCTATGCCAACCCAACAAACACCTTCGGAGACACCTGTAGAGCATCTTTATAATCACCCAGTTACGTTGTGACATTTGATAGCACACAAGGTGTTCCTCCGGTATTCGGGAGTTGCATAATCTCATAGTCAGAGGAATATGTATAAGTCATGAAGAAAGCAATAGCAATAAAACTTAACGATCATTATGCTAAGCTAACGGATGGGTCTTGTCCATCACATCATTCTCCTAATGATGTGATCCCGTTCATCAAATGACAACACATGTCTATGGTCAGGAAACTTAACCATCTTTGATTAACGAGCTAGTCAAGTAGAGGCATACTAGGGACACTTTGTTTTGTCTATGTATTCACACATGTATCAAGTTTACGATTAATACAATTCTAGCATGAATAATAAACATTTATCATGATATAAGGAAATATAAAATAACAACTTTATTATTGCCTCTAGGGCATATTTCCTTCAGTCTCCCACTTGCACTAGAGTCAATAATCTAGTTCACATCGCCATGTGATTTAACACCAATAGTCCACATCTTTATGTGATTAACACCCATAGTTCACATCGCCATGTGACCAACACCCAAAGGGTTTACTAGAGTCAATAGTCACTAGAGTCAATAGTCTAGTTCACATCATCATGTGATTAATACCCAAAGAATATTAAGGTGTGATCATGTTTTGCTTGTGAGAGAAGTTTAGTCAAAGGGTCTGCCACATTCAGATCCGTATGTATCTTGTAAATTTCTATGTCTACAATGCTCTGCACGGAGCTACTCTAGCTAATTGCTCCCACTTTCAATATGTATCTAGATTGAGACTTAGAGTCATCTAGATTAGTGTCAAAGCTTGCATTGACGTAACTCTTTACGACGAACTCTTTATCACATCCATAACCGAGAAACATTTCCTTAGTACTCTTAGGTAACTAAGGATAACTTTGACCGCTGTCCAGTGATCCACTCCTGGATCACTATCGTACCCCCTTGCTTAACTCATGGCAAGGTATACAATAGGTCTGGTACACAGCATAGCATACTTTATAGAACCTATGACTGAGGCATAGGGAATGACTTTTCATTCTCTTTCTATTTTCTGCTGTGGTTGGGTTTTGAGTCTTACTCAGCTTCACACCTTTGCAACACAGGCAAGAACTCCTTCTTTGACTGTTCCATTTTGAACTACTTCAAAATCTTGTCAAGGTATGTATTCATTGAAAAAACTTATCAAGCATTTTGATCTATCTCTATAGATCTTGATGCCCAATATAAGTAGCTTCACCGAGGTCTTTCATTGAAAAACTCTTATTCAAGTATCCTTTTATGCTATCCAGAAATTCTATATCATTTCCAATTAGCAATATGTCATCCACATATAATATCAGAAATGCTACAGAGCTCCCACTCACTTTCTTGTAAATACAGGCTTCATCATAAGTCTGTATAAAACCATATGCTTTGATCAACTCATCAAAGCGTATATTCCAACTCCGAGATGCTTGCACCAGTCCATAGATGGATCGCTGGAGCTTGCACACTTTGTTAGCACCTTTAGGATTGAAAAAACCTTCTGGTTGCATCATATACAACTCTTCTTTGAGAAATCCATTAAGGAATGCAGTTTTGACGTCCATTTGCCAGATTTCATAATCATAAAATGCGGCAATTGCTAACATGATTCGGACAGACTTAAGCATCGCTACGGGTGAGAAGATCTCATCGTAGTCAACCCCTTGAACTTGCCGAAAACCTTTCACAACAAGTCGAGCTTTGTAGACAGTAACATTACCGTCAGCGTCAGTCTTCTTCTTGAAGATCCATTTATTCTCTATGGCTTGCCAATCATTGGGCAAGTCAACCAAAGTCCACACTTTGTTTTCATACATGGATCCCATCTCAGATTTCATGGTCTCAAGCCATTTCGCGGAATCTGGGCTCATCATCGCTTCCTCATAGTTCGTAGGTTCGTCATGGTCTAGTAACATGACTTCCAGAACAGGATTTCCGTACCAATCTGGTGCGAAACGTACTCTAGCTAACCTGATTCGAAGTTTCATGATCATCATCATTAACTTCCTCACTGATTGGTGTAGGCATCACTGGAACTGATTTCTGTGATGAACTGCTTTCCAATACGGGAGAAGGTACAATTACCTCATCAAGTTCTACTTTCCTCCCACTCACTTCTTTCGAGAGAAACTGCTTCTCTAGAAAGGATCCATTCTTAGCAACGAATATCTTGCCTTCGGATCTGTGATAGAAGGTGTACCCAACAGTCTCCTTTGGGTATCCTATGAAGACGCATTTCTCTGATTTGGGTTCGAGCTTATCAGGTTGAAGCTTTTTCACATAAGCATCGCAGCCCCAAACTTTAAGAAACGACAGTTTAGGTTTCTTGCCAAACCACAGTTCATATGGTGTCGTCTCAACGGATTTAGATGGTGCCCTATTTAACGTGAATGCAGCTGCCTCTAATGCATAACCCCAAAACGATAGTGGTAAATCGGTAAGAGACATCATAGATCGCACCATATCTAATAAAGTACGCTTACGACGTTCGGACACACCATTACGCTGTGGTGTTCCAGGTGGCGTGAATTGCGAAACTATTCCACATTGTTTTAAATGAAGACCAAACACGTAACTCAAATATTCGCCTCCGCGATCAGATCGTAGAAACTTTATTATCTTGTTACGATGCTTCACTCTGAAATTCTTTGAACTTTTCAAATATTTCAGACTTATGTTTCATTAAGTAGATATACCCATATCTGCTCAAATCATCTGTGAAGGTTAGAAAATAACGATACCCACCGCGAGCCTCAACACTCATCGGACCGCATACATCGGTATGTATTATTTCCAATAAGTCTGTAGCTCGCTCCATTGTTCCGGAGAACGGAGTCTTAGTCATCTTGCCCTTGAGGCATGGTTCGCAAGCATCAAATGATTCATAATCAAGTGATTCCAAAAATCCATCCGCATGGAGTTTCTTCATGCGCTTTACACCAATATGACCTAAACGGCAGTGCCACAAATATGTTGCACTATCATTATCAACTTTGCATCTTTTGGCATCAATATTATGAATATGTGTATTACTACGATCGAGATTCAATAAACCATTCACACTGGGTGTATGACCATAGAAGGTTTTATTCATATAAACAGAACAACAATTATTCTCCGACTTAAATGAATAACCGTATTGCAATAAACATGATCCAATCATATTCATGCTCAACGCAAACACCAAATAACATTTAGGTTCAACACTAATCCCGAAGGTAGAGGGAGTATGCGATGGTGATCTTATCAACCTTGGAATCTCTTCCAACACACATCGTCACTTTGCCCTCAACTAGTCTCTGTTCATTTTGAAACTCCTCTTTCGAGTTACTAATCTTTAGCAACTGAACCAGTATCAAATACCCAGGGGCTACTATGGACACTAGTAAAATATAGATCAATAATCTGTATATCAAATATACCTTTGTTCACTTTGCCATCCTTCTTATCCACCAAATGTTTGGGGCAGTTCCACTTCCAGTGACCAGTGGTCTTTTCAACCATCAACACTCAGTTTCAAGCTTGGGTCCAGCTTTGGGCTTCTTCACGGGAGTGGCAACTTGCTTGCCATTCTTCTTGAAGTTCCCTTTCTTTTCCTTGCCCTTTTTCTTGAAACTAGTGGTCTTTTCAACCATCAACACTTGATGCTATTTTTGATTTCTACCTTCGCCGATTTCAGTATCGCGAAGAGCTTGGGAATCGTTTTCGTCATCCCTTGCATATTATAGTTCATCACGAAGTTCTTGGTGATGGTGACTAGAGAACTTTGTCAATCACTATTTTATCTGGAAGATTAACTCCCACTTGATTCAAGCAATTGTAGTACCCAGACAATCTGAGCACATGCTCACTAGTTGAGCTATTCTCCTCCATCTTGTAGGCAAAATACTGTCAGAGGTCTCATACCTCTCGACACGGGCATGAGTCTGAAATACTAATTTCAACTCTTGGAACATCTCATATGCTCCATGGCGTTCAAAACGTTTTTGAAGTCCCGGTTTTAAGCCGTAAAGCATGGTGCACTAAACTATCAAGTAGTCATCATATCAAGCTTGCCAAACGTTCATAACGTCTGCATCTGCTCCTGCAATAGGTCTGTCACCTAGTGGTGCATCAAGGACATAATTCTTCTGTGCAGCGATGAGGATAATCCTCAGATCACGGACCCAGTCCGCATCATTGCTACTAACATCTTTCAACTTAGTTTTCTCTAGGAACATATCAAAAAACATAGGGGAGCTACAACGCGAGCTATTGATCTATAACATAATTTGCAAATACTATCTGGACTAAGTTTATGATAAATTAAAGTTCAATTAATCATATTACTTAAGAACTCCCACTTAGATTGACATCCCTCGAGTCATGTAAATGATCACATGATCCAAATCAACTAAACCATGTCCGATCATCACGTGAGATGGAGTACTTTTCAATGGTGAACATCTCTATGTTGATCATATCTACTATATGATTCACGTTTGACCTTTTGGTCTCCAGTGTTCCGAGGCCATGTCTGTACATGCTAGGCTCGTCAAGTTTAACCCGAGTATTCCGTGTGTGCAAAACTGTCTTGCACCCATTGTATTTGAACGTAGAGCTTATCACACCCGATCATCACGTGGTGTCTCGGCACGACGAACTGTCGCAACGGTGCATACTTAGGGAGAACACTTGTACCTTGAAATTTAGTGAGAGATCATCTTATAATGCTACCGCCGTACTAAGCAAAATAAGATGCATAATAGGATTAATATCACATGCAATTCAATATGTGACATGATATGGCCATCATCATCTTGTGCTCTTGATCTCCATCATCGAAGCACCGTCATGATCTTCATCATCACCGGCACCCCAGCTTGATCTCCATCGTCACCGGCGCCCCAGCATGATCTCCATCGAAGCATCGTTGTCGTCTCGCCAACTTATTGCTCCTACGACTATCGCTACCGCTTAGTGATAAAGTAAAGCAATTACATGGCGATTGCATTGCATACAATAAAGCGACAACCATATGGCTCCTGCCGGTTGCCGATAACTCTGTTACAAAACATGATCATCTCATACAACAAATTATATCACATCCTGTCTTGACCATATCACATCACAGCAAGCCCTGCAAAAACAAGTTAGACGTCCTCTACTTTGTTGTTGCAAGTTTTACGTGGCTGCTACGGGCTGAGCAAGAACCGTTCTTACCTACGCATCAAAACCACAACGATTTTTCGTCAAGTGTGCTGTTTTAACCTTCAACAAGGACCAGGCGTAGTCACACTCGATTCAACTAAAGTTGGAGATTATCAGACTAATCAGATCAAGAGACAGGGAAATCGCATTGAATCCAGCTCTCCGGATGGATAGAATTATCGGGATCCTAAGTGTCGGTGTTAGTAATTTTTATTAAACCCGAATAGAAGAGAGGTTAGAGTCTGAGAGTAAAGATGAGGAATAAAAGATCCTAATACCTCCCAGTTGGTGACGTGGGCCCGTAAGCCACACAGCCAATTTAGTAAAACAATTTTTGACGTCTAGACTCAACTTCGGCCAAAGAGTTGGAAAGGGGGACTCCTAGAGGCAGTCGGCTCTGATACCAACCTGTGATGACCCCGGCTTAATCGTGCACTAATCATACACGCAAATGCACATGATCAAGCCTAAGGACTCACTTGAAGATATCACAACACAACTCTAAAACATAAATAAATTCATACAAGCTAAATATTACAAGCCAGGGCCTCGAGGGCTCGAATACATAGCTCGATGGCATACAAGTGTCAGCGAAAGCGTCAGATATCTGGGTACAGATATATATAACAGAACAGAGAGAGAGAGATAAGCCTTCACAGAGGCGGGGTAAAATAAAACTACGATCGAAAAGACGTGGGCCTCCTGCCCTGGACCCTCCGATCCTACTCCTGGTCGTCAGACGGCTCCTCGTAGTTGTGACGCCCGGGTAATCAAGCTACAGTAACCCTCTGGTAATGATGCCATGTCACTACGATTACTGTTGCTAATCTCGCGTCAATTCGAAACTGATTCAAATTCAAAATTCAAAATCAAGCAAACAATAAAAGTTTTCAAATATTAAAACTAAAATGTTCAATAAGTAGTAGATAAATCAGAGGCTATGATAAAATTGTAAACAATATTATTGAAGTTTGATAAGTGACTTAAACATCCTCAAAAGTGGCTGAAAACATTGTTTAATAACCTTTTTATTAATACAAAATAAATATGAAATGATATTTACCCCAAATTAGTTTTTGGTGGTAGGTTATATCGTGCTGTGATTTGTGGGCCAGCTCTCATATTTTACAAAATTCATTTGATGCCCAAACAATTAGCCAAAACAAAAATAAATAAATAAGAAAAGGAAAAACAGAACTAAAAGAAAATAAAGAAAAGGAGAAAACCCCCCTGGGCCGTGGCCCAACTGGGCCAACCCACCAGGCCCAGCCGGCCACCCACCCCACTCCCCATATCCCCCCCTGTCTAGGAAACCCTAGATCGAACCACCCCACTTCCCCCACTCCCTCTCGCTCCCCCCCTCCCGATCCGATCTGGTTCGGGGCTGCGACCCCGTCGCCGCTCGACGTCCCGGACGCCGCCGCTTGACGCCGTCACTGGACCCCGCCGTCGCCCGTCGCCTCGTCCTCCTCGTCTCCTCCTCGCCGGCAACGCGTCCTCGTCCTCCTCCCCAAAGGCTCCACCGAGCCTCGCCGCCCCCCCTGCTCACCAACGCGGGTGACAACCCCGTCGCCCCCCGCCTCTACTCTTGCGCCCGCCGTGGTCTCGCTCACGCCCACTGCCCCGCGGTCGCACTCACCGCGCCTGGTCTCCGCGCTCGCCGCGACCAGGCCGCGATCCCGCATGCCCCGTCCGCCCCTGCTCACCGCACCGCTCGGCCATGCGCGCGCGCTCGCGCTCCCCGCGCCCGATGCCGCGGCCTCCTTCCCCACGCAGCGCCCGGCTGCGCCCGTCGTTGCCCCGCCATGGCCATCGCCTGCGCGACCATGGCCGCGCCCGCGCCACCCCGCTCCTCGCTTCCTGCTGCGCGCTGCGAGATGCCCTGCTCCGCCTGCCTCGCCCTTGCCACGGCCACGCGAGGCCTGCGCCCATAGCCGCCCCGCTGACCGCCTCCACCACCGCGCCCCACTGCCCCGCGGCCCCCTCCGTTCGCCCCGGCGGGCCACCGCCGCAGCTAGTGCACCCCCGCCCGCGGCGCTCGTCGCCGGGTCCGCCCGCACCACCGCCCGTCACCCGGCTCCGCCCGGCGCCCGACGCCCTCATGCCCGCTAACCCGCTAGGCCCCTATGGGCCAATGACAAGTGGGGCCGTCCCCAGAACGAAAATGGATTAAAAAGAAAAGGTTAAAAAAATGATAATAAGAAAAAAATATATTAATTAATTAATTATTTAACTTAATTAATCTAGTTTAATTAAACATAACTAATCCTGCTTGATTAAACCCTAATTAACCTGTTTAGTCTATGACAGGTGGGCCCCACTGGACCCACACGTCAGTTTGACCGGTCAACACCCTGTTGACTGCTGATGTCATGCTGACGTCAGCAAACACTATTCTGGATAATGTTGAATTAAATTAATTAAATTAATCCAAAAAATGATTTAAATCTTTTAAAATTAATATAAAATAAACCGTAGCTCAGATGAAAATACTTTCTACATGAAAGTTGCTCAGAACGACGAGACGAATCCAAATACGCAACCCACATACCTGTCAGATGCCTCTAACTATCTGAACATGCAACTTTTTGCCTATTTCTGGCAGGTGAATAGTGCATGACTTTAGTAAAATAATCCCAAATAAATTCCTAAATTAACTAGAACACTTAGATAGGCAGTATAACACACTAGCACTGCTTTTAGACATGTCATGCATCCCTGTTGCACCATGGCAGTGTATTTATTGTTCCATTCCCCCTCCGGTCATCTGTCTGACAAATGTCCGGGACCGGGAATACTTTCCCGGATGGGCTCCCCCTTCCTCGGTACCGTGTAACCTGCGTTAGATCGCCCCTAGCACAACGTATTGCCGCGTCTTGCTTTGTGTTGCATTGATTGCTCTGTTATTTATTGTGTTCCCCCTCCGTTACCTCTTTCCGGTAGACCTCGAGGCCGCTGATGATCTGATGGTCGTCTACTTCGTTTGAAGATCCGTACCTGTCTGCAGAGCTTCCAGGCAAGCCCCCCCCCCTTGATCACCAGATATCGCCTATTCTCCTCTATACTGCTTGCATTAGAGTAGTGTAGCATGTTACTGCTTTCTGTTAATCCTATTCTGATGCATAGCCTGACATTGTTGCTACATCTGTTGATACCTTACCTGCAATCCTAAATACTTAGTATAGGATGCTAGTTTATCATCATTGGCCCTACATTCTTGTCAGTCTGCCTTGCTATACTATCGGGTCGTGATCACTCGGGAGGTGATCACGGGTATATACTATACATATATACATACTATACATATGGTGACTAAAGTCGGGTCGGCTCGAAGAGTACCCGCGAGTGATTCACGGATTGGGGGCTGAAAGGACCTTTGTCCCAACGGCCCTTTGTGTGGATCTTTGTGGCGGAGCGACAGGGCAGGTTGAGACCACCTAGGAGACAGGTGGGCCTGGCCCTGGTCGGCGTTCGCGTTTACTTCATAATAACACGCTTAACGAGATCTTGGTATTTGATCTGAGTCTGGCCACTGGCCTATACGCACTAACCAACTACGCGGGAACAGATATGGGCACTCGACGTCGTGGTATCAGCCGAAGCCTCCTAGACGTCAGCGACTGAGCGGCGCGCGCCGAGTTGGACCGCGTAACGCAACTTCCTTTGTAATGGAGGTTGCTAGGTCTGCTCTTCGGCCGCCCACGCAATGTGCAGGTGTGCAATGGGCGATGGGCCCAGACCCCTGCGCGCATAGGATTTAGACCGCCGTGCTGACCTCTCTGTTAGGCCTAGGTAGGGCTGCGACGTGTTGATCTTCCGAGGCCGGGTATGACCCAGGAAAGTGTGCCCGGCCAGAGGGATCGAGCGTGTTGGGTAATGTGGTGCACCCCTGCAGGGAAGTTTATCTATTCGAATAGCCGTGTCCCTCGGTAAAAGGACGACCCGGAGTTGTACCTCGACCTTATGACAACTAGAACCGGATACTTAATAAAACACACCCTTTCAAGTGCCCGATACAACCCAGTGATCGCTCACTCACAGGGCGACGAGGAGAGGATCATCGGGTAGGTTTATGCTATACGATGCTACTTGGTGAACTTACCATCTACTCTCTCCTACATGCTGCAAGATGGAGGCTGCCAGAAGCGTAGTCTTCGACATGATTAGATATCCCCCCTCTTATTCTGGCTTTCTGCAGTTCAGTCCACTGATATGGCCCTTTACACATATACCCATGCATATGTAGTGTAGCTCCTTGCTTGCGAGTACTTTGGATGAGTACTCACGGTTGCTTTGCTTCCCCCTTTTCCCCTTTTCTTTTCTTTCTGGTTGTCACAACCAGATGCTGGAGTTCAGGAGCCAGACGCCACCGTCGATGACGACCCCTACTCTGGAGGTGCCTACTACTACGTGCAGGCTGCCGACGACGACCAGGAGTAGTTTAGGAGGATCCCAGGCAGGAGGCTTGCGCCTCTTTCGATATGTATCCCAGTTTGTGCTAGCCATCTTATGGCAACTTGTTTAACTTATGTCTGTACTCAGATATTGTTGCTTCCGCTGACTCGTCTATGATCGAGCACTTGTATTCGAGCCCTCGAGGCCCCTGGCTTGTATTATGATGCTTGTATGACTTATTTTACTTTTAGAGTTGTGTTGTGATATCTTCCCGTGAGTCCCTGATCTTGATCGTACACGTTTGCGTGTATGATTAGTGTACGATTGAATCGGGGGCGTCACAAGTTGGTATCAGAGCCGACTGCCTGTAGGAACCCCCCTTCCACACTCCTTGGCCGAAGTTGAGTCTAGACAAAGAAAACGGTTTTACTAACATGGCTGTGTGTCTTACGGGCCCACGTCGCCATTAGGTGGTATTAGGATCTTTTATTCCTCGTCTATACTCTGGGACTCTGTTCTCTCTTCTATTCGGGTTAAATGGTTTTGCTAAATGTAACTCTAGGTTCTCGTAAATATTTTCTCCCGGAGAGCCCCTCACTGGAGATGATCGCCTACTTCACCAGAAGATTCAGAAGATACCCTTCGATGTTTTCCCGAGACCTTTGTGCTCATCGCTTTTGAAATTCCTTACCACCGATATATCCTTATGTATAATTACATACACTTGCCATTCATACATTCAATCCAGTTGATCTTGTTATTACAAGATGCCCCGAACAACTTTTCGTTGTTCCGACAATCCTTTGAGCTTACTGCCTTGCAGTTCTTGCCTCATGAATACCCCCTACGGATAATTCCTCGCACTTACCGAGTATCCGTTCCTCCCCCTTTGTTCATATGATTCACAAGATGCATACAAATACTATTCGATCTTTCGAAAATCCTTAACAGCTTATTGCTCTGCAAATACTTGTCTGCTTGCATTATGGATGCTTTCCATACGACTGGCAATATTCATTAGTATCCTTTGACACCATCATTTTCATCTTATTGATTCAACATGAGTGCGAATGCACGCATTCATCAGTTGATCCTTTCTAATTATCTTCCGGCTCAGACGTCCTTTTGAACATGAGCTGGTTCTCGACCAATCAAATTGTCATCGATTGTGCCCCTAAGCCTACTCGACTTACCCATCCTTAATCAGAGCCCTTGCTCCTGATCTCTTGATTTGGAAATCATAAATTCCCTTGCATTGAACTTTGAGTTAGTCAGTTGTTTCTATAACCTGATGCCTCTGCATACTTCTTCTTCCTCTGATTGAGTACCGTTACTCACATCAGCTCCGTTGTGGATCGCCCGATCCATTGTTGGATTGTTATCCGACAGTGTCTTTCATATTCAATCACCTTGTGAGTTCTTCCCCTGATACATGATGCCCTTGGTAAATTGTATCCTCTGTTTTGCCAACCATGCTCTACCTTCGAGCATGTGTTAATTACTCTTGAAGTTTGTAGTATATGTTCCTAAGATACCCCGATGGGTTGAACCTATGATTTCACTAATTCGTGTGAACCCGAAAGTGTTCACGAGTCATACTCTTCTGGTGTTTTGCCAGATAAATTTCCAGCACTACAGCTTTTTCTAAGCGGGAGGTGAATGAAATGATATGCATTGAAGAAGTGGGAGTCGACCTTGAGCTTTGTGTTCATGCCCATGGAAATGATGTAGACCATCTCGGAAGCTTCTTGCAAAGTGATTTCCATCTGTATAATTCTTTTGGTATCCTTAAATTGAACCTTGCAGTTATGGTTCGACCATACTGTTCTTTCTCCAATATATCTGAAAGAAATTCATTCCAGTGCCTCGTCAAAATTTTGACAAGGTTAAGGTATCTACTGTCATAGGTCAATGACCTAGTTCAACTTCTATCATGTTCTACCTTCGAGTTTACCCCGTGGTATCTCGAGGATATCATGCCTTTGCACGGCATCTTACTAACTTGTTGAAGTAATAACTTTCCTAATCGTAATCACTCTACGGGTTCTAGGTTGCCGTCAACCGAGGACACCGTTTAGTAAATCAAATCCGCTCTAAAATTCAAATACCCCTAGTAATTGTTACTGGGAAATTTAAACTCAGTCATATCGTCCTAGGCCATCGGCTACACCCTTATCTTGCTATCTTTGATTGTGCTACCTCGACCTTCTTCGGTGCACAAATTCTTCAGAGTGCGAGCACGACTTACGTCGAGCTTTCAACATCATGTTTCTTGTTCTGAAAGGCAACTTTGATTCTGAGCTAGCATCTTACTTGTTGTTCCTATGACTTTCACGTCGTCATTCCCTGCTTGACGCCGTCGCTGTTTGATTGCGTCCTCTTGAAACCTCCCGGCAAATGTGTCGGATCACCTTCAACACTTTGACTTCTTTCGAGATGTCCACTGTGTTCATGTTGAGAAATACCCTCCTTGCCCTTGATGCTTTTTGTTATCATCGACAACACCCTGAACTTCTTTTCATCGCGAGCTTGTCTGTGTTATGGATGCAACTTGCTATCCTGTTTGCATTATATTCTACCTTGAAGTATTACTGTCCTTTATGCCGAGTATGTTGTGAGGATTGCTTCACCTCTTTGAAAATTCTTGGCATAGTGATACTTCTCACCGTCACCCTTCTTTCTTGGTCCCCGTGTTGATTCTAACCGGGATACCATCTAACAAGCGGTGCTGCTTGGATTCTGTACTTCTAGCAACCCTATTGCTTTGAATGTTAACGATCGACAGTTCGTTCTTAGACTGTTGATTATTGAATCGTCACTCTAACATTGATCTTGCTGCCCAAGGTCATATTTCGGTCACACCTTTCAACTAATGATTAATGGTGTATGTTTTCCTCGGGCATACAACATTATATCATTTGAATTGTCATATGTCATCTCCTTGTTCACATAATTGTGGAAATCCATCCGTGTGGAATTCTCGATGAATTGTCGCTGAGTCCATCAGCCACCTCCTCATCCTCTCCTTGGTTTAATGATGAACTATTGTTTTGGGAACCCGCTCCTATAGTTCATTACCCGAGAATCTTGCAACGCCATCTCGTCAAATTGTGTTGCACCCCTTCCTTCTCAGGCATCCTGGGTCTGAGGTATCCCGACACTAATCAGATCTGAACCTCGGTCAGATATGATGGCTGGAACATATTTCCAAGGGTCATAACATTGTTCTTTATACAACCCAGTAAGGTGATGTCATGCTTAGCACACCTGTCTGGAGGCCCTATTGTTATAGTTTTTCTTTTTAGCAAGGTTATCCATTCTTCCATGAGGAAATCGTAAGACTTATTCTGCAAATTGTTCCTGATGGATCCTTCCTGCATCCAAAATCTTACCCTTACTTGACGACCATGTCAATGCTATCTCGAAGCATGTCTGTGGTACTCCGATTTTCAATAAGAGCATTTGAAGCACAATACTAAATTTTCCTTATCATTTATCCAAACACCGTTGTATGGGTAATGTCATGAAATTCTTCTCCCCTTACCTAAAGAGTTTTCTACTTTATATCCTGTCATGAATATCATGCTCTGCTTGTCCTTGGGAAGGATATACTCCTATTTACTTGTGTTTAAACACATTTTCCTTTCCATTGTTTTGTTTAATCTGATAGACATATTTTCCTTTCCATTGTTTTGTTTAACCTTTCTTGTGATCTATATGATCTAAGCAGTAATATTTTCCTGCTTATGCAAACACCTCGGTGTACAACTCTGCCAGTAAGACCCTGTTCCTATTGTTGATGACATTTCGGTAGCCGCCGATGGACGAGAACTTTGCCTATTTGGTCCGCCTCGTTCAACGAGCAGGAAAATGGTTCTCTTCGTCCCTCGCCCTTGGTACCAACATTGTTACCGACATAACTGACAGGTTATTCTCTAACATGCCTTGCTATCATGGTTATGTAACATGATAGCGCCCTTCCTACTTTTAAACCACATGGTGGGCCCATAACCCACAGGTCCACTGGATCGAAACCTGACTCTTCTTTACAACCGAATTTTAATGTATCCTTTGCACCTAGTGTGGCGCCCCCTGCTCGATCGTACACTAATCATGCACGCAAACGTGTACGATC
Organism: Thinopyrum elongatum; assembly: GCA_011799875.1. NCBI lineage: Eukaryota > Viridiplantae > Streptophyta > Magnoliopsida > Poales > Poaceae > Thinopyrum > Thinopyrum elongatum. Next base: position 356,358,018 of record CM022302.1, on the reverse strand, counting down.
AAGATCAGGGACTCACGGGAAGATATCACAACACAACTCTAAAACATAAATAAGTCATACAAGCATCATAATACAAGCCAGGGGCCACGAGGACTCGAATACAAATGCTCGATCATAGACGAGTCAGCGGAAGCAACAATATCTGAGTACAGACATAGGTTAAACAAGGTGCCATAAGATGGCTAGCACAAACAGGGATACAACAGCTCGAACAGGCGCAGGGCCTCCTGCCTGGGATCCTCCTAACTACTCCTGGTCGTCGGCGTCCTGGACGTAGTAGTAGGCTCCGTCCTGGTGGTAGTAGTCGTCGAAGGTGGCGTCTGGCTCCTGGGCTCCAGCATCTGGTTGCGACAACCAGCAAGAAGGGAAAGGGGGGGGGGAAAGGAGGGGGAAAGCAACCGTGAGTACTCATCCAAAGTACTCGCAAGCAAGGATCTATACTACATATGCATGGTATATGTGTAAAGAGGCAATATCGGTGGACTGAACTGCAGAATGCCAGAATAAGAGGGGGATAGCTAGTCCTGTCGAAGACTACGCTTCTGGCAGCCTCCATCTTGAAGCAATAGAAGAGATTAGTTGGAAGTTAACCAAACAACAACGTATAGCATAATCCTACCCGTCGATCCTCTCGTCGCCACCATGCGAGAGAGCGACCACCGGGTTATATCTGTCACTTGTAAGGGTGTGTTTTATTAAGTATCCATTTCTAGTTGTCATGAGGTCGGAATACAACTCCGGGTCGTCCTTTTACCGAGGGACACGGCTATTCGAATAGATAAACTTCCCTGCAGGGGTGCACCACATATTCCCCAACACGCTCGATCCCCTTTGGCCGGACACACTTTCCTGGGTCATGCCCGGCCTCGGAAGATCCACACGTCGCAGCCCCACCTAGGCTCAACAGAGAGGTCAGCACGCCGGACTAATCCTATGCACTATGGGGTCTGGGCCCATCGCCCAGTGCGCTCCTGCACGTTGCGTACGCGGCCGCGAGCAGACCTAGCAACCCACACGATCACGGCGGTTACGTTAGCGCGGTCCAACACGGCGCGCGCCGCTCAGTCGCTGACGTCAAGAAGGCTTCAGCTGATACCACGACGCCGGGATACCCATAACTACTCCCGCGTAGTTGGTTAGTGCGTATAGGCCAGTGGCCAGACTCAGATCAAATATCCAATCTCGTTAAGCGTGTTATTATGAAGTAAACGCGAACGCCGACCAGGGCCTGGCCCACCTGTCTCCTAGGTGGTCTCAACCTGCCCTGTCGCTCCGCCACAAAGATCCACACAAAGGGCCGTGGGGACAAAGGTCCTTTCAGCCCCCAATCCGTGAATCACTCGCGGGTACTCTTCGAGCCGACCCGACTTTAGTCACCATCTGTATAGTATGTATATATGTATAGTATAACCCGTGATCACCTCCCGAGTGATCACGGCCCGATAGTATAGCAAGGCAGACTGACAAGAATGCAGGGCCAATGATGATAAACTAGCATCCTACACTAGGCATTTAGGATTGCAGGTAAGGTATCATCAATAGTAGCAACAATGACAGGCTATGCAGCAGAATAGGATTAACCGAAAGCAGTATCATGCTACACTACTCTAATGCAAGCAGTATAGAGGAGAATAGGCGATATCTGGTGATCAAGGGGGGGGGCTTGCCTGGTTGCCCTGGCAAGTAGGGGTCGTCAACAACGTAGTCGGTCGAGGCACCAGCAGCTGCGTCGGTCTCGTAGTCTACCGAAGAGAAGAGGGGGAAGAAACAGTAAACACACGGCAATTATGCAACAGGGATGCATGACATGTCTAAATGATATGCCGGGGTGATATACAGCCTAACTAAGCGATTTAGTTAATTTAGGAATTTATTCGGATTTATTTAATTAAAGTTGGACACTATTCATTTATCGAAATCGGTCTAATTGTTCAACGTTCTCATAGCTGCGGGCGTCTGACGGAGATACCGAGGGCGTATCCGGGTTCGTATCGTCGTTCTGAGCAAGTTTCATGTATAAAATATTTTCATCGGAGTTACGGTTTAAAAGATATGATTTTCTAAAGTTTTTATTAATTTCTGAAATTTTAATTAATTATTTAATTCAACATTATCCGAAACAGTAATTGATGACGTCAGCATGACATCATGCTGACGTCAGCAGCCACCTGACAGGGTGGGTCCCACCTGTCATAGGCTGTTAGGTTAATTAGGTTTAATTAATTTAATTACTGATTACTGTTTAATTAAGACTAATTAGTTAATTAGATTAACCTAATCAGGATTAATTAACTAATTAATTAATTAATTAATTAATTATTTTAATTATTTTAATTATTTATTTTTATTTCTATTTTCTTTTAATTCGTTTTTAGGGGCTGGGCCCCATCTGTCATAGGGCCGGGGCGGACATGTCCGGGCCGTGTCTGTTCGGGCACCGGACACGTCCGGGCCAGCGCGCGCGCGCGTGCACCAGAGGCGAGGCCAAGGCCGGAGCGCGGCGCGGCGAGGCCAGGGAGCGCGGGCGAGCGGCAGCCGGGCGCGGTGCGGCGTCGGGACCGGAGGCGCGCG